>CM053790.1:331284950-331754950 GCA_028749045.1 Cupressus sempervirens
TGTTGATGTGAATACAAGATCCCTATCCAAAATAATCTTTTGGGGAATACCATGTAGTCTCACAATGTCATGCGTGAAGACATTAGCTACAGAAGCTACCATGTAGGAAGACCTCATTGGTGAAAAAAAAGCCACCTTAGTCAATCGATCAACGGTGACCATGATAGCATCATGATGATGAACAGTCATAGGTAATCCTACAATGAAGTCCATAGAGATGATGTCCCACTTCCATGAAGGAATAAGATTTGGTTGCAAAAGTCCTACTAGATGCTGGTGTTCTGCCTTAACTCTCTGACACTCAAGACACCTCACCAAATAATCAACAATGTATCACTTCATCCTAGACTAATAGAGTAAACATCACAAATTAGCATGCATCTTCTTGACACCTGGATGTGTCAAGTAAGGTGTACAATGGGCTTATGCTAGGATCAAGGTGCAGAGCTCATCTAGTAATGGCACATAAATCCTTCCTAAATGTCTCAAAAGACCATCTAAATCTCGGACATAGCCTGCAAACTTACCCTCCAAAGGTCTTCTTGAATCTATTTCTCTGCACACCTCCTGGTACCAAGAATCTATAGGAAGTGCCTAAAGAATCTGACTCCTCAAATCAACATTAAGAGTCATAGATGATATCATGTGTCTCCTGCAACTCAAAGCATCTGCCACCACATTCTCCTTTCCCTGAATGTACTTTAACTCGAAGTCATACTCACAAAGAAATTCCATCCATCACCTCTGATGAGAATTCAAATTAGGCTAAGTAAAAATGTACTAAAGACTGTGACGATCACTATGTAGCTTGAATCTGTGCCCCAATAAGAAATGCATCCACCTTGTCAAGGTATGAACTACTGTTGCTAACTCAAGGTCATGTGTAGGATAATTTAGCTTGTGATCCTTGAGCTTGCATGATTCATACGCAATCACCCATCCATTCTACATCAAAACTGCTCCAATCCCTTCTAGGGAAGCATCTGTACACACCATGAAATCACCTTCCAGATCAAGTAGTTCTAAGATTAGTGCACTGGTCAAAAGCTCCTTGAGCTTCTGAAATGCTTCCTCGCATTTCTCCATCCATATAACTTCTTTCCTTTCCTCTGAAGGGAAGTGATAGGATGCACTATTCTAGAGAATTTTTGGACAAATTTGTGATAATAACCAGCTAGACCCATGAAACTATGAATCTCATACACATTAGTCGATTTAGGCCAATCTACTATTGCCTGGATCTTCGCAGGGTCTACGAAAATACCATCACCTGATATGACATGCCCTAAATACTTAATCTCTGACTTGAAGAATTCACACTTAGCTACATTGGCATAAAGTTGATTGTCTCTTAAGCATTGTAAAATCAATCGTAGGTGTTCTTCATGCTCCTTCTGAGACTTAGAATATATCAATATATCATCAACAAAAAAAAGTACAAACCTGTCAAGATAAGATCGAAACACCCCATTCATCGAACTCATAAAAACTGATGGAGCATTAGTCAACCCAAAAGTTACTACTGTGAACTCATAATGCCCATAGCGAGTTCAAAAGGCAGTCTTATGAATGTCGGCTTTCGTAATGTGAAGTTGGTGATATCTTGACTTAAGGTCAATCTTGGAGAATACTGTAGCTCCCTTGATCTAATCAAATAAGTCATCAATCCTTGGTAGAGGATACCTATTCTTTATTGGCACCTTATTCAACTGTCTATAATCAATACAAAGGTGCAAAGAACCATCTTTCTTTTTCACAAAGAGCACTGGAGCTCCCCATGGTGACACACTAGGTCAAATGCTCCCTTTGGCCAAAAGTTCCTCTAGATGAAGACATAGCTCACCCAATTCCTGTGTAGTCATATGATAAGGAGCTTTAGAGATAAGCTTCGCTCCTGAAATTAGATCAATGCTGAAATTGATGTCCCTCTTCGGAGGCATGCTTGGAATCTCACTTGGAAAGACATATGCATACTCTTGTAAAATTGGGTGATCTAAAGTCTTCCTCATAGGATCTTCCTAATCAAGATCATTTACCATAACAAAAAATACTTGAGATCCCTTACGGAAACTCCGCTTCATTTGCATGGCAAAAATCATCCGTAGAGATATAGGCCCCAGTATCCCAACAATCTTCACATCATTCCCTTGGTCATCTTGAACAATATAATCTTCTTCTTGCAATTTGTACTAGCTCTATGAGATCCAAGCCAGTCCATACCCAAAACCACATCGTATGAACCAAGGTGTATAACCTGAAGGTCAACTATAGTATCAAATCCTTTTATGCTAAGTCCACACTTATGAACTACAGAATCTATGGAGACCTTAATGCCTGAGGCTAGTTCCACTTTCCAACCATGATCTTGCTTCACCACATCTAGCTTACACTTAGCAACTATAGATGGAGAAATAAATGAATCTGTAGCACCTGAATCAAACAACACTAAAAGAGATGTAGCTCGAATAGCTCTTGTGGTTTCAACCATTGTCCCTTGATCATCTACTTGATGGTGATCTATCACTACAAACACTCTATGAGCTCTGCCTGCATCCCCAACTGTAGGCTCAGAAGTTGTTGGCCTAGGGCTAGAATTCTGAGGTGCTCACTATGGATAGTGAGCTGCAAACTGTCCAACCTGCCCACATGAAAAATATCCTATATTTCTGCTAGATCCTCTCCCTAAAGGTGGTGCATTTGACTATTGACAACTATTCCTGCTAACAAAAGATTGAATGTTTTAAGCTGGCTGGTTGTGTTGATTCTATTTATTACATTGAACATTGCAGTTGTTCTTGGAGTTAGAACCTTTGCCACCACCTTGAGCCTAAGAGTTCAATCCCTTTTGCTATAGTGTCTGCTGAGATTACTACTGATATTGTTTCCCCTTAGAAAAAGGAGGCTTCCTGTTACCACTTGAGTTGTAGTTACCTTTAGATCTCGATGCTGCAGGTGCTCTTACAAAACCTCCCTAACCAAGGTTGACACTTTGTTCAACAAGTATGGCTTGTCGTACCACATCCTTGAGGGTTTTAAGCTCAAATACCTTGACAACCCCAATTATACGGTTGTTATATCCTCTAATAAAGTGTTGAGTCAACTGAGTTGAGTTGTCACTAAATCCTAAAAAGGACATGAGTTCGTAGAATTTGTGCTCATACTTAGTTACAGTTATAGAATACTATCTGAGATTATGGAACTCATCTGCCCTTTACTACTTCCATTCCTCTGGTAGGAATTGTTTGCGGAAACTCTCTAAGAATAGATCCCAAGTGACACTATTCATATTAATGCCCAGCTTCTTTTTCTTAATTATCCACCAAGTGGCCCCAAAATTCTCCAAGTTGGTAATCGCAAATCTCACCTTAACATTACTATCAAAATCCTACATAGAAAAAATCCTATCAAGGGCAATAAGCCACTATTCGGCCACATATCTAGAACCTTACCTGTTAAAGGGCTTGACCTTGGATCTCAAAAGGTCCTTCATCTAAGTAGATACAATAGATCTCTGTCGATCCTTCCGAGGGCTCCGAGACCTGGGTCTATGCTCTTGTTCTATCTGATGTGCTCTATGCTGATCTTGAACAAGAGGTAGATGGTCAAGAATGGTCTACATCATCTGTCTCAAGTTAACCTCCTCAGACTCAGCTTGGTCCTCTCTACGACTCTCATACTACTTCTTACTAGCATGCTCTCCTCCACTCTCTTCATGAACAGATCCTCCATGGACAAACTCATGGACACTGATAGCTCTGCCATGACCATGACCTCTACCATGACCTCTAACAGAAGACCTAGTCCCAGATACCATCCTACAACAATATCCAAGATATGAAATACTATTACAACCAAAAGACACATGGTCTATAAAAGACTAAGTTCAATTTCAGTTTTACCTATGTTTAGGTTTAAATAAAATTATATGTTTTGAAAGCTAAGTGTTGCATATGCGAGTAACAATTTTAGGTTCTGTTTTAGTTCACCTAGTTTCAAGTTTGAAAGAGATACACATAATAGTTCAATGTCCTAATTTGTTCCAAAAATACCCAAAGCTCCCAATGTAGAAACTCAGGCTCTAATACCAAATGTAACACCCCGCTAAGGGATCCAAAGAATTAACCTAAAGTTTTACTAAGTTTGGTAGCATTTTTTTTTTTGAACATGAAATTTAAACCATCTACATCATACACATGATAACCGAAGCAATAGCAACAATTCAAGTGAAAGTAAACATAAACACACATAACAGGTTACATTCTTTAAGGGTCCCTTAACATTGAATTACATCTAAATCAACTAATATTAATGATTCCATCTAACACTACATCCACATGAAATAATAATGAAAAGTTCAATGTCCATACATCATGTTTTTGAATTCTCAATCAGCCACACAGGGTATGAAAGGCTTAAAAGAATATACATCTATGAAAATAAAGTTTATCATCATCCTTATTCTAGTCCACGATGCAATAAAGTAAATGTAACCACATGTCATACATGAAACATCATCATCACAAGCATAACTAACTAAGTGCATGGTTCCTCCCAATCGACATAGCATCATTAGACCATCGTGGGCCCTAGCCATCCCTCTATGCGTACCATCCCAAATCACCGAAGAGATCATCAGTATTAACATAGTAGGAATGTCACTCCTAAATCATACCATATCATATGCAGAAAATAAATCTAACAAGAAAAGTAAAGCATAAGATAACATTATCTAACATATGCAAATCATCAATATAAGGATATGTGTCCACCATCATAATCCATGAACAGAATGAAGATAGATGCCAACAAGGAATGCATCAGCCACATTGTCTCAAACGAATCTCAAATGGTAAGAGTGAAAAAGCACTACCACCCGATCGCGTGGTACCTAAATGGTCCACTCCGACTGTGCTGAGGAGATAATTTGAAGTCCCAAACAAGCTTTCAAATTACATAGCACAAATACTCTCTAAGTCCAGGAATCCTAAAAGTATACTAACTCAAAGGTCCCAATCAAAAACTGACATCTAATCCCAGAGGCACACAAAGAAAAGTAGGAAACCTACTATGCAAGCGGGAAAGTTTCATCGCATGGATCATGCTAGAGTTACCTTAGTAGTCTCCCAATAGACCTCGGCCCCCTAGTGATCCCTATGCGGCCACTAGTATCCTCTCATACAGATGAGGCATACTACAGAATGCAAGGTCACAACCAAGCATTCTCTCTACTCCCATCCTAGTCTATACTAGCACTCAAGACATGGGCGAGAACAAACAATTATCTTATTAAGTCCATTTAAGTCAGTATTAGGTGTAATTTTTTTACTTATTAAACAACGTACAATGAGTTACCCTGGCAGCCTCTTAGGGCCCCGACCCCCATTGTGAGCCACTTCCCATCACTACAAGTAGATAACCTACTCTAAGCTCATGGAATCATAAATCAAAAATGCCAAAAGATAATCCACAATATAAAAATTAAATCTCCATGAGCAACTGAAAAGCATCATAGATAATCATGACCACAACAGTTCTCTATTGGCAATTGAAGGTATCACTGATAATCACAATATCTATTAGTTCTCAATAAGCAACCAAAAAGTATCTCAAAGTAATACTGATCAAAGACTCCAAAATGGTCGAGTCAAACATGTCACAACATGACATCATTTGTTGGATAATGTTGTCCTTAATGTCACACAAATGTCATATTAGTTATTAGTCTCAGCTAACCGAGCTCAGCTATAGTGTCAACCGAGCTCACTTGGTCATCGAAGAAAATAAAGCAGTCGGTATCAACCGAGCTCACTTGGTCATCAAAGAAAATGAGGCAGATAGTGTCAACTGAGCTCACTCGGTCATCGAAGAAAATGAAGCAGTTAGTATTAACTGAGCTTACTCGGTCATCAAAGAAAATAAGGCAGACAAGTGTTAACCGAGCTTACTCGGTCATCAAAGAAAATAAGTAGATAAGTGTTAACCGAGCTCACTCGGCTATTGAAGAAAATGAGGCAGACAGTGTTAACCAAGATCACTCAGTCAACAAAGGAATTTGGCAAAGACAGTTTCCACCGAGCTCACTCGGTCATCTATGGAAACTTAGTACTTATCGAGTTCTCCCGACGATTGAAGGGTTGTCATAGAGTTCGCTATATTAACCGAGCTCAGTCGGTTAACACAAGAATTATTTTCTAAATAGTATTAACCGAGCAGGGTTGGCCAGTAAAGGGATTTGTTAGTTTTTAATTTTAATTATTTCTAGCCGACTATTGTATTTGTTTGATTATTGGTCAGTGATTCGAGCCGACTAATATAATCTAAAAGGTATATATGGTGACTCAAGTTGTAAATCAAAAAAGAAGTATGAAAAAGTTATGAAGGTGCATTATAGTGTGAAATGAAAAGGCGAATGTTGAGAAAAGTTTGATGAAGGATCAGATGCATTGAAGGAGCTGAAAAGTTGTATTTGATTAGTAAGGATTCGGTCAAGAATAACAGAGATTTGTAATCAGCAAAGATAAGTTGCATATTGTATTAGATCACTTCATTGTTGCTTTCTAACCATTGTAACAGTGAACTCAAAATCTCTTAACAGAGTTGGTTTAACAGCCATTCTATAAATCCTCTAACAAGGTGACAGTTCAGTTAAATTGTTCTAAAGACCTCTAGCAAGGTCACTCCTAACAGGGTGATTAAATCCTCTAACAGGGTCACACCTAACAGTGTGTTTTTTAACCTTTAACAGGGTTGGCTCCTAACAGGGCTCACTTCAGAAGAGTGAGAAACAGTAACTAGTTACATTGGTGGTTTTTCTCATATTGGGTTTCCACGTTAAATCTGGTGTCTCTAGTGTTCATGATTGCTGAATTATTTTTGGTTATCAGTTCTTAATAATTATTATTATTTTCTGCATTATCAAGTTTCAGTAATTTGTAACTAAGATCAAAATTTTAGACATCTAAGGGGCTGTGAAATTTTTTTGTGGTAACTGATTCACCCCCTCCCCCTCTCAGTTACTCCATTCTCATTTTCAACAATTGGTATCAGAGCTTTTGGTGCTTGAAGGAAAATATTTCAAGGTTCTAAGCCAAAGATCAAGATGTCTTACAAAAGAGAAATTCCAAAACTTAACAGAGATAACTTCTTAGCATGGCAAGGATTGATGAAACTTCATCTGGCTACTGTTGGTGATACTGGACTGAAATACCTTGAAGAAGAATATGAAGAACCTTCTGGCACATTGTCAGTTAATGATATTGCTGAAAAGAAGACTCACAACAATATGATGATAGACATAGCATTTTCTCTCAGCTATGAAAAATTTGATGACATTAAGGACTGCAAAACTGCCTTTGACATGTGGAACAAGCTAAAAGAGATCTATGGAGGAGATGATAATGTGAGAAGAGAAAAAGCAAAAAGTCTAAGAGGTCAATTTGATCAAATGAGGATGAGAGAGGATGAAAACATTGCAAAGTATGTTGAAAGAGTTAAAGCATGTGTAAGTGCAATCAGGGCAGCTGGAGGTGACATCAAAGGAGAAATAGTTATAAGAAAAGTTCTCAGAACCCTGCTTCCCGTTTATGCAATCAGAGTCTCTGCAATTCAGGAAAGAAGGTGTGAAGCAAATCATAAGATAAATCTTGAGGCCATAGTCGGAAGACTAATTGCATTTGAACTAGATAACTTTGACAACTATGTTCTAGCCTCCAAAAACATTGAATCAGCATTTCAAGCCAAGCTCTCACTCAAAGAGAAAAACAAAAAGAAGATAGAATCACAGTCAGAAATTGAAAATGAATCAAGCCAAAGTTCAGACAGTGATCTCGAAGTGATTGAAGCTCTACTAGCAAGGAAATATTCTAGAGGCAGAGGAAAATACAAAGGTAAAGTTCCTCTAATCTATTTTTCTTGTGATGAAATTGGTCATATTGCAGCAAGGTGCCCAAACAAGCAAAACAATGATGAAAAGAAAGATCACAAATGGAATGGCAAGAAAGACTTTAAATCATTCAAGAACAAAGGTAAGAAATCATGTTTCATGGCTGAAAATTCTAAGGATTCTGATAATAGTGAGGATGAAATTTTTTATATTGCTGTTAAAGATGACTCTGACAGTGATGACGAAGATAAAATGGCTCTTATCTCTCATGTAAGTAAGAATGATATATGGATTATAGACAACGGTTGCTCACATCATATGACTGGTGATAAAACTAAGTTTGATCAGTTTGAAGACTATGATGGTGGCAGTGTAAGGTTTGGTAATAATGAACCTTGTTTCATAAAAGGAAGAGGAAGAATTTGTCTATCCAAAGAACTTATATGTAATAATGCCTATTGGGTTGAAGGTCTCAAACATAATTTGCTAAGTGTTGCACAGTTACTAAATACTGGATTCAAGGTGGAATTCATGCATGGAAAGGCAAGACTGTTGAATGAGCACGGAAAACTGATAGGATCTAGCACCCAAACTAAAGGTAACTTGTTCTATCTAGAACTTGGTAAATGCTCATGTTTTATTGCTCAAATTGAAGAGAGTTGGTTATGGCATAAAAGATTGTGTCATGTCAATTTTGATAATTTGGTAAAAATAAGCAAATTCAAAAAAGTAAGAGGCATTCCTAACATTAAGAAACCTGAGGTTGGTCTATGCAAGAATTGTCAGATTGGTAAAATGGGAAAGACTAGTTTTAAAGGTAAAAACTATCAGTCTGAAGATATATTAGAAGTTGTGCATACTGATTTATGTGGACCCATTGGAATAGAAAGCTATACTGGAGAAAAGTTTTTCATTCTTTTTGTTGATGACTATTCAAGAATGATGACTGTCATGTATCTAAGGAATAAATCAGAAGCATTTGAGAAATTCAAATGCTATTTGGCAAGAGTAGAAAAAGAAACAGAGAAAAGGCTGAAATGTTTAAGGTCAGACAGAGGTGGTGAATTCATTTCACATGAATTCAATAACTTCTACATTGAAAGAGGTATTAAAAGACAGGTTTCAGCACCAGGAACTTCAGAACAAAATGGAATAGCTAAAAGAAGAAATAGATCCATTATGGATTGTGCAAGAACCCTGATGATAAAAAAAAACATTGCTATCAAATACTGGAAGGAAGCCATCAACACTGCAGTTCATACCTTAAATCGAGTACAGTTGAAGAAGGACTCATTCAAGACTCCCTATGAATTATGGTATGGCTACAAACCCAATGTAAGTTATCTGAAAGTATTTGGAAGCAAATGTTATATTTTGAAAGAATCTAGAAAAGGAAAATTTGATGTAAAAGGTGATGAAGGAATATTTTTGGGATATTCTTGCAAAAAGAAAAGCATATAGATATTTAAATCTATCCACTCACAAAGTCATAGAAAGTGCACATGTGAAAGTTGATGAGTTTGCAGACAAATCAGAAGAAGAAAGCAAAAAGATACCTAAAGAATACAAGAGATTTGTTTACATTGAACCAGATACCATACCAAGTATACCGTTCACTCAAGAATCCTCAACTCCTGAGTCTTCAGTAACCAAGTTGCAAATAGTTCAAACCGAGCCACAGCAACATTTAGACACTACCGAGCAAGTATCTACCGAGTCTGAAGCAACCAAGCCTGAATAGCCAGAACATGAAATTGAAGCACAAGCAGATATCAATGAAACTCATTCAAGAGGTAAAGAACCTATATTAGCTAAATATGTCAGAAGACATCATACACTAGATCAGATCATTGGAGACAAATCTGAAGGAACCCTGACAAGAAGTAAGTTGAAAAATACTTGTTTACTTGCTGATTTTGAACCTAGAAGTATTAAAGATGCATTGACAAATGATAGTTGGATTGAGGCAATGAATGAGGAAATAGAACAGATAGAGAAGAACAAGACATGGACTCTTGTACCTAGGCCTAAAGATAAGAATATAATTGGAACCAAGTGGGTATTCAGAAACAAGTTGACTGAAGATGGTAAGGTATCTAGAAACAAAGCTAGATTGGTATGCAAAGGATACTCTCAAGAAGAAGGCATAGATTATGGGGAAACTTTTGCTCCTGTTGCAAGATTGGAAGGAATCAGAACCTTACTTGCAAATGCTGCTCACAAAGGATTCAAAGTTTATCAGATGGATGTCAAGTCAACATTCCTCAATGGAATACTGGATGAAGAGGTTTACATTGAACAACTTGAAGGTTTTGTTGATCCAGATAATAGGAACATGGTCTGCAAATTACACAAGGCACTGTATGGTCTGAAACAAGCCCCTAGAGCATGGTTGAAAGATTGCATAACTATCTTATTCAGATTGGTTTTCAAAGAACTAATGATAATAGTAGCTTGTATATAAATGAAGGACTAGATAATAAGATTATCTTGGCAGAAATATTTGTAGATGATACTGTTTTCACAGGGAATGATGATCTTTGCAAAGAATTTTTAGAACAAATGAACAAAGAATTTGAAATGTCTATGTTTGGTGAAATAAAATTCTTTTTTGGTCTTCAAATTCAACAAAATAAGAATGACATCTTCATTACTCAATCAAAATACATCAAGGAGATATTGAAAAAGTTTGGTATGGAGGACTGTAAACCTGTTGGAACTCCTATGTGTACTAGATTGAAACTTACCAAAGATGATGAATCCAAAGAAGTAGATCAAACATTGTATAGATCTATGATTGGAAAGTTGCAGTATGTAGTTCTTACCAGGCCAGATATTGCTCTTGCAATTGGTATTGTTGCAAAATTTTCAGCAAAACCAAGAGAAACTCACCTAATGGCAATCAAGAGAATAATGAGATATTTGAAAGGAACTGAAGATTATGGACTATGGTACAAATTTGGAGGTAATTTGGATTTGAAAGTTTTTACTGATGCTGATTGGGCAGGGAATCTTGATGACAAAAAAAGCACAAGTGGAGGAGCATTCTTTCTTGGAAAGAGATTGGTTTCTTGGACAAGCAAAAAGCAAAATTGTACATCCCAATCTATAGCAGAGGCAAAGTATGTTGCTGCAGCAGTAAACTATTCCAACATTGTTTGGTTTAAGCAGTTATTACAAAGAATGAAGATGGAAATCAAAGAACAAGTTGTTATATTCTGTGACAATACTAGTGCAATCAAAATTTCCAAGAATCTAGTGATGCATTCCAAGACCAAGCATATTGCAATCAAATATCATTTTGTCAGAGAATTGGTTTAAGACAAGGAGATCAGATTGGAATATGTCACACAAAGGAACAAATTGCCGATATATTCACAAAGCCCTTATCTAAGGATGCATTTTTGTATCTTAGAGGTAAGTTAGGGGTCATTCCCCTATCTGAACTTCACTAAAATAAGTTTTAGTGATGCATCAATGCATATAAGATTGAAGATCTATCTGTTGATGCAGTTTAATCAGAAATCATTGCATATGAATCAGTACTAAAGGTACATTGCAATTCACTTTACTTCTGTTATCTTTGGCATGTGTTGTCAAAAAGGGAGAGATCTACTATCATATCCTTCTGAAATTTGTGAAATTTGAAAAATCTTCTATGAAGTTCTTTAAAAGAGGGAGACTATTAAAAGAGGGAGAAGTCTGTTATCTTGTTAGACTTATTTCAAATTTTTATTATGTTATGACATGTTGTGTTGCCATCAATGCCAAAGAGGGAGATTGTTGGATAATGTTGTCCTTAATGTCACACAAATGTCATATCAATTATTAGTCTTAGCTAACCGAGCTCAGCTGTAGTGTCAACCGAGCTCACTCAGTCATCGAAGAAAATGAAGCAATCGGTATCAACTGAGCTCACTCGATCATCAAAGAAAATGAGGCAGATAGTGTCAACTGAGCTCACTCGGTCATCAAAGAAAATGAAGTAGTCAGTATTAACCGAGCTTACTTGGTCATCAAAGAAAATAAGGCAGAAAAGTGTTAACCGAGCTTACTCGGTCATCAAAGAAAATAAGGCAGACAAGTGTTAACCGAGCTCACTTGGCTATCGAAGAAAATGAGGCAGATAGTGTTAATCGAGATCACTCGGTCAACAAAGGAATTTGGCAAAGACACTTTCCACCGAGCTCACTCAGTCATCTATGGAAACTTAGTACTTACCGAGTTCTCCCGGCAATTGAAGGGTTGTCACGGAGTTTGCTGTATTAACCGAGCTCAGTCGGTTAACACAAGAATTATTTTTTGAATAGTATTAACCGAGCAGGGTCAGCCAGTAAAGGGATTCGTTACTTTGTAATTTTAATTATTTCTAGTTGACTATTGTATTTGTTTGATTATTGGTCAGTGATTTGAGCCGACTAACATAATCTAAAAGGTATATATGGTCACTCAAGTTGTAAATCAAAAAAGAAGTATGAAAAAGTTATGAAGGTGCATTATAGTGTGAAATGAAAAGGCGAATGTTGAGAATAGTCTAATGAAGGATCAGATGCGTTGAAGGAGCTGAAAAGTTGTATTTGATCAGTAAGGATTCGATCAAGAATAACAGAGATCTGTAATCAGCAAAGATAAGTTGCATATTGTATCAGATCACTTCATTGTTGCTTTCTAACCATTGTAACAGTGAACTCAAAATATCTTAATAGAGTTGGTTTAACAGCTATTCTATAAATCCTCTAACAAGGTGACAGTTCAGTTGAATTGTTCTAAAGACCTCTAGCAAGGCCACTCCTAACAGGGTGATTAAATCCTCTAACAGGGTCACACCTAACAGTGTGTTTTTTAACCTTTAACAGGGTTGGCTCCTAACAGGGCTCACTTCAGAAGAGTGAGAAATAGTAACTAGTTACATTGGTGGTTTTTACCATATTGGGTTTCCACATTAAATTTGGTGTCTCTAGTGTTCATGATTGCTGAATTGTTTTTGGTTATCAGTTCTTAATAATAATTATTAGTTGCTGCATTATCAAGTTTCAGTAATTTGCAACTAAGATCAAGCTTTTAGACATCTAAGGGACTATGAAATGTTTTTGTGGTAACTGATTCATCCCCTCCCCCTCTCAGTTACTCCATTCTCATTTCCAACAATCATCAAGATCAAATAAACAATTCAATCCCATCATAGTGACTAGAAAGTAATCCAAATGCAACTGATTGATATCTCATAAATGGTTACATATATCACAGCTTACATAAGAAGACTGAAAACAATATCAAATAGCATGCTATCACATAACCATGGTCGAGTTAATAAAGATCAGAATCAAAAGACATCATCTTGTCATGTCCCCTTTTCAAATAATTAAAAAAGAAAATCTTTGCTAAGGCAGGCAGGCCCAAGAAAGTGAAGTTTCGGAAAAAGGAGGTTAATCTTTGGAAACCGTTGGACTAATAAATGAAAATTATTATTAAAATAAGTTTCATTAACCTCTCTTGGATGTGAGTTACAGTTATGCCCTCTTTTAAGGGGTTTGGAGGCATTTTGGGCTCATTCAGGAACTTGATTTTTGCTCATTCTTTGTTATTCTTCAGAGGTTGCCAAACCTGTGGAGAAGGAGACCCGAGAACGGGAGTTTGCAGGTTTCCAGGGAGACCCAAGAACGGGAGTTTGTAGGTTTCTAGGAAGGCTAAGGATGGGAGTTTGAAGCCATTCCATGTGCATGCTCATACAAAGTTTGCCTTTGTGCTGAACAGTGCAGATTTGTGAGTTTTCGGGTGTGTTTTTGTATGAGTTTGGTGTTTACAGTTGATTATTTCATATCAGTGTGGGTTGCTGCTTTATATCAGACTTTTAAATGTTAAAATAGAGCTGAATATATATATTGGGACATGATTAAACTTCTAAGATAGATTATTAGTGTTTTTGTGGTGTTTTCGGGCATATTTTGTGCTATTTCGGGAGCCCGATGAGCATAGTTTTGGTCCTACATTTTTGAGCTGTTGTGTAAAGGCTATACAGATCTGGAAATGTCAATTTGTATGCTTTTATGCTGCTGAAAGTTCTTTAAAATTTTCTATTTTCAGATTTATTAATAATTTGTGAAGTTGTGAAGCTTTTAGCACTATTTTCAGCATACCCGATTTGGGGTTTCTTGAGGAATTTGGTGGATCTTTGTGATATTAGTTGTTTGATTTTAAAGATCTGATTAGAGGCATGAAATATCATGAAAAATAAGAAAAGGGACATTTCAGTGGTATCAGAGCCATGATCTTGCCAGCCTGAGGGTTTGTAGAAGTTTGCAGGTCAGTTTCGACAACTACCCAGATCTTGCATTTCAGTTTTGAGAACTACCCAAATCTTGCATGTCATAATTTATGATTGCATGTTGCTTCTAATCAGCTGCATTTCAAAATTTATGGTTGCATGCTACTTCTAATCATTTTCATGTTAGTTCTTGGTGAATTTGGTGGTTGTAGAAGTTTGCATTTCAGTTTTGACAAGTACCCAAATTTTGCATATCAGTTTTGACAACTACCCAGATCTTGCATGTCATAATTTGGTGGTTGCATGCTTCTAATCAGTTGCATGTCCAAATCTATGGTTTTATGCTACTTCTAATCATTTGCATGTTAGTTCTTGGTGAATTTGGTGGTTGTAGAAGTTTGCACGTCAGTTTTGACAACTACCCAGATCTTGCATGTCAGTTTTGACAACTACCCAGATCTTGCATGTCATAATTTGGTGGTTGCATGTTGCTTCTAATCAGTTGCATGTCCAAATCTATGGTTGCATGCTACTTCTAATCATTTGCATGTTAGTTCTTGGTGTTTGAAGAAGTTATATCCTGTTGGGGTTACACTCTACTTTATCCAGAATGGACAGGTATAGTACAGAGTCTCAGAGGGAACAATCTTGGACAATTGATAGCCAGAGTCAAAATAATAGAAAGGATGGTTATTTAGACATTCGAGATAAACTTATGAAAATAAGCCATGACATGTCTAAACAGTTGGTTGAGCACCACTGTATAAATGACATGTTATCTGACCCAGCTAAGGTGGATAAGTTGACTGGATTTCTATTTGGCAGATTTTCTCACAGGACAGATGACACAATTCCCAAGAACTTGCATGGGGAGTTTGAGAAACTAGCTGATAGTCAGGTAGAGGTCTCAGATTCTACTCTACCACAGGAGGTGGTGGGAAAGGATATTACACAGATTGATAGTAACGGTCAACTTGATTCTCAAATTGAGACAATTGTTTACAGGTTGTCAAAGGGTGATGCCACAGGTATTCAGGATGGTATAGTTACAACAGGCAGTGACTACAGTGTAGTGGGTTTAGATGATGATTATGAGGATGTTGTTGTGCAGGATGGTGAGATACCTGGTAGAGATGAGCAGACATTGAGCATTCATGACTTTGCTGAGAAAGAGTACCATACACAGTTAGATGCTTCATCACATGAGGTTGAGGCTGGTAGTACTTCACATGATTTGTCCAGCCAGCTGAAGGTGAACAAAGATAGTAGTGTGACTTCATCATCTCATCATGCCAGGTATGTGGAGTTAGTTGGTATTGATCATATTACTCAGGTGAGGAGTTTGGTTGAGTTACCAGTTGATTCTAGTTTACGGATATGGACTCGAGATTGTTATATTGGCATTTGGGATTCAGTTGACTGGAGATCTTTAACACTTTTTGGTAGCAGTGTTTGTTTGGGTGCTATCATGGATTTGATTAGCAGATTACACGGTGTTGTCTTTTCTTGTGCCAGTATCTTGTCTGATGTTGGTATTAGTTTTTATACACCAATGTTGGGCTTTGTTCATATATCCAGTCGGCCATACTTGCTGGAATGTGTTGATGATATTTCATATTTGGCAGTGTGTATAGATGAGTCCCAGGATCATATTGACATTGATGACATCCAGAAGGATGCAGTGGGCAGTTTTGAAGACTTAGTTTCCTTGGGTATAGAGGAGTTGGATAGCAATGCTAATGTTTTTGATACTCTATATGTTGATATGAGCTTTAGATTTGATTCACAGGATATGGGTGGTAATACTCTAGAGACTAGTAACTTTGAGGACACTCCTTCAGACAGTGCATCAGAGGAGGTTTGTAGGAGATAGTCAAACCAGTTCCATCATGTGTCTAATCAGTTGAGAGTTAGTGACCAAGACATTGCTATCACTTGCCAACATTTCGATGCTGCTCGTCAGTTGTTAGCAGTTTATGGATGGGGTTCTCCTACTAGTGATGAGCAGGGAGGAAGTTATCTTTCCTTGATAGAGATCCACTCTTTATGGGAGGCTATTCGGATTTTGAGACAGAATTATATGCAGTTGGTAGCCGACAGAGATTATCTTATGGAGTGGGGCAGTACAGCATATGATGCATTGTTGGCCAAGGAAGATGAGGTGAGTGAGCTTACTGAGCAGCTTGAGGTGACTTTTGAGATTCTTGAGAGTACACAGTTGGCTCTCAAGGAGTCACAGTTTCATTTGGCTAAGGTGACCATGGAGTTAGAGCGACTACAGTCTTTACCTGATTCTATACAGTCACAAGCTATGGTGTTTGGTGATCCGAGGATGTCCATGGTCGAGATTGTTAGAGACAGTGGAGATGGGGATGCATCCATCCTTGATACTAACATTGGCATATCAAGTTCATTCCCACTAGAGTCAGGTTCAATTGAGTTGGGTGCTGTAGCAAATTTTTGTGGTGTGCCTGACATGGTGGTGACCTCTAGTACTAATGGCACGAAGACTAGAGATGTTGTATCAAAGACCATGTGTGATGTTGGTGAGCTGATAGTTGGCATGGTTCCTACTAGTAATACTACTCCCTTCGCAATGTCTTCAGAGGTAGTAGTCAGTTCCAACTTGGTTAATGATCGATTGCAGTTAGTTACATCTAGATTGCAGTCTAAGCCACTGACTGAGATTGGTGCATTCTATCGGCATTACACTGTGAGGTATGCTCATCTATCTACCTTTGATGACCATGTTGATGAGATGATGATACAGAGATGTACTTTGGTTCCTAGTGCTTATCATCGGTTATGGGATAGTTTGATGCCTCAGGATGAGAGTTGTGATGGGCATGACATGGTGATAGGTCCTGCAATTGACAGGTTGATAATACATGACTTAGAGAAGGAGTTTTGGAGTGATGCTTTTGTAGGTGTTGTTATTGATTCTACTCCTTTGGCTATGAGATCTCTTGACTTAGCTTGTGATCATTCATAGTGGGTTGTATCACTTCTTCATGGTGAGCTATTGACTGAGGTTGGTTTTTTTTATCAACATTATATTGCAGGGTATGTAAATCAGTTAGCATTTGATCCTTGTGCTGAGGAGTTGATGGCAGACAAATTTGGTTTGGATTCCATTTCTTACTCTTTATCTTGTAATGTCTTTTCACCATTAGCAGTGTATGGGAGTTACGGTTATGAGATAGTGGCCGATGATTTGCAGAGTTGTGTTGACTACAGGAGTTGTACAGTGTGTGGATTCTCCATGCTTGGTATAGTTTCATTTGAGAGGGTTCACCATTGTTGCAGAGTTGGATTGTACATTCCATATAGGCCAGTGGGATGCGTTGATGGTATTTACTGTGTTGGTAGTTTGATTTGTCCACTTTACTTGGGTTATAATGTCCTAAGAGTTTGTGCCTCATGGGTTTTTGATTGTGGTAGTGGTGATTTCAGAGTTTGGTTGAGCTATAATTGTCAATTTGATTATGGATTCCTCTTGGTCATATTGCAGAGGATATTGCAGGAGCCTGTGTTAATTGGTAGTAGTATAGTTCATGACTACATTTGGGATCCAGGTGGATTGATTGGTTTATTGTTCAGCCATTGCTTGAGGACAAGCAATGATTGGGAGGGGAGGACTTGTCATGTCCCCTTTTCAAATAATTAAAAAAGAAAATCTTTGCTAAGGCAGGCAAGCCCAAGAAAGTGAAGTTTCGGAAAAAGGAGGTTAATCTTTGGAAACCGTTGGACTAATAAATGAAAATTATTATTAAAATAAGTTTCATTAACCTCTCTTGGATGTGAGTTACATTTATGCCCTCTTTTAAGGGGTTTGGAGGCATTTTGGGCTCATTCCAGAACTTGATTTTTGCTCATTCTTTGTTATTCTTCAGAGGCTGCCAAACCTGTGGAGAAGGAGACCCAAGAACGGGAGTTTGTAGGTTTCCAGGGAGACCCAAGAATGGGAGTTTACAGGTTTCTAGGAAGGCTAAGGACGGGAGTTTGAAGCCATTCCATGTGCATGCTCATACAAAGTTTTCCTTTGTGCTGAACAGTGCAGATTTGTGAGTTTTCGGGTGTGTTTTTGTATGAGTTTGGTGTTTACAGTTGAGTATTTCATATCAGTGTGGGTTGCTGCTGTATATCAAACTTTTAAATGTTAAAATAGAGCTGAATATATATATTGGGACCTGATTAAACTTCTGAGATAGATTATTAGTGTTTTTGTGGTGTTTTCGGGCATATTTTGTGCTATTTCGGGAGCCCGATGAGCATAGTTTTGGTCCTACATTTTCGAGCTGTTGTGTAAAGGCTATACGGATCTGAAAATGTCAATTTGTATGCTGTTATGCTGCTAAAATTTCTGTAAAAATTTCTATTTTCAGATTTATTAATAATTTGTGAAGTTGTGAAGCTTTTAGCACTATTTTCAGCATACCCGATTTGGGGTTTCTTGAGGAATTTGGTGGATCTTTGTGATATTAGTTGTTTGATTTTAAAGATCTGATTAGAGGCATGAAATATCATGAAAAATCAGAAAAGGGACATTTCATCATGACATCACAATCATAACCCTCAAGCCTTTGGTAGACGTCCTATAACTGGTCAACAATCTAGTCAACCCAAAAACCCAAATAAGAAACATAGAGAAAACACAAAATGCAAGCACAAGTTGGGTTTGTTTAAAATTACTAAGTTTGGGGGTCTCAATTCTTGTTTTGGATTTAGACATCAAGTGAATGTTTATTCATTCCTCTCTAGCCCAAATAGATGTTTGATAGATCCGATCTTCTCCCCCATAACTCATAGAATAGTTCTAAATGTTCTAAATATTTATTATATATATACGCTATGATGATAAAACCCCCATCATGTTTCAATGGATCAATCAGAACCTTATTAAACACAATCATAGTTTGCCCCCCCATATCTAACCATCATATTTGAATTCAACTAAACAATTAAATTAAATTCATATTAATAATTCCTACAATTAAATTATATGAGAAAAGACTACATTATTATTTGCTATCTAACATTAACAAAGCAATTAAAAAAAATTTTAATATATAATAATTAAAAATTATTAATATATAATAATTAAAAATTATTAATATATAATAATGAATATTTAAAAATTGTTAATGAATTAAAATACAAACAAAAATTAACATTATACTGTGCATATTATACTAACGACGCCCCTTTAATAAGGGGAGCCATGCGGCCCTGTACCTTGTCGCAGGGCCTACTATAACAGTCGCAGTACTTGCGACAGTGGTACGGGCACCGCCGGCCGTAGGCCTTAAGTGAGGTGGGGGTAGGGGGTGGGTAAACCTGCCCCTCCCCAATACATGTATTATTTAAAATAAAATAAAATGATTCAATCCATCATTTTGAACAACGCACTATGAATAAAACATTTTTTCACTGCGATCTCATAAACAACGTTTTCAATAATCGTATATATATATATATATATATATATATATATATATATATATATATTAAAGAGAACATTTACAATAATGTCTACGAATATTTAAAAAATAAATCAAATAGGGCTATTCAATTTTATAAATTTAGAACTCTCCTTATAATGATTGATCTCTAGATTTACCTATTAGTCCTTCTAATAGGTTCACCTATAAAATTTTAAACCCTAGCCCATAGAATTATCAGATCTACGCATGAGGGATTTTCTCATATAGAGTTTAACTACCCATATCAAGAATTCATATAACCAAGATTTTCGACGCATAAAATCCTCAGAAAGCATTCAGAAGACACGAAGAAGATAGGAAGTGCAAGAAGCGAAATATTATTTGCAAAATTCACAAGTGTCTACCTAGACACTGATGCTAATTCACTTCTCCTCAGAATCCATAGAGCAAGCTCCTTCCTTCTCCAACGTTCTCGGGTCCTCCAAACACGCTCTCTAAGCTTCTAGGAGTGCCTAAATATAAAGAACTCTTAGGAAGCACCTAGAATGTCTCTAGAAACAACCTGAAGGTGTTGACAACTAAGCACGAGTCTTTTCCAACCTTCTAGATGAGTCACAAGGTTGTAGACACCATGTGCTTAATTTGTGCACTAACTCCCGTGTTGTTGACATATGTGCAATCAAGAGGTGTGTTCACTCCTAGGTAGGCTTATAACTTTTATTTTTAATTCTTTTATTATTTCTATTATTATTATTAATTTATTATTTTTATTATTTTTATTAATTTAATTTCTTTTATTTAATTCTTTTTCTCAATTAATTCCCATTTAATTATTTAAAATCAAAATATCAAAAGATCATTATATTATTTTAATTTTTTCCAAAATAATTAAATTATTAATTAAATCTTTTAATTTAAGACTTAATTAATAGAAAATTCACCATAGACATCCAAGATAAAATATGAAAACCCATCATAGAACAATCCATACAAAATCAATCTAAAGGGTTAAAAATCACGAATTATGTTATCCGACACATTCGAAAGGTAAAGTATATTAGATACTTGTCCTACCTTTTGAGGACAAATGGTTTAAGGGTTTAGGATTTGGACTTGAGAATTTATCTCCCCTCTGTTACCATTGAGATAGTGCGATAGGGTAAGCTCATCCTAGCAATTCAGGGAAGTCAATACCTAGTACTTGCAACCTACATAAAATTCATGCATGTACATACAATATATATATGCTAAGCTAAATAGGCAATGGCAGGAAGTGGTGCATCGTGTAGATCCCGACTAGCAGGTGACTACGACTCCCTTCCTTAACCACATCAAAAATGCCATACAATAAGAGAACAAACATGCACACCATACACATGCAAGTATGGGGTAAGTATCCATAAGAAAACACATGTGATAATAACCATCTAACTAATCATCATCAATAATTATAAATAACGTAATAATCATCATGCATACATGAAATGTAGAGTCTAACTAATCTCATCATACATCAACTGAATCCATAGAATAATAACTGATAGTCTCAAAACAATACTACTAACCATCATCATAAACTAGTCTAATATAGTCTGGCAATAATAGCAACAATGTGTCTAGAAGAATGTGAACGAGGGCAGGCACTACAGTCTAAGTCTTTTAGATGCTCATATCTAGGCTTAATAGTCATATCATGGATGAAAAAAATTTCCATATCTTTGTTCATAAACTCACTTCCAATGGTTCCAAACTTACTACACAGGTAGCTTCCTACATCTTCCAAGAAAACTACGTTGTTTGAGGTAATTAAAAAACTTGAATTAGGGTTTTCTTCTAGGAGTTTCACATGAACAACCTTTAATTTGGGTCTCTCAACATTTTCAACATTTAGAACAATCGACATATGATTACACTGAATAAAAAATTATCAAATAATTTCTATGCAGAGAACAATAAAATACCTTTTTCAAAGTAGGGTTTTTTTCTCAAAATCACTTTTTCCAAAATG
This sequence comes from Cupressus sempervirens, assembly GCA_028749045.1. Lineage (NCBI taxonomy): Eukaryota > Viridiplantae > Streptophyta > Pinopsida > Cupressales > Cupressaceae > Cupressus > Cupressus sempervirens. The sequence continues at coordinate 331,306,550 of CM053790.1, forward strand.
CTCCTGGGTACTTTTAGCTTTTGAGATGATCACAATGTAGAAATAATCAGGTTTGTACTCAATTTATTTATTTGGAAGTTGCATTAATTGTGTAGTTCGCTAAATTGAAAAGGATGTTTATTTCACTTTGAAATCAAATATTTCCTAAAGATCAATTGTTTGATCTTCAAATGATAACCAAGGTTCACCAGAGCTTCCTTTCATCATTACAATGCTCTACAAAAAGTTCACTCCATGAAATTTGTTGTAGAAACATAGATTTCATCTTTTGTCATAGAGTAAACTTTCTGTGTTATAATAATAACTCTTATTGCTTTGTAACTTGTTTTAATAAGCTACAAATTGCAAGTGAGCTAAACTACAGTAAAAAGTCATCAAGATACATCTTCTCTCAACCTCACTATGAGTAGCTCAATCTCTAAATGAAGTTTCCAATTCTCGTGATGTGAACAAGCTTAATTCAACTTGGTTGAATCAAACTCGATTACTGACTTTGATTTTCCTATCTCAAAATCATCTAAACTTTTCCTCTAAAATAACTAAGCCTTTTGCAAATGCCTCATTAATTTCTTCTCAAAGTTCACTAACTACATTTTTTTTTTCTTCATTGTCTTTCTTAGTTCTAGAGTTACTTTCATGATTCCTTCTATCATTTCTGAAGCTCCTCCCATTGTTGCTTCTATTTTCAAAGTTTCTTCCATGATTCCTTTTGTCATTTCTTAAGTTTCTTCCATTATTGCTTATGTCCATTCTATAGTACTTTGTTGTATGTTTGAAGTTGTTACATAACTGACATATTGGGGTTCTTCTTCTAGGATTCTGTTGATCAATAAGTGCTTGAAAATTTTGGGCTATGTGTCCAAAGTTGTTACACTTATAACATATGATCTACTTCATTTCTTCGTAAGGTCTAATTTCCTTTTATGTCCTCTCATTGGTTCTTCTTCTATCTACAAGGTTAGTGTTTCTAGACATTCTACTATTTCTTCTATCATTATCATATCTAGGCTTCCTACAATCAATTGCATTATGACCAATACCATGACAATTATGTTAGTAAAATTTTATAAGATGATTAAATGATTTATTTGTACAATTTCTTTTCATATGACCTATTTCATTACATGAAAAACATTTACCACTAAATTCATACTTAGTTTCCTTAGGAGATTCCACTTGCTTATGTTCATCCAATTTCTTAGTTTCCTTCTCTTGTCCAACTTCTTTGGATTTATCAGAAGATTGACTAGATTTAATCTTATCATCAAATTTATCTTTCTCTTTTGGATCTGATTTACTTTCAGGTTTCTTTGCAAACATGTTAAAAAGATAACCAAGACTAGTCTTATCATAGGTAGGTCTTTGTATTGACATTGATTCATAGAAATTTTCTCTGCTAGTGTAAAGCTTTTCAAGTTGTTGCTTGCACTTAGTTAGTTCACCTTTCACAATAGTGTTGTACTTATGAAGTTCTTCATGATCTTATTTTAATATTTCAAATTCAAACATCTTCTTTGCTAGACTCACTTTAAGATCTGAATTTTCAGTCTTCAAATTAGATTCAATTTTGTTAGGATCATTCTTCAAACTCAACTTTAGATTGGTATTCTTCAATTCATGATTCAAAATCTTGTACTCTATTTTTAGTTTCAAGTATTCATCACCACTAGTAGATTTAGTAGATTTAGGCTTGGATTTGAGTTGTTCAATCTTTTTCTTCAATTGTCCTATGCATACTTTGGAGTCTTCAGATCTATCTTTCAACTTATCTCTTTCTTCAGTAAGGAGATCAATTTGTTCAAGTGCCTCTTCAAGTTTCTTCATCAACTATTTCATATCCATAGAGATCTTACTCAAGCTATTAAGCCTCTTTTGAGTAATTTTGTTATGATACCAATTGTTAGAAATAGGGAATACTGGGGGGGTGGAGGGGGGTGTGAATCAATATTCTACGAACTTTTGTCACCAATTGGATATTATTAGTTACTTTGAAGATGCATAAGAAAGTGAACAAGTAATTCTGAACAATAATAATAACCATGCATAAAGAGAACTCATAACACCATATTTTGTTAACTACGAAAACCTTGGCTAAGGGAAAACCTCGGTGGGGATGATACCCACTAGATAATATACTAATATATATGTTCCTTGTTAGAGGATGGATCCTATTAGGAGTCAATGAGAAAAATTCATTATAGAGAGCCCCTATTGGGAGACTTTGAATCCATGTTAGGTGATTCCAACCCTATTAGGAGTTGTAGTACAATGGATGCAAGAAGAGCTCACTCCCCAAACATGCACTTCCAATTAAAAGAAGAGTTCACTGCCCAAACAAGTAATTAGTCCTCAAGAATATAGATGTTGTACCTTCTTTCTTGGCTAATCTCTAACCTCAAGTCAATCTTATATCACAAAATTAGGTTCTCAAAAACTTTGCATATATCACTTCACAAAAAGTTCGCATATCACTTCTCATATTACAATTTCACATTACTTCACATTGCTAATGACTTCACAAGATGTCTTTGCATAAATAACATGTCTTTTCAAAAAAATTTGCTAGGTCAGCTAAGACCACAACATACTTTTCCAACTTAGAGTAAACATCTAGAATGTTGACCCTAATTGGTCAAGTAATTATTTTGTAAACAAAATAATTCCTTTCCCTTTAATTCCATTGTTCTATTTTACCAGTAAATCATGAATATCTCTTTTTTGTACTGTCCGTACTGATGTCCGAGGTTATACACATCATCATGAACATGTATGTTGTCTCCATCTATCTTTGCTAGTCATAATATGACATCAAAACCATTTTACATATAAAATGATGTACTGTTGTAAACCAATTTCATACTTAGACAATTTTTAGAGTACCAAAAGCTAAGTATCTTTATTTCCAAGGTTTTTTGCAAGTAAGTACATCATTTTTTGCCATTAATGACAATAATTACATCACTATATAAAGCCAATTTTCAACATATTTTACTTTTGGTCTTTACAAAATTAGCTTTATGCTTATTATTGTAGAATTTAAAGCTCATTTATTATGACTTTTGAATGGTAGATTGAAGATTATTTGACTCGAGAATTTAGACAATGTTCTTTGATTACATCTTGTCAAGCTTAAAAAAAATCTTTTATTTTTTCTTGAATGCACTGCCACTACTTCTAAAGAGAATAGGTGATTCATGTAATTTTATGTTGCATTGTATTTCATCATTTGAGTGACATTTTTTTTGTATGTCAAAAATTCAACAATTAAGAATGATTGAATCCTAAAATATATCTATGAAGGAATCTCTAAGTTCAATTTTTTATATTTTTACACACAATTTTCAAAATTATAATTCTGAGAACAATGTGGAAATGAGAGAAGGTCCTAGAGATTGTGCTGAAATAAGTGTAACAATATTTTCTAAATCTCACAAATCAGCTCTTGTATTTTTTACTTTATAAGTCTACCTATCCATATGCATACATTTATGAGATGAACTATTGTAATATCTTTTTTTATAATACCAAAATACGAATAGAGGTATGTCATAGTATATTGTAGTTACATTCTCTTGCAAGAAAAACCCATGATGGATTATGATTGAACAAATGTTTTCTGACCATTTATGGTGTGAAAAGGTTTCACACAACATACTTGTCATAAAAAAATTCAATATTAAAGATTTGCATTTCAAATCAGCTAAAGTACACAACCAATATGCATACATTTCTAAGATGAAATACTGTAATATTTTATTTAAAGATTTAAAAATAAAATGAATAGAGGTATGTAATAATATATTGTAGTTACATTCTCTTGCATGAAAAACTTATGATTCATTGATATTGAACATGTTTTCTAATTTCATATATTTCGCAAATGTGTCACACATCATAATTGTCATCAAACAAAGCATTCAATATTATAGATTCAAGTTCTAAATTAGCTGAAGTACACAACTAGAAAATCGGTGAACCTTTTCTATATTAAAAAGTAACTGAAATTTTATAGAAAGTAAAGGTAGTAGTAGAAATCACAGATTTTTTTTTGGGTGATTACACTTAGATACAATACTTTTCAATACTACACCATGTTCATTGACATTATGCAAAATTCCATCAATGTTGTTAAGTTGTTATTTTATATTCATGATTTTAGGTTGAAACTCTCAAAGGCTATGATCATTTTCTTAACAAAATTACGTTGATTCTATTATTTTGACTACTAGACTATTAATGTGACTATATACACTTCATACTCTCTTTTATGTTTTAATGTTTCTAGCCTTTGAGCCCTTTGCAAAATGTGATAAGAAATATGTCTCTTTATAGGTGTTTGATGCAAATGGCCTTTATAAAGTATGAAACTTTAAAACCAACTTTTAATTCTTTTTTCTTTCGCCAATTAGTAGAAAATTTTACATCAAGTTTCTTGTCACATTTTATTTTGATTAAATTAAACAATTTGATTTTTTTTCCACCCTAAATAAATTTTAGAAAATGAGCCTCCACAAAACATATGTCATTAGCTTATATAAATACCTTAGGCACAATTTCTTATCTATAATTAGCATACCTAAAATGTTAGAACAATTTTGTACGTAAAAGTTTAGAATAATTTTATGACACTTAGCTTATTGATGTAAAAACATGACTTTATATTATACATAGATTAAAAACCTCTCATTCTATTCACATTGTGCTTATTCTTCATCTCCCTCATAACAACCCTCACTTGCCATACTTACCATTTCCATTTTTTTTTTTTTCATCTCCCTCATGACAATCCTCACTTGTGATATTGATGTATAAAAAAATGACTTAAGATTATAGATAGATTTTAAAAAGCTCTTGCTCTATTTATCTTGTGCTTATTTTTCATCTCCCTCATGACAACCCTCACTTGAAATAATTTCCACTTGCATTTAATCTTTCATCCACACAATCATGTGTTTGTTATTCATCTCCCTCATGACAACCCTTACTTGTGATACTTTCCATTTCCATGTAATTTTTCATCATCTCCCTCATGACAAGCCTCACTTGTGATACTTTCCATCTTCATTGCCCTCATGAAAAACCCCATTTGTGATACTTGTCATTTCAATGTAATTTTTCTTCATCTCCCTCAGGAAAACCCTCCTTTGTGATACTTATCATTTCCATTTAAATTTTCATCCACACAATCTAGAATATTCCATATGTCCACAACATCTATGTTTCCTACAAAAAATCTCTTCATTGACTCAATTCCCATATTTTCACTGCAATTGATATCATTGCCATTTAATTTTTTATCACACAATATACAATAATATTTTATTTTCCCATAACATATATGTTGTCTGCAAAAATCTCTTCATTGTCTCAATTCCCATATTTTCACTATAATTGATGTCATTTTCATTTATGTTTTCATCCACACAATCTGCAATATTTTATTTTCCCACAACATCTTTATTGCTTATAAAAATATTTTGATTGTCTCAATTTGCATATTCCCATATTTTCACTATAGTTGATGCCAAAACCAATTATACTATGAAAGATAGAATTAGAACATTTCCATTTAATTTTTCATCCACACAATCTGCAATATTGTATATACCTAATATATCTTAATTTTTCCTCCACACAATCTGCCAAAATCAATGTTGCATTTTCCCACAACATTTATGTGTCCTACAAAAATCTGTTCATTGTCTCAATTCCCATATTCTCATATTTTTAGTATAGTTGATGCCAAAACCAAATATTCTACAGAAGAGAGAATTGGAAATTCATGCTTCAGAGCTATTATTGTATTAACATCTATTTTACTTACACAAATCTCATCATTATCTCAATTCCCATATTCTCCTAATTTCACTATAGTTGATGTCAAACCCAATTATACTATGAAAGAGAGAATTCAAAATTTTTATTTCAAACCAATTTTAATTTTTCCAAGTCTTTGAAAAAATTACAAAAATCTCTTCATTATCTCAATTCTCATATTTTCACTATGACCAATGCGAAAATCGATTATGCTATGAAAAAGAGCATTAGAAATTTGTGTTTTAGAGCAATTTGAATTTTTTTTGTAATGCAATAACTTGCATAATGGAAGAGATAATATGAAATATTCTTCAAATAATTGATAATAACTAAGAGTAATAGGCCACTTCAAGGGGGAAACCTCCAAATATCTCCAATGAGAACACACTTCACAATATGATGTTGAAATAAGATTCACAACCTCCTATATATACCTAAGTATGCTTAGGTTGAATAGACACAAACTTACATAACACCTAGGTTGACCTACCTATCTAAATACTAATATAATAATATAATAATGATAGCATGACTTAATTAAGGATTAAGATAGCCACACATTGACTATTCATAACTCTATATACACCAATATTAAGGGTGTAGCATGCCCTCTCTCTTCAAAGAAGCATTTTACTCAATGCTAACGAAGTGTAGATCCTTTTGAATAAACTCCTCATCCTCCCATGTGGCCTCTTCAACTACTAAATTCTTCCATTGGATGAGATACTGGGTGAGGGTTCTATTCCTCAGCTTCTTCGTGTGTGTTTGAAGAATGCACTCCGGGTCCAAAATTATTCTCCCTTCTTCATCAAGCTTTGGGAGTACTATTTGAGTAGGAATATTCTACCCAATTACCTACTTCAAAAAAAACCATAAAAATCAGGATGTATCTTTGTTGTTGGTGGCAACTCTAGCTTGTAGGCAACACAACCAATCTTTTGCATGATTTGGTATGGTCCATAATATCTTGGAGACAACTTATTATTATTATTTTTTCTTCATTGAGATTTTTTTATAAGGTTGCAATCTCAAGAAGACCCAATCCCCAACTTCAAAATTTTTTTCACTGTGATGTTGGTTCGCCTATTGTTTCATTCAATTTTGTGTCATAGCTAAATTCTCCTTGAGTCCTAAAAGTATTTTTTGTTGATGAAGCAAGTGGTCCTCTACAACCCAAACTCTTGGTGACACCTTTAATGTTGATGTGATGGAAGGAGGATGATATTCATAAAGTACCAAAATGGAGACATTTTTTATGAGCTATGAAAAGAAGTATTGTACCACCATTTTGAAAGAGGTAGCCAATCTACCCATTGAGATTATTTCTCTAAAGTGAAACAACATAGATATCCTTCCAAAAATTTATTAACAACCTTAGTTTTCCCATTTGATTGAGAATGGTATGAAGAACTATGAGCCAATCAAGTACCTAAACATGAGAATAAATATTTCCAAAAGTGACTAGTAAAGGTAGGATCACAATCATTGACAATAACCTTAGGTGTACCATGTAGCTTTTGAATATTCTTCAAGAAATTTTTGCTACTATACTTTCTATAAAAGGATGTAATAATGCAATGAAATGTGCATATTTAGTGAGGTGATCAACTACTACCATGATGACATTATGACCTTTAGATTTGGGAAGCCCTGTGATGAAGTACATGGATACCTCTTCCCAATGCTACCTAGGAATAGATAAAGGTTGCAAGAGACCTAGTGTCTTAATTGTCTCCTCCTTATTTCTTTGACAAACCAAATGTTTATCCACAAAATTTTGAACATCTCCTTTTCGCCTTTCCCAAAAAAAATCTTGCTTGACCTGGTGATATGTCTTCAAAAATCTTGAATGAGCACCAATTGGGGGCTCATGTAGCTTTGTGAGAATCTTGTGTTTAAGAGTGGAATTCTTGCAGAGATACAAGTGCTGTTTATACCAAAGAATATCCCCCTTTAAAAAAAACTTATCTAAACTACTAGGATCACTTTTTACTTGTTGGATGCGATTACTTGTTGCAACATCATTTTTCCACTCTGCTTTGGCTTCTACCACCCAATTTTCTTGTAATATTGAAAGGGAACATAATAAGGCTTCATCTTTTTTATCCTTCCTAGAAAGTGCATTAGCCACAATATTTTCCTTGCCTTTCTTATATACAATCTCAAAGTCATATCCCAACATCTTAGTGACTCATTTTTGTTTCTCTTCTGAAGGTAGTCTTTGTTCCAAAAAATATTTAAGGCTATTGTGATCTATCTTAACCTTGAAGTTTTGACCCATTAAATAAGGCTTCCATTGTTTAACTATTTAAATGATTGCTAGCATTTCCTTCTCATAAGTAGGTTTGAGTTTATTTTTACCTTTTAATTGACGACTCTCAAAAGCAATTGGTTGACCTTATTGCATGAGAATTACTCCTATCCCATTTCTAGAAGCATCACATTCCACAATGAATTCCTTGGTGAAGTCCAAAGTGTCAAGCATTGAAGTTTTACACATAGCCTTCTTCAATTGCTCAAATGCTACATTATTAGATTCATTCCAGTGAAAAGAATCCTTCTTCAATATAGTGGTGAGGGGTTCTTCTATACAACCCTAATTCTTCATAAATATTCTATAGTACCATATCAATCCCAAGAAACCCCTCAACTTCTCAATGGTTTTTGGAATAGGCCATTCCATGATAGCCTTAATTTTTTTAGGGCCCACCTTTACTCCTTCATGTGAAACTATGTGTCCCAAATACTCCACCTCCTAAAGAACAAAAGTGCACATTGATGGTTTAGCATAGAGTTGATTAACTTCAAGCAATTATAATGCTTGATCTACATGCTACAAATGTTCTTCCCAAGTCTTGCTATAAAATAATATATCATCAAAAAATACTAATACAAACTTTCTCAAGAACTTCTTAAAAATGGAATTCATCAAACTTTGAATTGGATGGTACATTGGTAAGATCGAATGGCATCACCAAAAAATCATAATGACCCTCATGAGTTCAAAATGCTATCTTAAAAATATCCTCCTCCTTAACCCAAATTTGGTCATAACCTGATCTAAGATCTAACTTGGTAAAATACATAGCTCCATTTAATTCATCTAGAAAATCATCAATGAATGGAATAGGAAACTTATTTTTAATGGTGTACTTGTTGAGAACTCTACAATCTTGACACATGTGCCAAGTTTCATCCTTCTTACACATCATCATCATAGCTGAGGGTAAGCACTTTGGCATTGCCTGATAATTCTTGCCTCCAACATTTTGTCAACAATTTTTTTCTATCTCACCTTTTGTATGTGTGGGTACCTATAAAGTTTGATGTTTGGTGGATGGCTCCCTAGAACTAGTTGTATGGTATGGTCATGATCCCTCTTAGGAGGAAGTTCTTTAGGCATATATCTCCAAGAATCATTAAGTGATGATCAATTATTGCTTATAAATTTGGATGAGTAAGAGCAATAGATTGTGAGACTTCTAATGAACATAGTTGGGTCACAAATCCATCAGCTCCTTTCATAAGAAACTTTTGCATTTGATGAGAGCTTACCATTTGTGGGGATTTTTCCTTAAACCCCCTTAGCTCCACTACCTTTCCTTTTGATTGAAATCTCATGAATAGTTTTTGGGAGTTCATCTCAATTGTTCCCAATGTAGTAATGCATTGTACTTCCAAAACATCTACCAGACCCATAGATATCACATAGATTGGGGTATCAAGTTGATAATCTCCCATGGATAATTTGATACTATGAAACTTCCTTGAACAACTAATTGTACCCTCATTTACAATAAAAACTTGAATCTTTAGTGTTGGATATATAAAACAATTTAGAAGAGTTTCCAACTTTTTGCTGATGAAATTATGAGTACACCTTGAGTCGATCAACATTGTTTCTTTTTGCTTCTTTAAGAAACCCACTACCTTGAGAGTTTGTGGTGCAATGAAGCTTGAAAATGCATGACAAGAAATGATTGGTTGAGAATCATGTGATTCTTCACCTTATTCCCTATCCTCCTCTAACATGGGTTCATCCTCTTCTTCCTCACTTGGAACTTCAATATAGAACAATTTCTTTTCACTACATTTATGTCATCGACTGTATTTGCTATCACAATTGAAACACAACCCTTTTTCTCTTTTCTCTTCAATTTGTTGTGGAACCAACCTAGTAGGTTGAGGAAGAGAAGGTGTTGAATGTCCTTTTTCTCTTGTCACATCAGCCCCTTGCTTTCTAGGCATCAAGAACTTCTCCTCTACCCTGTGTGGCAATATAAATGAATCATTTACTAAGCTAGGACTAAACATGCCTACCTCATGTTGACTGTGATCCTTGAGATCACCCAAGAATAAATCATTCAAGTTATCCTCTATAATTTTATCCACTCTTAAGGACAGATTTTGGAATTTTGAAATTAACTAATCTTATTTTTTGAAGCTTAGCAAGCTAGCTAAAGAAGTTGTCTATCACACTATTGGTATATTGTGCTTGGATTTCTTCTATAAAAAGTGACCATGATACAATGAGACCCTTTTGTTGGATACAACTGTTAATTGTGTATTGTCTTTGATGTTACACAAATGTCATATCAGTCATCAAATAGAGTCTACTAAGCTCAGATGATAAGCAAAGCAATTTACAGTGTCTACTGATTGTTCCTAAACATTACACAGTAAAGTCAGTTCTTACCAAGCTCACTTGGGCATCAAAGGATTTTGTAGCAAAAAGTTAGTGTTAACTGAGCTCCTAACGAAGAAAAGTTAATGTTTACTGAGCTCACTCAGGCATCAAAGGATTTTGTAGTAGAAAGTTAGTGTTAACTGAGATCCCAAGGTTAACGAAGAAAAGTCAATGTTTACCGAGCTCACTCGAGCATCAAAGGAAATTAGTTTCTATCGAGCTCACAAGGACAAAAAAGGAAGGTTAGTGCTAACCGAATTCACTCAGTCTCCAAAGGATTTTTGCAGGGTTTGCAGTGTTTACCAAGCCTCACTTGGTTAACACTAGAAAACCATTCTGGAGCAGTGGTTACCAAGCTGGGTCAACTAGCGAAGGATTTTATTGTTTTGATATTAAGTTCAATTGTTTCGTGTAGCTGACTAATGTAATGATTTTTTCAATTGTTGTAACTTATATTTGAGCCGACTTGATAGTTTGAAAGGTATATATTTAGATGTTCAAGTTGTGAATTGAAGTGTGAGAATGAGTATATGGATGAGGACAGAATAAGCGAATACTGAGTGAATTATGATGAAGGATTAGATATCCTAGAGGAGCTGCAAAGTTGTATTCGATTAGTAAGGATCTAGTGAAGCAGAACAGAGATCTGTAATCAGCAAAAGATAAGTTGTATATCATTCAGGTCACCTCATTGTTGCTTTCTAATCATTGTAACAGTGAATCCAAAATCTCTTTATAGAGTTGGTTTAATAGCCATTTTGTAAATCCTTTAACAAGGTGATAATTCAGTTGAATTTTTCTAAATACCTCTAACCAGGCAACTCCTAACAGGGTGATTAAATCCTCTAACAAGGTCGCACCTAACAGTGTGAATTGTAACCTTTAACAGGGTTGGCTCCTAACAGGGCTTACTTCAGAAGAGTGAAAATTGGTGACTAGTTACTTGGTGGTTTTTCCCATATTGGGTTTCCACGTTTAATCTGGTGTCTCTTGTGTTCATTTATTTTAACCTTTGCAAGCATAATAATAACTATGAATGCTAGATGATCAGTAATTAGTTAATCTACTGAGTTACAATATTCCTGCACTATTTACCGAGTATCAGCAGTAAGTAAAGACATTAAAGGGATTTTTGGAATTGTTTTTGTGGTAACTGATTCACCCCTCCCCTCTTAGTTACTTCATCTATATTTCCCACACCTTTTTCCTCCAATCAGTACAAAGCCAATGATACCAAATGAATTTATCTAGTTCTAGATATAAGGAAGCCATCATGACCTTTTGTCCATATGGGTTTTGATGTACTTCAAAAAGAATCTCCATTGGGTTTATCCATGTTAGAGGACCCTTGCCATCAAACTTGCACATATCCATCTTTGGAAAAAAATTCCTAGATCCCATAGGAGTATTAAAATTTGTGTCATTATTAGTTGACTTGAAGGTTTCACCTTGATTTCTTGAGAACTCCTTCCTTGGTTCATTCATATAGGTGCTTAACATGCTTCATATATCTAATATATCTTCTCATATGTCACACATATCCCTCTTAACCTCTTCCTTGAACTTACTTATTTCCTTGTTGGGATTACTATCCTCTATTGTTTCTCAATCCTTATCAGAGGATTTCCTAGTGTGGTAGTATTCCTTTTGCCTCTTTTTGGAGGCCTCATCATGATGGAAACCAATATTTTTGAAATAAATCACACAAATGAAACTTAAATTCTTTGATTTATTTTATTTTATTTTTTATCATAACTTACTAGGGCCACAATACCCTTACTCAGAAAAAATCCAAAAAAAAAGCAAATTTGCTGCCTAAAGAGAAAATTTTCCTAATATTGAAATAACTTGCTTATTTTTGCTTCAATTTCTCCAAGATTTGAAATGTATTCTCCTCTATTATGTGTTCAAAAACCCAATACAATTTATACTCCAATTTAGTAGGATGTGAGAGATATGTAGATCTCAATAAATTGTGTAGAAATAGTAATTCTGCAATAATTTTCTCAAAATTTCTCCAATTCCTCTAAAATTTGGACTATATATTCTTTACTATGTTCTTACAAAAACCCTTTGAAAATATTTTTAAAAATCACTAAAATCAGAAGGTTATGCTCTTCCCAAAATTGCCTCCAATGTTGAGAAAAAAAATCTTGCCTCCATGGTCCCAAGATCATGATCTGATACCACTTGTAATGAAATAACTTGCACAATGGAAGAGATAATATGAAACATTGCATAAATAATTGATAATAACTAAGAGTAATAGGCTACTTTGAGGGGGCAACCTCCAAATATCTCCAATGAGAACACACTTCACAATATGATGTTGAAATAAGACTACAACCCCCTCTATATAACTAATTATGCTTAGGCTAAATAGACACAATCCTACATAACACCTAGGCTGACCTACCTATGTAAATAATAATATAAAATGATAACATATTAAGGATTAATATAGCCACAAGTTGACTATTCATAACCCATATACACCAATATTAAGGGCATAGCAAATTCAACAATAAATATATAGTAGAATAACACACAATCTAATGCACATTAGATATAGTACAAGTGAAACAAATTGTAAGAAAGGAAAGATTCAATTCCAAAGTTTCTTTTAGATATATTACAAGTGAAAAAAATTGTAAGAAGGGTAAGATTTAGTTCCAAAGTTACATAAAACAATAAGTAAAGTAGTAAAATGAAATAATAAGATTATGATTTACCTCTAATCACAAAGTTAATCTTTGAAATTATTTTATGATATTTATTATGTCATGGAAATCATTTCTTTTCACTACTAGAAATTCTTTTTTCATAGCATTTCAACAAAAATTAACACATTATTAAATTTAACAATAAATATAAAATACCATAACACAAAATCTAATTCTATTTTCACATCCAGTTTCAAAATTACACAAAGTGGTAAAATGAAATAAGATTTTGATTTACCTCTAATCACAAAGTGATTATATTTGGAATTATGTTATAATATTCACTAGGTCATTTATATCATTCCTCTTCTTTATTGGAATTTAATGATATTGTTTCTTTACTTTAATGCAATGTTTTATCTTTGAAATTATGTTATGATATTCAACAATAATGCTAAGATTAAAAAAAAAATTCTAATTACAAAGTGATTATATATTCATTATATCGTTGAAATCATTCTCTTCTTTAATGCAATCGTCAATGATATTATGATATTTATTATTGTTGACTAATATCTTTTAACATGTGTGCACTCACTATGATTAATACAAGCCAGAAAAATAAAAAATACTAGGTTACTTGAATATTGTTTTATTGAGGTCATAGCTGAAATATAATAAATATTAGGCACTTGATTATTATTTTGTTGATTTTGTTGAGGTCATTAATATATTAGCATTGTATAAGGATCTATACATTATAGTATATTAGAATTGCATAAGGATCTAAGATTATGTCTAAACTCTTAGTCCCTAAGGCTCTATGTCATATTCCACATTTCCAACCATTTTCCATATTTTTTGCTCTCACTATGATTAATAGAAACCCCCAAAAATGAAAAATACAAGCCACTTAGAGTATTGTTTTGTTTAGGTCATAGCTAAAAACTGAAAAATATTAGGTCACTTGAAAATTGTTTTGTTGATTTTGTTGAGGTCATTGATATAAATTAGCATTATATAAGGATCTATACATTATAGTGTATTAGCATTGCATAAAGATATAACGCTATGTTTAAATGCAGAGTTTTCAAAATGGTCAGAGCTTTGTTAGGTGGGAATCTAGAAGGAGGAAACTTAGTGGTAGGGACTGATCCTGGAGGGATACAGAATTAGAAAGTGGGGATTTCAATAGGTTCTAAAGAGTCTAATGGAACATTGGAAGAAAAAGACAAACTTATGGGTTTCTGCTCCACAAGATGTGGGGATGGAAACACTCTTTCCGTCCCCCTTCCTACCTGTCACGTGCTCAAAAGGGACCTGATGCAGGAAAAGAATTTTTTGGAGAATGTGGATGAGAATGCAAATATTTATAGGACAAATGACTAGATGAAGGAGAAGTTGCTAGATAATCAAAGGAAGTGGACTTCTTTGTTTAGGAGAAGGCCTAGAGGAAAATCATCTTTCCCTCCAATTACATTGAAATCCTTCTGGTAGAAAGGTGAGTTTCAAATCTTTATTCCAGATTCAATTGTTGATTTCTTTGTCTCGACTATGGATTTTACTCTAGTTGAGAAGTTTTTGTGGGCTAGGCTTGATATTGATGCATTGAGAAACATGATCAAAAGAAAATGGGTTATCCATGGTCAAGTTGACATAGCACCTACGATGAATGGTTTTTTTTCCTTTGTTTTTACCTATAAGGAAGATTTGAACATGGTGCTTTGTGGTGGACCTTGGTTGTTTGGTAATAGTACTCTTACAATCAAAAAATGGGAGCCAAATATGGATCTATCTAATGCCTTCTTCCTTACTACTCCAGTATGGGTAAGACTTCCTAGTTTACCCTTGGAGTTCTGGCATGAAGATATTTTCAAAGGAATAGTTGGTTCTTTTAGTGAACTTGTTGCTATTGAAAATGTCACGGCTTCAAAATCAAAACTTCAGTGTGCTAGAATCTATTGAAAGTTGTTCATTTGAAGAACCTTCCTAAGAAGGTGGAATTGATTTCAAAACTTGGTAAAAGGATGAAAGAGATAATCTTTGAATATCTTCTAAATGTTTGTTTTGTTTGTAAAAAATAGGGTCATTGGAAGAAAAGTTTCCCTTTCAAAAGTAAAATCAACCTAATTTGGCCAATGTGGAGAAAAAGAAAGAAGTAAAGATCTAGAAAAAGGTATGGAAACCTAAAGAAAAACCTAAGAAGGTGATTGAGGATAAACATATCCTTGAAAATCAAGATTCAAGTAAGCAAATAGATCTAGAAAAGATCTATAGTGTGTAGAGTAAAAAGAATATTGTAGATCCTATGAATCAGTTGGTTATCTATCAAAAAAAAGAATTAGAATGGTAAGAGTTAGAAGAATTAGAAGAGATAGAGGAAGGTGAAATAGTTGAGGAAAGGAGTCAAACTCTGGCATTAGAGGAAACATAGATCGCTAAACTTCAGATTCAAGAGTCTCCCCTTTGTCAAGAGATTATTTCTTTTAAGAATGTCCTTGAATCCAAAGAAATGGATGGGAACTCTGAAAAGAAGGAATCCAAATAGAAACAGACTCAAAGAAAGAAAACAAAGAAGAAAAGTAATATTGTTTCTAAAGGAGTGGAGACTTGAAGTAGTAAATTAGAGTTGTTTCCAAAACTGAAGCCAAACTTTGGTACTCTAGAGAAACCTAGAAGGAAAACATCTAAAGAAATTAGAGAAAGTGAAAGTTTATAGAATATTGCTGATGGGAAAAGGCAACTATTTTGGATTTTACCCCAAAAAAATTATGATGAATATTATCACTTGGAATATTAGGGGGTTGAATAGTATTCATAAATTAGATACTGTTCAAAATTTTGTGAGAGAGCATAAACCAAATATTTTAATGCTCTAAGAAACCAAAATGGATAAAAAGAAAGCTAAAAAGATTAAATCTATTAATAATTACTGCATAATGGCTAGTACATCATAAGGAGCATGAGGGGGAACAATGATTATATGGAAGCGATCTTTGTTCTAAGGTACCTTGTTGAATGCTAATAAATATTTTAAGGTGATCAAAATTAAGAGTATTGCCCATAATAATAATAATTATATTGTCAATGTGTATGCACCTAACATCAAGAGTTTAAGAAAAAAGTTGTGGGCTACTCTTTCTAACATAAAGAGTAATGATTACTATGGTAGATGGATTTTTTTGGGGGGTTTTAATGTTTCACTTTATGAGCATGAAAAAAAGGGGAAATGCTAGTTAGTTGGATGGTAGGCTAGATTTTATGGATTTTATTAACAAGGAAGGCTTAATGGATTTAGATCCTCATGGTATTGAGTTCACTTGGAGTAACAAAAGGATAGGTGATGAATGTATCCAAGCTCACTTGGATAGAGTTCTTATATCTCCAGATTGGACTAAAGATTTTGTGTAATCTAAAGGCTATTTAGAAGATTGGTTTGGACCACTTTCTTTTGATTTTTACTGCTAAGACTATCAATAATAGAAAGAATTTTCCTTTTAGATTTGAGAAAATATGGTTGTAGCATCCACAATTTGAATACCAGTTGGCTGAATGGTGGAATATTAATATTGAAGGAACTACTATTTTTTGGGTGGCTTCAAAACTCAGAAATGTCAAAAGGAAAGTTAAAATTTGGAATAAAAGATGTTTTGGTAACATTTTTTTATAACAAATCTAAAATTAAAGATGATTTGCAACTAACCCAAGATAGGATTTAGAGGAAAGGGTACTCTTTGGATTTTGTGATGGAAGAAAATGAGAAGATGGTGGAGTATCATGATATTTTTACTAAAGAAGAAAGTAATTGGAGGTAGAGATCTAGATCTATTTAGCTGGATGAAGGTGATGAAAACACTAAAATTTTTACTTATCTACTTTAAAACATAGAGCTAAAAATCATATTTCAAGTCTTAAGAAAGGTAGCACAAAGTTAACTAAGGAAAAGGAAATCTCAGAGGAAATGGTCTCCTTTTTCTCTTCTTTGATGCCTCCAGATCCTAATATTGACTTGATTCATCAAGCAGAGTTGTTGGATGTTATTCTTTCTTTGGTTATGAAAGAGAAAAATAGAATGTTTTGTTCTATCCCTAAGGAAGAGGAATTTTGTAAGGTTGTTTTCTCATTAGGTGGGGATAAATCACTTAGAAGGAATGGAAACTAGTTGGAAAAGATGTATGTGATGGTGTTAAAGAATTTTTTGGGGCTAAAAGGATGTTGAAGGAAATCAATTCTACTTTCCTATGCCTTATTCCAAAAAAAAAGTTGGTGCTGACTTTCCAAATCAATTTAGGCCTATCAGTCTATGCAATTCCTTTTATAAAATTATTTCAAAAGTCCTTACTTTGAGGTTGTTGCTTCTATTGCCTTCTCTTATTTTTGAGCAATAGAATGGTTTTGTTCCTGGTAGAAAAATCCTTAATTCTATTATATCTATGCATGAGAATATCCACTCTTTATCTCTTTCTAATAATTAGGGCATTATTATGAAATTTGATATTGCTAAAGCCTATGATAGAGTTGAATGGTCCTTTCTTCATAAGATCTTATTATCTTTTGGTTTTAGTATCAATATGGTGAAGCTAATTTTGTAGATGATCTCTACTACTACGATTATTATTATGGTTGATGGATGTTCCTCAAAGTTCTTTAAACTTACCAAGGGGTTGAGAAAGGGAGATCCTTTATCTCCTATCATGTTCACTATTATGGCTGATTACTTGGGCACATATATTGGGATGTTGGTTTCTCTAGGGGAAATCAAAGGTTTGCAATGCTCTTCTCATCCTCTTATTTGTTCCCATGAACAATTTGTGGACAATACAAGTTTTTTGGGGAAAGCTGAGGTTAGGGAAGCAAGGAATCTTGAAAAGGCCCTTAACCTTTATTCTTCTGCATTAAGTCAATTGATCAATTGGAATAAGAGTTCTTTATATTTTAAAAATACCCTTGTTTCGAAACAGAGTAAGATTGCTAAAATTCTTGGTTGCTCCATAGGGTCTTTTCCTTATATTTATCTAGGTCTCCCTCTAGGGCCTAATCCCTCAAGTTCTTTTTGGGAAGATCTTATTAGCAAATTCAACAAGAAATTGTTAGGATGAAAAGGTAATTTATCAAGTTAGGCTAGTAAAATTATTCTTCTCAAGGCTTGTCTTCAAAGTATTCCTACGTATGCTTTGTGTCTCTTTAAGATTCTAGCTAAATATGCTGATTCTATTGACAAAATCCAAAGGAACTTCCTCTAGTCTAGTTCTGAAGATAAGAAGAGAATGGCTTTAATTGCTTGGGATCAAATTTGTAAGCCTAAAATGTATGGTGGTTTGGGGATCAGGTCTGTTAGAAGTTTGAATAAAGCTCTTCTTGCTAAGCAATGTTGGAGAAATTATCACGACAATAAGGAGTGGAGTACTATTTGGAAACATAAATACCTCTTTAATGCTCCTTCTTTATCTAATTTTTTTTCTTATCCTAATGTTTTATCTCCTTCTGCTATTTGGGGAGCTATGTATGGAGCTAAAAATATTTTAATCAAAGGTTGTTTTTGCAAAGTGGGTAATGGAAAAAAGATCAGGTTCTAAGATGATGTATGGATTATAGATCATCCTTTGATTTAGGATTATGAGGATAGAACTCTTGTTGAAAGATGTAAATAGACTTTTGGTATTCTTGTGGAAAATTACTAGATTAATAAAGAATGGGTTAACCTTGTTGAAAGTAATAAGGCTTTTTATAATGTTTAGCTAATCTTGAATGCCTTTAGTCTTTATCCTCACATTGAAGATAAAATGGTTTGGGGTTTTAAATCAAGAGGTTGTTTTAAAGTCTCCTCCATTTTTAGAACTGAGGAAAAAGGAATTAGACCTTTATGGACTAAAGCTTGGATTAAAGGTCTTATTCCTAAATAAACATTTTTTTCAAGATCTTGCTTCAAATTTTTTTTTTTAACTTTGTACAATATGCAAAAAAGAGGGGTTAATATGGTTAATAGATGTAGCCTATGTAAAGAGGACTCTAAAAACATAAATCATCTTTTCTTAAATTACAATTATAGTCAAAAAGTGTAGAGTTACATCCTTAACTACTAGAATTTAGATTGAGTACAATAGAAAAATATTGATCAATGCTTCCAGAGTTGGACATGTCCATCTAAGGAGGTTAACATAGGTTTTATGTGGAAAATAACTCTTCCCCATCTCTAGTGGGGAATTCAAAAAGAAAGAAATAATACAATTTTTAGAGACAAAGAAATTCCTGAGTGGGTACTTGGTCATAATATAATTAGAGAAATCAAGGAAAACTTCAATTCTCATAGAAAACTAAGTGATGATATCTAAATCGATAATCCTATGTAGACTAAAGGCTATAAAATCAAATTTGATGATTATAGGCAAAATGTCAAATGGGAATCTCCTCCTATGGGTTGGATTAAAGGTAACTTTGATGGTGCTGCTAAAGGCAATCTTGGTAAACCTGGTTGTGGAGGGGTTTTGAGGGACCATACTAGCAAAATTGTTGATGCTGTTGCCATCCCTATTGGGATTTCTATTAGCCATAGAGCTGAAGCAATGACAATGCTGCATACTATGAGGTTGGCTATAGAAACTAGTTATTGGAATCTTTGGATAGAAGGAGATTTGCTTAACATTATTAATATGCTCAATAACAAGAATCTAATTACTTGGAACATTGAAGGAAGTATTATGGAAATCAAAAACCTTATTAACAAATTTGATGATGTTATATCCTCTCACATTTTTTGAGAGGGTAATTCTATTGTCGAATGGATTGACAACCAGGTTGTTTATCAGGAAAAAAATTTGAGGTGGCATGCTAACCTATGCAAGGATGTGGAGTTGATGGCGATTGTTAAGTATGATAGGACACATGCTAGAGAAGGAAACATTTCCTAAGATTGGAAAATTTATGAAGAAAAGTGTGGGTTTATGAAGGACAGTTTGAGATTCCTTAGGAAGTACCTGTGCACTATAATGACTTGCATTTGGCATATAAGTAAGGTTATTAGCTCCTTAGTAATCTTCAATACTTTATTACCTTTTTTGGTTTCACTACTCTGGTGTTTTATAGAGAAAATTAGGTTTTCAAGATGGTCGGCAGGGAACCAAAAAAGCAAGAGTTGAGAAATTGTAGGGTATGGAAGGCTAAGGCCTCTGTGTAGGAGATTTTGTACAAAGGTAAAGTGATGACCTACATTGCGAGACTCCATGGGTATAAACCTCACATTACAAAAGCCTTCTTCAAAAAATGGTTTAAAGATAGGGTTACTTTGCATAGGGTCACAATGAAATTGACTGAAGAATTTATTGTCGAGGTTATGGGGCTTCCTATGGAAGGGATTAAATTCAGCAAGGTGACTAGTATCTCCAATGCGACTTTCAAGAAATTTACAAAGATAGAAGCTGAAGAGAAGAATTTAGAGAAAAATGGGGACTTATATGAACTGAATCAAATTGAAGTTATCTAGAGGGATGTGTTGTCATGTATCCGTGAGTATTTTATTCTTTATGGTAGGGCTAAGAGAGTCCATAAATTTCACTTTGTTTTCCTAAATCATTTTAGGCACAAAGATAGGATTTCCTTTTTGTTTTTTCTTAAATACTCTCTCCTTCTAAGCCTTTATGTACATAGGAAGAAAGAGTCCCATCCTATGCTTCATGAACGTTTGATTTTACTTATTGAAAACTTTTGTAAAAGTAAGGCTATAAAGCCCTCTCTAGTTCTTAAGAAAAGGAAAGGGTCTAATAGTGAGCCCCACTCTAAGAGAATAAAGGTGGAAGAAGGGGCTAGTGTTAGCAAGAAGGTTTTCAAATGGGAGAGAACTCAGAAACATGTTGATGAAATTATCTGAATCTAAGAATTTGGACAATGATGAGAAAATGGAAATGGGAGATCTTAGCTCTAACCTGGATGGTTACTCTGGGAGCAAAGGGGTGTCTACTGGTAAAGACAATGTAGAGGGAAGTAAGGATAGAAATACAGACTCAAATGTTGGGTTAGAAGCCCTTGGGGAGGATGATGATAAACAAAGTGATCACCCTTCTCATAATGCTAGTGAGGAGAAAATGGAGGAGGATATGAGTAAGGAGATTGAAGATAAAGGCCCTGTGGGAAAGGAAAATAGCTAGAGTAAAGGAGAAAATGAGGAAAGGATGGAGAATCTAGACATTAATACCAATACCTAGATCAATACTGTGACCACTATGGTTGGTTTTGAGCTTAGGTATGTGGTTGATAGGAGGGATGACTCTCAGGATGTTAAAGTTTCCTTTCTTCACACTGCTAAGCTTAAAGTGGAGACTTCTCTTCAAAATGATTCTTGGCTATATAATGAAATAATGGTTCTCAAGAGGAAAATGGGGGTTATGCAAAAAGAATTGGATGTTGAATGCACTAGGAGAACCCAGATGGAAGTGCAAATTGGTAACATCCGTGATAAGCTTAAAGAATATGAGCAGGAGCTTCATTACCTTATAAAGGAAAGTGGTCAAAAAATGGAAGAGGTCACTTCCAGTCTATGTGCTGCAACAACCAATTTGCGTAAGAAGAGTAATGAGGAGATAATGTCTTTTGGTAATGTAGGGATGGGGAGTCCAGGTGGTCCTAGTAAGAGAATCAGGTAGAGCACAAGGAAAAAGGTTGCTGACGCTCTTGAGGCTCCTATTCTTTCTCCAGCTGACATTATCCAGAGTACTATAGAAGCAAGTAAAGAGGTGACAAACATTATCAAAGAGATGTTGTAGGTGTTGATTATGGTGCGGGTGTGTTGGTTGCTGGTCTAGGCAATTTTTTTGGTTGTTTCTTTTTTCTCTAGCTTGTTTAAACTCTAGGTTCCAAGTCCTTATAAAACTTGGTCATTTTTTATGGTTTAAACTTTTGGTTTAAAGTCCCTGTAAAACCTGGTTTTGATGTTTTAAACTTTAGGTTTCAGGTCCTTATAAAAAAATTATTGTTTAAACTATTACTCTTTAAGGCTTTCTATCATATTCCATGTTTCTAACCATTATACATGGTTTCAACCACTTCATAAACTTTACAATGATAATAAAATGTAAATATTGGAGTTCTCACAATACATTTTCAACCATTGTCATCTTCCATATCCTAACAATCATTGTTTGTGAAAATGAACTTTACAATGATAATAAAATGGAGTTGCAATATCAAATTTAAGAAATCTATGTAATGCAATTTTTAGATTAAACCTTTTATTCAATTTCTTACAATTCATAAAAATACATTAAAACTAAATGACAACTTAAGGTTTAAATTCATAAATATTACATGACAATTTAAGATTTCTCATATTCCATATCTTAACAACCATTATTTGTGGAAATAAAATTTACAATAATAATAAAATGGAATCACAATATCAAATTTAAGAACTCTAAAAATTAAACTTTATAATGGTAATAAAATGGAGTTGCAATATCAAATTTAACAATTCTATGTAATCTAATTTTTAGATCAACATTGTTTTGCATCTCTTGCTTTCCTCCATGTCCTAATGATGGATCAAACACTATGATTTGAAATGTTGATGAAAAATTCTTAATAAAATCTCTAAAAACTTTCACTATAATGATAAATTAAATATTTAAATTCATTATAACTTAACGATAATAAAATAGAGTTACAATTAAACTTTACAATGATAATAAAATAGAGTTACAATATCAAATTAAAGAATTTTGAGTAATGTAATTTTTAGATCAAACTCCCAATTTAGTTTTTTGAAAATTCTTAAAAACTCATAAAATTTAAATATTAATTTAAGATTTCAATTAATAAAAATTAAATGATAATAAAATAGAGTTGCAATATCAAATTTGAGATCAAATCTAAGAAATCTAATTATAGGTAAAACCTTCAACTGATAATTCATAAAAACTCATAAAAATTATATAATAATTTAAGATTTAAATTCATAAAAACTAAATGATGATAAAATAGATTTTCAATATCAAATTTAAGAGATCTAAGTAAAAGATTTAAGATTTAAGATTCATTTAAATTCTTATCAAAACTCTAGATTTAAATTCTCATAAAAAATCGAGTTAAAAATTCTCATTTTGTAAACCTTGAGATTTAATTTCATGAAAAATTCTCATTTTTAAAACCTTGAGATTCAAATTCATTAAAATTCTCAATTTTCAAACCTTGACATTTAAATTCATAAAAATTCTCATTTTTCAAACCTTGAGATTTAAATTCATAAAAATTCTTGTTGTTCAAACCTTGAGATTTAAATTCATAAAAATTCTTGTTTTTCAAACCTTGAGATTTAATTCATAAAAATTATTGCTTTCAAACCTTGAAATTTAAATTCATAAAAATTCTTGTTTTTCAAACATTGAGATTTAAATTCATAAAAAATTCACATTTTTCAAACCTTGAGATTTAAATTCATAAAAATTCTCGTTTTTCAAACCTTGAGATTTAAATTCATAAAAATCTCATTTTTAAAACCTTAAGATTTAAATTCATAAAAAAATTCATTTTTTAATCCTTGAGATTTAAATGATCACATCAAGCTTATAAACATAGAAATATAATTAAGTATGCCTAAGGAATTTTTCTCATGGTCTTTTTCTTATGCCTTCTACACCTCTATTCTTCAAATTCTTTAATTTCTAATGAGACACCACCTCTTGTATGAAATGCTCCATCTCCTATTGGTCTTCCTCCTACTACATCTTAATCCTCCTCCTACATCCCAAGTATTGTGGTTCCTTTTGTTATCCTATCACAAGGGGGAAAGGAACCTATGTTTGTTAATTGTTCTTATCAACCAATTTCTAGCAAGATCAAACACAACCGACATGCTTGTGATCATATAAAGAAGCATTAAGCAAAGTTAAAGCTCATTTTTATGCTTCTCACTTATCTTTGCCTTCCTTTACCTATATTTGTGGAGGAAGTTAATAACAATTATAATGTGAGATAGATAAACATGATAATCACTTTTTGGATTCTCTAGTTATTCTATAGGCCTTTAAAACACTTCACTGCCAATTTAAACTTCTTTAACTATCACAATAATAACTTGCTAATCACATTCAACTTCTCAAATCAAACTTATTTCAGCTTTACTTTTAAACTATTATCTCATTGCTCCTTACAAAAAATTGTCTCAAAAGTAGTTGATAAACCAAACATGGAACAAATTTATTGTCTCAAAAGTAGTTGACAAATCAAACATTTTCAATTCCTCTGTATTTTGCATTGAGACATTTCTTTCAATTAAAAACTAAAAATATTTCTCTAGAAAGAATAAAAAGAAAAAATTTTCTCACTTTGTATATTACTCCCCACAAAATTTAATCCAATTGGTCATTCAAATAGAAAATAGTAAAATCAAATAAATTTACAAAGTTAAGGATGTAAGGAAAAACCAGATTCAAAATATGACATTGGTACCTTAAAGTTTTAGAGAATGAATGTATCAACAAAATATAAATAATGCCTACAAAGGTAAAGATGTAAGAAAAACACCAGACTCATCAAAATATGACATTCTTACCTAAATAATTTGGAGATTGAGTATATTAGAAAAATATAAAAAATGTGTATTACAATTAATGTGAATAAAGTAGAATAGGAGATTAAGTACACCATATTTTGATGGGGCCTTGAAACCCATTACAAATTGATTTTGAGAGGGATCCAGAATCCAACATGGATAAAATGTTGCATAAGAATATTCAACAATAGTTCACCAAATAGAATTCTGCCAAAGACCAACAAAGATACAACTACTAATAAATGATAGAGAAAATGGAGTTGCCCACAAAGACATTTTTCTAGTTGGCTCATAGGTGTCCCTTAATTGTGACTGGGTAGGTATTTAATATTTGTATCAAAGTAGTTGTATCTATCTTTTTTCTCATAATGATTGTGTCTTAATTAACAAACTTTAAGTGCATAAGATAAATTAGTGACACCTGCTACTCTAACATTAAATCTCCCATGTTTTATTATTTGTAGACCACATTTAGCAACCAATACACAATCTATGAAATTATGACTTAAACCACAATCCAACATAACAATAAACCATTGTCCCTACCTTACACCTAGTACCTAATAAACATTATTGTTTGATGCACCAAAAAAAAATTCTATTTTTTAAATTTGAAATTTAAATTCATAAAAATTCTAATTTTTACACCTTTGTCCCTACATTACACTTCGTACCTGACAAACATTATTATGTGATGTACTCATAAATATTCCCCATTTTTAAAATGAGGTATTTAAACTCATAAATATTCCTCATTAAAAAAATGAGATAAACTCATAAATATTCCTCATTTAAAAAATGTGAGATTTAAACTGATTTAAACTCCATAAATATTGTTATTTTTTAAATCAGAGATTTAAGCTCATAAATATTCCCATTTTCTTCATTTTTGAAATGAGAGATTTAAGCTCACAAATATTCCTCTCACAAATATTGAAATGAGAGAATTAAGCTCACAAATATTGAAATGAGATTTAAGCTAAATTCCAATTTTTTTCCCAATTTTCAAATGAGAGATTTATTTTCTATTTTTGAAATGGCCCATATTTAATTTATTTATACTCATATTTAATTAGTCATTTAAGCTCACAAATATTCCTCTCACAAATATTGAAATGAGAGAATTAAGCTCACAAATATTGAAATGAGATTTAAGCTAAATTCCAATTTTTTTTCCCAATTTTCAAATGAGAGATTTATTTTCTATTTTTTAAATGACCCATATATAATTTATTTATACTCATTTAATTAGTCATTCCTTTATAAACATCTATTCATGAATATTGAAATGAGATTTAATCTAGATTTTTTTTTTTTTTTTCCTATTTTTCAAATGAGAGATTTATATTCTATGTTTAATTTAAAAATTATATAAGTATTCTATGAGAACTAAAAATATTTTATTTAAATAATATAAAATATATAAGTTTCTATAAAACTCAAATCACCCATGTTTAATTAATCTTTAAATATACTTTGTATTCTATTCACATTTGCTTCCTATGGAAAATACTTTACTTCATGTGTGTGTTTTTGGAATGATGATACATATATTATGAAATTGAACATTTTCAATTCCAACGTGAACATTGGACTACAATTTTTAATGATAATTTTACATTTTTAAGTCGATGGGCTTATTACCGTGAGACTTGTTGCTAAAATGTTATGATAGTACTCTGGCAGTGTCAGATGTCGTTGTTTATTCAAATACAGTTGTCAATGATCCTATTCTTGCCTCACACTAATATTTCTTTTTTGGTTTACAATGTCACAAACGGTCTAATCATTTTCGAAAGCATTCATATTTTAAATCTATCAGACAGTGGTTTGGTTTTTCATTTCAATGGAACATTTTATTGATTCTCAGGCAGTGTGTTTCACCAATATTTTGCATTATTAAAGTGAGCACTGACCTTATGAATTGCCTATAATGGTAACTATTGTTAATAGTTTTGATTAGTTAGAATTTATAAATCTCTACAACATTGATAATGAAAAAATGAAACTAAATTATTAGTTTATTTTATGTTAGCCTTGCCTTGCACTCATATTTACCATACTAGTTCATTGGTTTGATTTTTTTTTTTAATGGAACATTTTATTATTTCTCATTTATTGAAATCTATATAGAGTCTAAGATAGTGCATTCCACAAATTTGGAAAACAAAGAAAATCCGCACTCATTAGTATCATTTCACAACATAACAAATTCAACGAACGTATTAGGATTTTATTATTAAAAAAAAGATAGAAAACAAATTATCTAGTAGTATATCATTCAATAGCGTAGCTGTCCAAGCTTTATACGAGGCAACAATAATACTAAAAATTAAACATTATTAACAACAAAATCTGATCGCTAGCATGTTATTGTAACTCAAACTAGGATGGGCTAAACCAACATCAAATGGAAAAATGAAAACAATTAATTTCCCACATAGGGAGCAACTTAATAATACCATTTCACTTTAATGATCAACATCATAACATGCATTTCAGATATAAAGTCCATTTTAAGTGTCTTTTTCTTACTATTTATTTTGTTCCCTTTGAATAGTTTTAATAAGGGTTCAAATACATATTTAAATATTTATTAGTTAGAAAATTATAGTGATAATTTTTAATTGATAAATTTTAATTAACATGGTAAAGAAAAATGTTAATATATTTAAAATAAATTTAAAATAAAATAATATATTAATAATTGAACATATTATAATTTTAATAAAATAAGAATAATAATATAAAATTTTAAAATATTATATATTATTTATAATTAATTTACAGTGATAGGAATGGATAAGAGGAGATGAGCTAGGGGGAAAAAATCATATTCATAAGAAGGGAAAATTAGCAAGAGGTGTTCATATATGAGGGAGATAAACACTATAGAAATAGGAAAAGGAGAGAAGAGAGCATTGAGATGGAGAGAGAATAAAGATTGGTATGTACAGATTGGTGAACAACAATATTAAAACTTAGATATTTTGCAACTCAAATTCCATATTGTGGTCTGCAAACTGATTGGTTGGCTCTACATAAGGTTTCCTTCATCATTCCAAGTACTTTGTTGATAAGTTTCATGTTATTATAGTTTTTTGTTATACTTGTTACAAAACCAGTAGATTTCTTTTAATTATTTATTTGCTGCAGTAGGTTTTAAAGGAAATGGAGATCTTTCCATGAGGATGAAGGCCTAATACTCATGGAAAGAGTTAGTCCAACATGTATGATATATTACTAACCAAGCATGTGTAGAATTAAACAAGATAGAGATTCTACCCGAACAAGGGGTCTATTTGCTGATTGGAGACATTAAACAATGTCCATGTGAAGGTGAATCCATTATTAGTTGGGATTGGAAGTGTGTGTAGTTAGGTGATTGAGAAAGCCCTAGTTCAAGAGTAAGAAGTTTTAGGAAGAGTCTGCCATATGGTTCCCTTGTAAATTGTGTCATTTATTATTTTATTTTCATTATTGTGAAATCTCCTCATCACTTATCGCTACGAGACTTGCTGTCTGAATGTTATGACAGTACTCTGACAATGTTGGATGCCGCTGTTTTTATTTGAATACGGCCGTCAATGATCCCACCCTTGCCTCACATTAATATTTCTTTTTTGGTTTGCAATGTGACAGATGGTCTAATCATTTTTGAAAGCATTCATATTTTAAATCTAGTAGATAGTGGTTTGGTTTTTGGTTTCAATGGAACTTTTTTTGGCTTCTCAAGTGGTGTGTTTCACCAATATTTTGCCTTATTAAAGTGCACATTGACCTTATGAATTGCCTATAACAATAACTAGTGTTAATAGTTCTCATTAGTTAGAATCTATAAATCTCTGCAACATTGATAGTGAAAAATGAAACTAAATTATTAGTTTATTTTATGTTAGCCTTGTCTCACACTCATATTTACAAGACTTGTTCACTGATTTGATTTTTTTTTAATGGAACATTTTATTGTTTCTCATTTATTGAAATTTATATAGAGTCTAAGACATGCATTCCACAAATTTGGCAACCAAAGAAAATCTATAGTCATTAACTTATTATTTCACAACATAACAAATTTAACTAACGTATTAGGATTTTATTATTAAAAAAAAGAAAACAAATTATCTCGTAGTATATCATTCAATAACGTAGCTGTCCAAGCTTTATACAAGGCAACAATAATAATAAATAATAAACATTATTACCAATAAAACCTTATTGCCAGCATGTTATTTACTCAAACTAGAATGGGCTAAACCAACATCAAATGGAAAAATGAGAACAATTAATTCCCTCCATGGGGAGAAACTTAATAATACCATTTCACTTTAATGAGCAACATCATAACACGCATTTAGATATAAAGTCTAGCTTAGGTGTCTTTTTCTTACTATTTATTTTCTTCCCTTTAAATAGTTTTAATAAGTGTTCAAATACATATTTAAATATTTATTAGTTAGAAAATTATAGTGATTATTTTTAATTGATAAATTTTAATTAACATGGTAAAGAAAAATGCTAATATATTAAAAATAAATATAAAATAAAATAATATATTAATAATTGAACATATAATTTTTATAAAATAAGAATAATAATAGAAAATTTTGAAATATTATATATTATTTATAATTAATTTATAGTGATAGGAATGGATAAGAGGAGACAAGCTAGGGAAGAAAAAAATCATATTCATAAGACGAGAAAATTAGCAAGAGGAGGTGTTCATATATGAGGGAGATAAACACTATAGAAATAGGGAAAAGAGAGGAGAGCATTGAGAAGGAGAGAGAATGAATATATTTGAGATGGTTTGATTTTTTTTTAATGGAACATTTTATTGTTTCTCATTTATTGAAATCTATATAGAGTCTAAGACATGCATTCCACAAATTTGGCAACCAAAGAAAATCTACAGTCATTAACTTATTATTTCACAACATAACAAATTTAACTAACGTATTAGGATTTTATTATTAAAAAAAAGAAAAGAATTTATCTCGTAGTATATCATTCAATAGCATAGCTATCCAAGCTTTATACAAGGCAACAATAATAATAAAAATTAAACATTATTACCAACAGAACCTTATTGCCAGCATTTTATTGTTACTCAAACTAGAATGGGCTAAACCAAAATCAAATGGAAAAATGAGAACAATTAATTCCCTCCATGGGGAGCAACTTAATAATACCATTTCACTTTAATGAGCAACATCATAACACACATTTCAAATATAAAGTCTAGCTTAAGTGTCTTTTTCTTACTATTTATTTTCTTCCTTTTAAATAGTTTTAATAACTATTCAAATACATATTTAAATATTTATTAGTTAGAAAATTATAGTGATTAATTAAAATTGATAAATTCTAATAACTGTTCAAATACATATTTAAATATTTATTAGTTAGAAAATTATAGTGATTATTTTTAATTGATAAATTTAAATTAACATGGTAAAAAAAAATGTTAATATATTAAAAATAATTATAAAACAAAATAATATATTAATAATTGAACATATTATAATTTTAATAAAATAAAAATAATAATGGAAAATTTTGAAATATTATATATTATTTATAATTAATTTATAGTGATATGAATGAATAAGAGGAGACGAGCTAGGGGGAAAAAATCATATGCATAAGATGGGAAAATTAGCAAGAGAAGTTGTTCATATATGAGGGAGATAAACACTATAGAAATAGAAAAAGGGGAAAATTAGCAAGAGGAGTTGTTCATATATGAGGGAGATAAACACTATAGAAATAAGAAAAGGAGAGAAGAGAACATTGAGATGGACAGAGAATAAATATATATGAGATGATATATATATATATATATATATATATATATATATATATATATATATATATATATATATATATATATATATATATATATATATAAAGAGAGAGAGAGAGATCATATTGAGAAGAAGGGAAAATTAACAAGAGGAGGAAGTCATAGAGGAGGCAGATAAACATTGTAGAAATAAAAAAATGTTGACATTGTGAAAATTACATAAAGATGTGGATATAAAATAGATAAATATATAAATATATAGTAAGATAGAGAGCAAAGCAAATAATAGAGATGATGATATAGAAAAAATAAATAGGCTATCCATTTTATATAGAAATTACAAGATAATTATAATGAGAGAAGAGGAGGAGGTGAAGGGGTGGGAAAAAAGTGAGTAACATAAATAATGTATAGAAAAAAGAGAGGTAGATAGATAAGAACATTGATAAAGATAAAAATAGATATAAAAATAGATGGAAGCATACCAAGAGTAGACAAATAGATTAAATAAAAATATCAAAATATCAAAGTAAAGAATAGTTATAAAAAGAGACAAAGAGGAAGGGAGGAGGAGGGAGAACAATAAAGAGAGAATGAAACAGATATATGAGGTGACATATGAATAGTGGGTGGGTAGATAGTCAAGAGTTGAATCAAAGAAAAAAATAAAGACATAAGATATAATAAAGACATAAAATACATGAAGTGACATATGAATAGTGAGTAGATAGATAGTCAAGAGTTGAATCAAAGAAAAAAATAAAGACATAAGATATATGAGGTGACATGAATAATGGGTAGATAGATAGTCAAAAGTTGAATCAAAGAAAAAAATCAAAGAAAAAAATAAAGACATAATTTTTATAAACAAGGAAGGAATGAAGGGTAAGTTAAAATAAAGATAAGGATAAAAGTGCCCTGTGTGAATAAGAAAAATTTAAAGGTTAGGCTAAGGAAGTAAACCTAGAGAATTTATTAATAAACTATTAAGAATATTATCAAGTATACAGGACTTACTAATAACTATTCAAGAACAAAAGTGTACAAGACTAGCAATACTTATGACTTGAGTATTCAAGAACAGAAGTATCACCCTTATATAAAGGTAAGTATTCAAGAAGAAGTATCACCCTTATATAAAGGGCCTCTGACACCAGCTCTGTGGGCCTCTCCCTGTGGAAAGGAAGTGCTAGTACATAAGTAAAATCTAAATCTTCCAGCACAACTTATAGATTGTAATCAAGACATTCTCTTAACAGGCCATCTGATTAAAATGGTAATATTGATCAAATGTATAGACTTCCAAAATATAAAGTACAAACAAAAAAATATTACATTTCTTCAAATCAATTATACGCCACTACAACTACTTCATAAATAAGTTACGGTGCTACAATTAGTGGATATAATATTATTTCAGTAAGTCGTTAAAAAGATGGAGCACACTTACACTGAACCCAAAGAAAAGAGATCTCAAATACAATGTTACATCATGGCGGGACATTTACAAGCGGAACTTAAAGAAAAGAAAATCAAAACGCGGACATCCGGAGAAGAAGAAAACATGGAACCTTATACGTTCAAATTTGGAGAAAACTTGAGAACAAAATAAACACTAAACAGTCATCCCTAGTCACCATGGCGACTCGCAAGCCAATGGTGACTTCTCATTCGAAGGCTACAATTATAATCAAAATTGTAAAAACTGAACCAAATATACACCATTTACAGTCATCCCTGTAAATCACGGCAGCTCACAAACCCTAACATTTACACACAAAAAAACACCTAAATCTGAAAAACCTAAGGCGGCTGAAACTCAAGGAGCATATCTGACAGTAGGAGAAGCCTCATCTCCAGACGCCTGCTGATCGCCATAAAAAGGCGCAGCATAAGCTTGATTTCCTTCAAACCCTGGAATGGGCGGCTGATCTGCATAATAAGCTCCTCCCCCTGCAAAATAAGCCTGATTTCCATAATCAAAAGCAGCGGTAGGGTTAACTGGGGGAGGCACAATGGAAGGCACTTCCTGAGCATAATAGCCGGAAGTATCCTGCTGCAGAAGCCTCTCTGCGTCATCTACATCGTCGTCCTCACGGCCGACGACCGTAGAGGTGTACTGAGTGACGACTTGTTCCGTCACTTTGGCTCCTTCACCGTCATTTTCCTTCACGACTCTGTCCGTCTTGACAACCCTGGTTACAGAGCGCAGTGAAGGGGGTTCTGAGTGAAGGTAGGGATCATATGGAGCTGTGGCTGAGGGAACTTCCTCTTCTGCAAATTCTTCCTGAAAGGGTTTCTTGAGCTGTGCCATCTTTGGCTCGTAATCGAATGGAAAGCTAAATACGAGATGGGATGTAGATTAAGACACTATGAAGTGAACAAGGCAGCGAAATGTTTGAGAGGAAATGGGGTCGAGTGGAGATATTTATAAGGGTGGTGTTTTGAGATCGAATCGGATATGGCACAGGGCTGAGTTTCTTGTAACCGACACGTGTCCTCACAAATGTCGTGTTCACATCTCGAGTTGGCCGGATGGGTTTGTTGGTGTAGCCGGTGGCATGGCATTCCATCATCACTTGCCACTTCACCCTCATCTCTAATCTTATAAAATAGAAAATGCTTCTCCGTTATGTTGATCTAGAAGACATGTTTTCACTTTTTGAGGATCTCAATTTTTATTAAAATATGTTTTGTTGTTAAGAACTCAGTCATATTTATTGAGATCTACAAGTAATTGATATCATAATTTTTAATTTTATGTTTAAACTATTGTAGTTTGTTGTTACATTTAATATTTATGATAATTTAATATAGAATATGTTATATTCTATATAATAAAGGTTTTGATCATTTGGTATCACCTAAAATCTAAATGAAGGTTGAAGTATGTGTTGCTTAAAGAAAACTAAAGAACATGACTTTTGTTTTTAGATGGTTCTAACTATTCAAACCATTGTAACTTATTGCCATACCTTATGAGCAATCTAACTTAAAGGCCCATTTGGTTGCTCGAATAGGAATAGAAATTTTGGAACATGTTTTCTATTCTCCATTTGGTTCGTCAAAAGGAATAGGGAATAGTAATACATATTCTCATTTTACCTCTAAAATGAGCTTATACCCATTCCAAAAAAAAGCTATTATTGGAATAGCCATTGCTATTCCCAATATTGCATCCCTATTCTCCATTCCTACTTGGAGCCAAATAGGCCATAAGAGATGTGGTGTGTCATATTCTCTTTTACATTTATTTGCACATTTAATCACCCAAAAATGATCATCTAGACTATTAGCCCCCTCTCAACATGTTTGCTAAAATTATTAAATCGCTTATTTTGATCAAATCTTCAAAAATAAATTTATTCAATTTTATCCTATAGTTTGACCACTATATCCTAAGTTCTTATTTAATTAAAAGGAACATGTCCCCCTTTAATTAAATAAAAACCCCACTCATCTCTTATCCTAAGTTGCACACATAAAAGCATTTTCCTAGTTTAAAAATAAAAGAAAAGTCTTTTTGGCTCACATGGAGACAAAAGTCAACTCTTTGTGATTGGTGGAAATGATTGTGCACATGGATCATGCAAAAGTCAACTCCCCCTCCTTGATTAGATCCTCTTGTCTCATGATCTCCAATGTCCATACTTCTTTAAAAGAGGGAGCTCTCTCCTCATCTTGGATCAAATCCTTTGGTACTATTGTTATGCTACAGGTTTTTCTAGGTACTCTTGGGACTTTGGAAGATCTTGTGGCCTCATACTCCCATTTGCATATCATAGTAACTTAACATCATGTTGCATTTGCATAGTTTCATTTTATGCATTAGAATAACATACCTAGTTTAATTAAATTGATTGTAACACTCTTATCTTGCTAGTTAGTTTGAATTTCATATCTCATTCTATAGCTTTGTTCTCACTTACATTGCA
Source organism: Cupressus sempervirens (assembly GCA_028749045.1). Classification (NCBI taxonomy): domain Eukaryota; kingdom Viridiplantae; phylum Streptophyta; class Pinopsida; order Cupressales; family Cupressaceae; genus Cupressus; species Cupressus sempervirens. Next base: position 331,341,000 of record CM053790.1, read on the forward strand.
TATCATGTGGATTCTTGGACACTAGCATCCTTGCTCTTGTCTTGGAATCTCCCATTTCATGGTGTACTTGCAAGGGGCTATCCATATCATCTTGGTGAAAACCTACCAATAGGTGCTTCGATGAATCACCCAAAAACAAAAAAAAAATAAAAAAATCTCAAAAATACAAAAAAATCATAGCATGTCCTAAAATTTTTACCAAGTGGTGAAAACCTGGAAACATGCACTACTTGAGAGCCTCACATCTATGTCTATCAATGTCTTTCTTTGTGCTCATGACCCATTCACTTCTCATTTCCCCCCACCTAGCTTGGAACTGATTCTCATCTAAGTCTAGGGAGCACAAATTGCTTAGCTTATCAAGGTCCTTTTGTGAGTAGGTGTTTTCTTTGGCAACTTGCTCAATGGTGTTTTTCAACCCTTCCCTTGACATCGAGTGTTTTTAATTACTTTTTGGATACCTTAGCTACAGTCTAGGATGTTGCGATATTTCTCACTAGAAGATTCGAGTCCTAAGGAAACAGTCACGTGACGTACACACACGTACTTGAACATCAAACTTGTTGAGATTTAATTGACTTTATTTTTCTTTGTGTGCTGTGTATGATGGTTTTCTTTGCTGAGTGTTCCCTCCCTAATAGTCTCTCAAGGATGTCATGAACTAGAAGATTGGGGCCATGGGGCATGTTTTACTTGTTTTTTGTTTGTTGGTATACTTTGTTGACTTGAAGTGTCATGAGCATTAATGCTTTTCCTATTTGACATTTTGGATCTATAATGTATTATCCTTGTCTTTTTTCACAAGATTGCATGTAGGGGTTATCTTGGCGCTCATGCCTTGATACATGTGTAATCTTGCTATGCTAAACTTAGGGAACCTAACTGCACTAGTCATCTTGACTTATATGTCTTTGATGCATAGGTTACATTCCACAAATCTATCCAATATAGATCACAATCATATCCTCTTAGTTATACTAGTGATGATTTATGATATTTTGATGTCCCTAATAAAGTTAGATGATGAAAATTAGAGTTTACTTATGCATCCCTTGCAAATGCACATTTTCATATTAGGTTGCATTTTAGAGTTCATTCTAGTTTAGCTCTTACATTTTTCATGTTGAGAGAGCTCTCTCTTTATCTTTTACGAACATGTCAGGTAACTAGGTTCATCTTCTCTTGCTTCTTCTTGATCATATCTTTTCATCTCCTCTTGGATTTTGCTTGCCTCTTTGCTATCCTATCAGCACATATATCAACCCTTTTGGATCCTTTATATAGCATTTTGACCTAATTTTTCAAACTCTTGAATTTTTGTGAAAATTTGTAGTTGTGGCTAATTTCAATATCTTGGATCCATTTTTGAGATCGAAATCAAAATCTAAGTTCACCTTGATGGCTGAAATTGCATTTCAAAAATTTCCTCCTTCTACATTGTTAGTTGACCTTTTGAGGCTTAATCTTCGAATCTTGTTGGGCTATCATCATTTCCTCATTCCTTCATCATTTTGACTATCTTGCACACTTCTTGCTCATTCTATTTCATTTCATTTCACTTTTCTTTTTGTGTTCACTTGATTTTCATGCGTTTTCTTCCTTGGTCAAACCTAGTCAAACCAGGGCATCATATCACTTCTTGGTGGTCACTCTTTGGTTTTAATTGCTTATCTGTTATCGTGGACCTTACCTTATCTCAATTTTTATCACATTTCACTCATTTTTACATCTCCTCTACTCATTTTGATTTAATTTCTGAGGGGGTAAGAATATTCTACCATCTCTACAAATTTCTTTTCTATGGCTATCTATTTCTTAGGAGCATATGCTTGACCTTTCTATTTTCTCTTGATCAATCTGCTTGCTTTTCTTAACATATTAGCACTCATCTCATATTCTCTCTCTCTCTCTCTCTCTCTCTCTCTCTCTCTCTCTCTCTCTCTCTCTCTCTCTCTCTCTCTCTCTCAATACTACCACTAATAGATTGAGTATTCATGATCTACTATCTCTCTTTGCACTTTGTTCTTCAAAGTCAGATTGCTTTGTCACTTGCTTGGCTTCTTCATTTTTTGACATAATGTGTTCCCAAATCAATCACACATTATTCAAAGTGAGTAATCACCCAAAAATGGTAATCTAGAATATTAACCCTCTTCTCAACTTTTTTGCTAAAATTATTACATCAATTATTTTGATCAAATCCTCAAAAATCAATTTTATTCAATTTTGTCCTATAGTTTGACCACTATATCCTAAGTTCTTATTTAATTAAAAGGAACATGTCCCCCTTTAATTAAATAAAAGACCCCACTCATCTCTTAGTCTAAGTTGCACACACAAAAGTATTTTCCCACTTTAAAAATAAAGGAAAAGTCTTTTTATCTTACATAGAGACACAAAAGTCAACTATTTGTGATTGGTGTAAATGATTGTGCACATGGATCATGCAAAAGTCAACTCCCCACCCTTGATCAGATCCTCATGTCTCATGATCTCCACCATTCCTACTTCTTTAAAAGAGGGAACTCTCTCCTCATCTTGGTTTAAATTCATTGGTACTATTGTTATGTTGTAGGTTTCTCTAGGTATTCTTGGAGCTTTGGAAGATTTTGTGGTCTCATACTCTCATTTGCATATCATAGTAGATTAGCATCATGTTGCATTGGCATAGTTTCCTTTTATGCATTAGAACAAAACATCTAGTTTAATTAAAAGGATTGTAATACTCATCTTGCTAGTTAGTTTGCATTTCATATCTCATTCTATAGCTTAGTTTTCATGTGCATTGCATAGCACGTGGATTCTTGGATACTAGAATCATTTCTTTTGTCTTGAAATCTTCGATTTCATGGTGTACTTGCAAGGGGATGTATTCTTATGCTCATTAGAGAGCCATTCTACTTCCATTTGCATCCCTTTGCACATTATGTCTAGGGAGCTCCAGGTTGATATTTGAGGCTCTCAATCCATGAGATCCCTTGAATAGGACTTATAGAAGTGTACTTTCTGAGTGAACAATGTATACACATGCTTTAATATATATTTTTGTGTCCTTAAGGGTATGGTATGCCATATTCTAGATTAGTTTGCTTCTTAGAAACACACATTCAGACATTAATGAACATATTTTGAAGGCATTCAATTGTCAACTAACTTTTTCATACTAGCTAACATGCTTATATACTAATTGTAAATTATATTTTGCGTATTCATTGTTTATATACAGAGAGAAATTAACTTAAGCATGTTACTAAATTTATCAAGCAGTTTTAAAATTTTTTTTAGCCAACATCAATAATAAAAATGTAGAAGCAACATAATGCGCGCACACACACACACACACACACACACACACACACACACACACACACACACACACACACACACACACACACACACAAATGCAAACCATTCACTGATTAAATTTCTCAAGGGTTCATTAATGTATAAATACATACATGTTAATTTTATTTAGCATATTACTCTTAGGTACAAAATAGCACAATCATAAGTGAACACCAAATATATCATCTTGTAAATGGATATATAAATACAATAGGTACCATATGGTATACTTAGTGAAATAATATCTATTGCATAATCCACAAGGTATCTAATAATAGCCAGGTACATATACAATGGGTATGTGCACCAAGTTGTGGTGCCAAAAACATGACACCTAATGTTTTTTATTTATTTTGCAAAGGACGTACGCACTTTGAAAATGATTTTTTTTAATAAATGGGCTGTAAACCCATGACCCATTTTACCATTGCATTTGGTTTTCCATTTCTCACAAATAGAGCACACACGAATTGAAGAAGTCAAAGAATTTTGTCACCTACCTCTTCAAAATGCCTCGTCATCGAAGTTCAAGATTAGGATCATGTAGTATGTTTTCTACTCTTGTTTTTGCATTGTTTTATATGTTTTTGCATTGTTTTGTAAGTTTTTACATTGTTTTGTAGGATTTTTCAATTTTGCTTTAAATTTATTTATTTATTTAGATTGAATTTTTTTATTAGACTGCAGGAATTAGGTGCAACACGACCCCCCCTATAAACTGCAGTGTGCTAGGTAAAATTTTTAATGTGACCAGTAGTGCTGGCGCGACATGCCCATCGGTACCATGGGGACGGGGGAGATTGGAACTCATGACCAACCCCCTGCAACAGGGAAGATTTAGCCAACCGAGCTAGGGCCCCCATCCCATTTTATATTGCAATTGGTTTCTTATCAAGAAATGTAAATAATCAACCGCCAAATCCCTAGCCGGATCAACAAAATCAAAATGAAAACCCTCCATAGGATCCTAATCAAAACCCTCCACAAGATGAAAATCAAAACCCTCCACAACAAGAGCAAGAAATTTCACAACCTGCACCGATTGGAAGACCTCCTCCTGGCACCCAAGACAACGTTATAAATGAAATAGAAAGAGGGAAAAATGAATTAGAAGCAATCGTTGGTAGGTCAAAAGCTTGTGGACAAACCAATCCAATGAGAGCACAATTGACATCCTCCCTCGAGTCCATTATGACCCATGTAACTTCTATTAGTGGTCAGTTGGATTTTTGGCATGTTAAGAGGGATGAACAAAGAAGATATTATGCAAAAAAATTATCATATCAAGATGTAAAAAAAAAGAAATAACAAAAGGTAGCATTTGTGCATTGTTTAAAAAGCTCGATGAACAAAATACTGTTAGAGAAACAACTAAAAGGTTCCCTATCCATTGGTGCATACATGATGGTATTAGAAATAACTTCTGGGATAGATGGTGGATGGTCTTTAAAGCTCCTTCCTACAATAATCATGAAGTTCCAATGTATTTCTTAAAGAAATTGTATTGTGAAATTTTCCTTGGGGAGATCCCCTATTATTTTGATATATTAAAATCTTAGGGTAGAGGGGGTGGGGTCATCATTTGAGAGGTCAAGGGCACGTCATGACCCTAATGTAGTTAGGACACCTGTTGTCAAGCCACAGGGTGAGCATGTGATTATTCTTTCAGTTGTGAAGGAACATGTAGAGACTAGCACTCTAGGAACTATTAATGCTTTGACACAGACCCTCATTCATTACATGAGTCCATTAGTTGAGGAGGAGCCTTCTATGCGTTGTGGTCACATGTGCACATCATGTAGATCCTTATGCACATTTTGCAGTCATGCTGGAGATAGTATGGATGATGGGCTAGTCACTGATTAGTTCCTGAGTTAGACATTTGGCATTGACACACAAGTAAATTACAATTATAATAAATTAATTTGATCACATTTCATATATATAGTGAATGACTAATTAATTCGCATATATTGACATTGTTCAAAATTTAGGGTAAGAGTGTTGCTAGCCCTAGTAGAGATCCCTCGACCCCATTTTTTGTCATGTTGACAAGTCTAGAGGTATGTATTAATTTAATCATTTAAGTTAATACATATATTTATTAAGTAGTCATATGAAGGATTGACAAAAAAATTTATGCATGTGCATCAGTTCTCTACTGGAGCATCAAAATTCACTAGGGACTCTGAGCCTAGGCATGATATGAGCTTCATAGAGGTACATTTGTTTCATGTTAATTTAATTCATTTGATTATATTTGTTTCATGTTTCATGTTACATGTAACTTTTATTGTATGACATGCAACTCTTGACATTTGAGACTCCTCATCTTTGCCAAACCGTCGATTGTGGAGTTGCTGCAGTGATGGCTAGTTCAAAGCCATTGACTGAGGTATGAAAGAATTTTCTTCATTTTACTTGTTATTTATAATAGTTACTATCAAAATTTCTAATGTTATTTATAAGTGATTATATTGATTGAATTGTTGTAGGGCCTTGTTACACCTAATCATTTGTGAGCCTTTAAGGTGGATGTACAGAGTAACTATTTGATGGTGGTAAGAAAATAATTAATTTTTTGTGTACATATATTTGATTTCAATGTATAATAATTATTGATTCATATCTACTTTTTTTGTATCAGCTTGAGTTAGAGAAGAGCCTAAATAAGAGGACGAGCAAGCGTGTGAGGAAGACCCCATCATCCCCATCATCTCCCTCCACATGATGACCAAAGACCTCTAGGGATTTGTTTTCTTCCCCTCATGGGAAGGAGAAGATATAGTTGATAGATACACATGTATAGGCATTAGTGGACATATATGTTGGATTTTATGTTAGTGGACATATTTGATATACATTTGATGTATATATGACATTTTATATTTGATGTATGGCATATATTTGATGAATGACATTATTGGACTTATGACATTATTGGTTAATATATGATATGTTTTTTCATGTATGAAATTATTGGTTATCATAATATACTATGTGTTTGTTAATGTATGCCATTATTGGTTATCATTTTATTTTATATGTTTGTTCATATATGACATTATTGGTTATCATAATATATTATATGTTCATTCATGTATGACATTATTGGTTATCATAATATATTATATGTTCATTCATGCATGAAATTATTGGTTATCATAATATATATCTTGTTTTTATTGTTTACATTTTAAGTACATTTCATGTATTTCATTTTAATGTAAATTACATCCAAAATGATGCAGAGTGCTCACACCAAAAGCTAGTGGATTCCCAACAAGAACATTTTTAAGGTAAACTACCATTCCAACTTTCATAAGTGTCTTCAAAGACTCTTTCCAACTTGGTTACAACATTGAACAAACTTCTACCCAACTTCACAAAACTACTTGATCACTTTCCCTATTCAAGACTTGGGAAGCAATAACGGAAAAATGAGCAAACTTGAGAAATGGATCACAATCAACTTCTTGCTTCAAACTAACATCTTAGAAACTTCAAGGAACACATAATAACTATCTCAAAAAATTTATTCTATAATATATTCCATCCTTCCAAGAGATTTTTCAACATCCTATGAGTGAAAACAATCTTCCAACATCCTATGACTATTTTTTTGCAACATGTAATTTGCTGATTTTCGGACAACTCTTCACAAAGGGAAGTGGTTATGTTTCAATCAAGAAGATCATTAACATCTTCCAATAACTCTATTTAGTGATAACATGCATCTATATAAGGTGTAATGACTCTCAAAAAACTTATTGAGTCAACTTATTAACAAAAACAATAAAAAAAGGAAAATCGTTAGGACTAAGTCAACTTGGGTTTATAGGTGACCTCAAGTTCCTTAACCTTAAAAAAAAGGATTACCTTATTACCATATTAAAAAAATGTTCAAAATGATGTGTATGATCATCCCTTTACATTCTATCATGAGTCTCCATCATTGGATGAGATGACATATCTAGTTGCCACAATCAAAGATCACTACCCTATGGCATTTAGTGACTCTTATGGATGATTCAGTTTGGCATGCCCAAGAATTTTCAAGCGCTCAATAGGATAGGAGGAGTTTGGGGCTAGTGTTTACCTAGTCACCTAGAACTAACAAAATAGATAGTTCACTCCCATGATGAAAGGTGAGAGAGATTTGGCAGTTGGCAACTTTGTACTGGCCAACACTACAATTTTTAACATCACCCAAGATGGCATCGCAAAATCAAAATGGAATAATATCACCAAAAAGAGAGAGAGAGGTTATGGTAGGTCTCTACAACATGGTATTATAGCACCTAGAATCACATCCATACCTTCTACGAGCTCCAAGATATGCCCTGTCAAAGATTGTTGTCCTGTGACATTTAGTGACTCTTAGGGATGATTTGGTTCAACATGCTCGAGAACATTGAAGCATTCAACAGGATAGGAGGAGCTTGGGACTAGCATTTACCTATCCACTCAGAGCTAATAAAATATACAATTTGATCCCACAACAAATAGGGAGGGAGATTTGGCAGTTGGTAACTTTGTATTGGCCAACACTACAAGTTTCAGCATCACTCAAGATGGTGTCGCAAAATCAAAATCGATTAATATCTCCAAAAAGTGAGAGAGGTTATTGTAGGTCTCTACAACACGATCCTATAGCACATAGAATTGCATCCATACCTTGCATGAGCTTTGAGATATGCTTTATCAAATATTGTTATCCTATGGCATTTAGTGACTCTTAGGGATGTTTTAGTTTGGCATGCCTGAGAATGTTCAAGTGCTCAATGGGGTAGAATGAGCTTGGGACTAGGGTTCACCCAGCCATCCAGAGCTAATGAAATAGACAATTCAATCTCATGATGAACAATGAGGGAGATTTAGCAGTTGGAAACTTTTTACTGGCCAACACTACAAGTTTTCATTATCACTCGAGATGGTGTCGCAAAATCAAAATGGAGTAAGATATCCAAAAAGAGAGAGAAGTTATTGCAGGTCTTTGCAACATAGTCCTATAGCACCCAAAAATTGCAACCATACCTCACATGAGCTCTAAGATATGCCCCATCAAAGATCACTGCCCTATGGCATTTAGTGACTCTTAGGGATGATTTAGTTCAGTGTGCCGGAGAATGTTTGAGTGCTCAATAAGATGGGACAAGCTTGGGGCTAGGGTTTACTTGGCCACCTGGAGCTAACATAGATAGTTCAATTCAAAAATGAATGGTGAGGGAGATTTGATAGTTGGCAACTTTGTACTGGCCAACACTACAAGTTTTAGCTTCACCCAAGATGACATCGCAAAATCAAAACAAAGTAAGATCTCGAAAAAGTGAGAGAGTTTATTATAGGTCTCTACAACACATTCCTATAGCACATAGAATCACATCTATACCTCACACGAGCTCTGATATATACCTCATCATAGATCGCTACCCTATGGCATTTAGTGACTCTTAGGGATGTTTCAAATTGTCATGCCTAAGAATATTCAAGCACTCAACAGGATGGGAAAAGCTTGGGGCAAGTGTTTACTTGGCCACTTAGAGCTAACAAAACAAACATTTTGATCCCACGATGAACAATGAGGGAGATTTGGTAGTTGGTAACTTTGTACTGGCCAACACTACAAGTTTTAGCATCACTTGAGATGGCATCACAAAATCAAAAAGGAGTAAGATCTCCAAAAAGTGAGAGAGATTATTGTAGGTCTCTACAACATGGTTCTATATCACCTAGAATCACATCCATACCTCACACGATCTCTGAGATATGCCCTGTCAAACATCGTTGTGCTATGGCATTTGGTGACTCTTAGGGATGTTTCAATTCAATGTTCTCAAGAACATTTGAGTGCTCAACATGATGGGATGAGCTTGGGGCTAGGGTTTACCTAGCCACCCAAAGCTAACAAAATAGACAGTACAATCTCACGACGAACAGTGAGAGAGATGTGATGAAGACATGTATGCCTAGGCCACTTTGTGCAAGATATGAGAAAAAGTTGCTAATTAGCCAAATTGGGTCTTTTTGATTTTTTGGTCAAGATAGCCTAGGATTATGTGTTTTTAGTTGTTTTCTAATAGTTTGGAACCTTTTTCAAGTCCTAGAAGTGAAATCTAGTTAACTTTGCATTAGTTGCACTTTTTGTGCAAAATTGCAAAAGTTGCTTAAAAATGAAAATCTGACTGGAAACCTTCTAACCTTCAAAAAAATGTTTCCCATGCTCATATACCTGAGCATGGATAGTTACAACTTCCCAAACTTCCATTTGCAACTTTTTTGTAAAAATTGCAAAAGTTGCTCAAGCAACTTTTTGAGCAACTTTGCAACTTTTGAGCAATTTTTGCTCTTTACATATTTAGGTCAAATGGGTCCATCTAGGACTATTCTAGGACCCTATTTAAGATTCCTAGGACCTATTAGGTAACCAAATACCTTAGTTTCCCATGAATATTGAAATAAAATTAATAAGCAATTGGATAACAGCTATAGATATTTCAAAGACATTGAAAACAATATATATTATTCTTTCAAGAAAAATGAGGTACTGATTTTGAAAATAAGATTGAAATGATTCCCATTAGTGGCATGGGAAAGAAATACCATTTTAATATAGTGACCAATAGTTGGCCTCACTCCCCATGACTTCTCATTTGTATGGAGGAAAGCTTAATATACAGAGGAATATATATAGAGGAATTGTAGCTACACCTATTAAATATATAAAAGAAGATATAGACAACCTGCTTAATAGAGAGATCAATCTAAGAGAAAAGGACATTTTAGAAGAAAAAGGTTATCTTAGTGCCATTTAGATTATGCCAATTACTTAGGATGAAGAGACAAAACCTACAACTATTGGGAAAGAGTGCACATGTACATAGACATAAGATTTTTAGATAGAGAAGTAACAAGTGCTATAGAATTGTCCACAGAGCAATGTGAAATGAAGCCTCAAATTGGCTCATTAGTAGACAAAGAATCTGGTCACACACTTCATTCCACCACCACAAAGGTTTCAATTAGAAATTCCTATTCATCAATGGCCTTGCATTTACAGTACTTGGGAAGCCAGGATACTCAAGCTAGGCATGATCCCTCAAAGTTCTAATCGAAATATATTAATGATCTTAGTAGAACAACAAAAAGCTCATTGCCACCTTTAAATGGAGACTTCAGTTTAAATGGGGAGATTAAGTTCCCAAACACATCCCAATCAAGTAGATGACTGGTGTAGGAGGACTCATTCTAGACTCATCAAAGAAGACACATGTAAGGATCCTAGATAGTTCACTTAGGATAGGTTGTGATGCAATAATGCACGGTGGAAGCTTGTAAAAGGAAAACTAGTAGATAATTAGACAAGGTTAGAATCCTTCAAATTTCCCAAAAAGAGGGTTTAGTTCTAGGACACTTATCACAAGCATCAATAATGAACTTATCATAGGTTATCACAACCCAAACAAGGTAGGAACCTAATCACTAGGTTTGCTTATGTTCAAAAGCACCAAAACATAAGGATTCTCCAAAAGCCTAATAAGGGAACATACCCCCAAACATGAATGAAAAGAGAACAATGACCATGGAATGGAATAAAAATACACCTTAGAACTATTAAGGTTTGTATATGATAGATAAAATGATTTTGTCATGTCCAAACAACACTGATATATAGTTACAACAATTTGCCATTGAAAAGGCTAGTGGCCCTTCAAACTATAAATTGAATATAATACGAAAAATCCCCACATGAAGACACAGCTTAAAGTGGGATTAAAACACCCTTTTAGGACATATAAAACATATGTAAACCTCACACACTAGAAGCGACTAGAAGCCACTGCTATAATAATATTTGGAAAGTGTTGATAGGCCTAATTAGGTTGTAGTTACACTACAGGTACCCTTTCACATGTGCCAATATGCAAAAACATTATTGGAACATCTAGGGGCATGTGAAAAAAGTCCAAATCCAGAGTTATAGACCTTGGATCACTTTGGAGCAAAAGTTATAGTGACTGTATGGTGAAATGCTGAGTGGTGCATGTATGGTGGAAAAATTCATTCCTTGCTTGGCCATCTATAAAACCTACAAAATCATGAAGTATACCTATAGAGCTTGCATTCCACTAAGGGGAATCAAATTCCAATGGTGGAAAGTGCCAAAACAATAAGGCCCTAGGTGAAACCCTTGGTTGAATGCAGATTTCTAGGCACCTTCAGCAAAACTTGAATAACTTGTAAACTACAAAGGATCAAAACATGAAATCAAGTTCAAATGAAAGGAAACTCACCCTCTAACTCTTGGGGTCAATTGAACATGTCCCAATGTCCATACCAATCCATACAATGCTTTGAAACAAGGAATGTTGCAGGAAAAATAGGTTATTTTATTGATTTCTTTCCAAAATAAGTACATCATACCTATCACCCACCTGTAAGGGCTAATATAGGTTGTCCAAAATGGTTATAAGGTTGGTTTGAACCAACTAGCCCTTTGGGGTAGAGTTTTTGAAAGTTTAACAACTTTTTAAGAAGTTGCTCAAAAATTGTCAAGCAACTATGAAAAGAAAGACAATCAAACCAAACTTCCTAAAACAAAATTGTTCTAAACAACCCAATCTACCATGGAAAATAGTATAATCTACCAAAAAAAAGTCAAAAACACCTTAAAACTTAGAAACTCAGTAATTTTGCCTTCAAATATCATGCTGACTATACACAATGATATTAACTTCTCTCATTTTAAGGTTTGGAAAGTATTTATATCTCCTCCTATGTCTTTCCCCTTCATCCTTATGGTTTGCATTGGCCTCCTTCAATTTTAAAAAGGAAAATCCACAATTTCTTGCAAAATCAACATTTTACAAAAATTGCGAAATTGTAATATAGCAACTTTTTGATTTTTCTTGCTTGTTGAAGTCTTAACACTTCTAACTTGTTATTTAGGCTATCCCTTAGCAATTCCATGCTAGGGACCCTTCCCTAATCTAATGAATCATCCTTTAGTTTACTCATTTCCCTATGGCAATGTATGTATTTAATTTTAGGCCAAAATAGTGACTCTTCTAAGGACATTAAATGACATCCAATACCCTAACTACCACACATTGGTCCAATGACGCTTATTCTACTTACAAGGCTCGCTTGGAGCATAACACAACAAAAATAAAAAGATGAGGGCCCTATGATTCAAGGTGACCCTACACCATTCTCTCTCTCTCTCTCTCTCTCTCTCTCTCTCTCTCCCCCCCCCCCCCCCCCCCTCCTTCTGTCCCTATTCAATCTAATGAACTAATTGGATATGCTCTACATTTTAATGTCTCAAGTATTGCCTCATGGTCTAACTCGTGGACTTTCCAAAGAGTCTTATTATGTGGTTTTCCACCATATTTTATCAAGTGGACATTTGATGTTACGAAAAGGTTCAAATAATGAAGAATCTTCCTCTTTGTTTGCCAATCCTCCCTATTCAATCTCCCTCTCCCATTCCCTACTCTCTCTCTCTCCCATTCCCTACTCTCTCTCACTCTCTCTCTCTCTCTCCCATCTCCTACTCTCTCTCTCTTACACACACTTCCATCCCCCCTCTCTCTCACTCTCCCTCTCACACTCCCTCTCCCATTGCTACTCTCTCTCTCTCTCTCTCTCTCTATTCCACTCCCTCTCCCATCACCTACTCTCTCCCATCCCCTACTCTCTCTCTCTCTCTCTCACTCTCCCTCTCTCACTCCCTCTCCCACCACCTACTCTCTCTCTCTCCCTCTCTCCCACCCCTACTCTCTCTCTCTCTCACTCTCTCTCTCTCTCCCTCTCCCACTCCCTCTCCCACCACCTACTCTCTCTCTCTCCCATCACCTACTCTCTCTCTCTCTTGCACACACTCCCATCCCCCTCTCTCTCTCTCTCACTCTCCCTCTCCCACTGCTACTCTCTCTATCTATCTCCCTCTCCCACTCCCTCTCCCATCCCCTACTCTCTCTCACTCTCTCTCCTCTCCCATCCCCTAATCTCTCTTGCTCTCTCCTCTCCCATCACCTATTCTCTCTCTCTTACTCTCTCTCTCTCTCTCCCCCATCCCCTACTCTCTCTCTTATACACACTTCCATCCCCCCTCTCTATCTTGCTCTCCCTCTCACACTCCCTCTCCCACTATGACTCTCTCTCCCATCACCTACTCTCTCCCATCCCCTACTCTCTTTCTCTCTCACTCCCCCTCTCACACTCTCTCTCCCACCACCTACTCTTTCTCTCACTCTCTCTTTTATACAAACTCCCATTCCCCCCTCTCTCTCCCACTCCCTCTCCCACCACTTACTCTATCTCTCTCTCTCTGTCTCTCTCTCTCTCTCTCTCTTTCTCTCTCCCTCCCATCCCCTAATCTCACTCTCTTTCTCCCATCCTGTACTCTCTCTTTGCCACCCCCTACTCTCTCTCACACTCTCTCCCATCCCCTACTCTCTCTCTCTCTCTCTCTCTCTCTCTCTCTCTCTCTCTCGTACACACACTCCCATCCCCCCTCTCTTTCTCCCTCTCCCACTTCCTACTCTCTCTCCCATCCCTTACTCTCTCTCTCTCTCTTGCTGTCCCTCTCCCTCGCCTACTCTCTCTCACTCTCTCTCCCATCCTATACTCTCTCAGCTACCCCCTACTCTCTCTCTTATAGTCTCACACTCTCTCCCATGCCCTACTCTCTCTCTTACACACACTCTCATCCCCTACTCTCTTTATCACTCACACACTCTCATCCTCCTCTCTCTCTCTCTCTCTCCCTCTCCATCTCCCTCTCCCACTACCTAGTCTCTCTCACTCTCTCTCCCATCTTGTACTCTCTCTCTACCACCCCCTACTCTCTCTCTCATAGTCTCACACTCTCTCCCACCTCCTATTCTCTCTCTTACACACACTCCCATCCCCCTCTCTCTCTCCCTCTCCCACTCCCTCTCCCACCACCTACTCTCTCTCTTACACTCTCTCTCTCCCATCCCCTACTCTCTCTCTCTCAACCTACTCTCTCTCTCCCCCCTCTCCCATCCCCTACTCTCTCTTTCATAAACACACACTCCCATCCCCCCTCTCTCTCCTCTCCCATCCCCTATGCTCTAGATCTCTCACACACTCCATCCCCCCAACTTTCTCTCTCTTTGTCTCCCACCACCTACTCTCTCTCTCTCTCTCTCTCCCTCTCTACTCTCTCTCTCCCATCTTTTACTCACTCTCTCTCCTATCCCCTACTCTCTCTACCACCCCTACTATCTCTCACACTCTCACACTCTCTCCCATCCCCTACTCTCTCTTACACACACTCTCATTCCCCCTCTCTCTCCCTCTCCCACTCTCTCTCTCTTACCACCTACTCTCTCTCTCTCAGGTTACTCTCTCTCTCTCTCTCTCACACACACACACACACACACACACACACACTCTCCCATCCTTCTATTCTCTCTCTCTCTCTCTCTCTCTCTCTCCTATCAACTACTCTCAATCTCTCTCTCCCATCCCATACTCTCTTTGCCACCCTCTACTCTCTCTCTCTCTCACTCTCACACTCTATCCCATCCCCTACTCTCTCTCTCTCTCTCTCACACACACACACATACACTCCCATCCCCTCCCTCCCTCTCTCTCTCCCTCTCCCACTCCCTCTCCCACTACCAACTCTCTCTCATTCTCTCTTTATTTTCCATCCTCTACTCTCTTGGGCTACTCTCTCTCCCCTCTCCCATCCCCCACTCTCTCTCCTCTCCCATCCCCTACTCTTTATCTCTCTCTCACACTCCCATCCCCCCCCCCTCTCTCTCTCTCTCTCACCCCCTCTCCCTCTCCCATTGCCTACTCTCTGTCACTCTCTCTCCCCCTCTCTACTCTCTCCCATCCCCTACTCTCTCTCTCTCTCACATCCCTTTCTCTCTTTTCCACCCCTACTCTCTCTCACACACTTCCTCTCTCTTCCATCCCCTACTCTCTCTCTCTCTCTCTCACACACACACACACACACACACACACACACACATGTTAGGATTAAACCACGAATAGAAACAAAAATTACTTGAAAATATAACCAATATCAAAAAATAATAGATCACATAGAAAAGAACACAAGAAACCAAGATTTAACATGGTTCACCCAATCCCTAGGTTATGTCCACCAAATAGAAAGACTAATATTATTATGATCATGTAATTATAACCTGATTACAATCTATAATCCCTTCTAGCTAAATATGCCTCAAGAACCAATTTTTGCATCACCACTATGAAACAATCTCCAACCCTAAGCCCTTTTATACAAATATTTTTACTGCTTGAGGGTTACAATTAATAATTTCATGTTGACCTAAAATCCTAATAAAATAGGGCCCAAAATTTTGTTTGGGGGCTCTATCCCCTAACCCCTAGAAAATTGTGGCCTATTGGACTTGGTTGTATTGGGGGTTGTCACCCCCAAACACCCACTCAGGGCCTGGCCTAGCCCTGAACCCTGACGAGGAATTATGGAGTATGTACAACACTTCCCTGATCAGTCACCACAATCTAACAACACACACTCTCATCCCTCCTTTCCTCTCTCTCTCTCTCTCTCTCTCTCTCTCTCTCTCTCTCTCTCTCTCTCTCTCTCTCTCGCTCTGCCTCTCTCCTTCCAAATTTAGGTCTTAATAGTGCGTGTGCACTAAAGTACGTATGCACTAAAGCACATATGCACTAAAGTGTGCACGTACTATTAAGACCAAAATTTTAAAAACCTTTGAATAGCTGGACACACATTGTTTAAAGCTTTGCATTCTACTAAGCCTAAGGCTTGGTTTTTCCTTGGGGATCCAACCCAAAGGTTTAGGGTCTCTAAATTGGTTTGAGACATGTTTTGCTACAAACATACAAAAAATGATTGATTTTTCTTCTGTGCTCTCCTTCAAGTTTCCTCGTGGTTGAGCATCAATAAAATTAAGTTACATGACATTGTAGGTCTCTGTGTTAGCTATATATCCATATAATTTATATTTTATTTGAACTATTTCAAGCCTTTCAACTATAATTTCTTTTGAATGTATGCCCATTTTTTGTCAAAAACCAACATGTACTAATTGGGCTATAGATTTTAGCTCATTAATCAAAATTTGCAACAACTTAGTTTTTTAGAAACTAGACTCCATTCTACACACTTTGGAAAAAAAAAGTTTTGATTTTAGATTAGTTTTCAATAAGTTGTAGGTGGAGCACACAAATATTTCACATTTTTTGGGATGTGTCCAATTAAAAAATTCATTAAAAAAATACACATTATAAAATTACCCAAAAAATCTAAGATAAACTACACAGTGTTAGGTAACTTTTGACCAGAGCGATTAAAAAATTTCAAAAAGAAAGTTAAAATTTTAGGGGGGCCACACTTTGTACTATGGTTTTTTTTTCTGAATAAATAGTACCACTTTCTATGGCCCCTTTTTTGAGGACCTAAAACTAAACCATTTTGAAAAAAATTAGTAGTTTAGAAACTAGATTTAAAGGACGACTACTTTTGTATTTGTCATATCTTAAAACTACTACATTTTTTTTTGTCATATCTTAAAATTTTGAATATAACTATCTTCAAATTCTTGTTGAAGTTCAAAAATTGCTAATTTTAGAAAAAAGGTGTCCACTTATACCCCTCTTTTGGCACCACAACTTGGTGCACTTACCCCAATATAATATCCCATTAGTGTAACACCACACTTGGGAACCCAAAACAAATAAGCCTAATATGTTACAAAGTTTACTAAACTATTTAAAAAAAAAAATTTAAACAACATCAAAGTAATAATAACATAGAAGCAATATATACATACACATCAAGAACATGTGATCAATTACGAATATAGTTTCAATTCCTCAAGGGTTCCTTCACGTTGAGTCACATCTAATAAAGTTATATTAATAAGTTTAAGTCTCAATTACAATGTCCATAGTCATAAAATAAATAAATACATACATAGTCATATAAGCAAATTCATAAGTACAACTAATATGAAAGCACATCTAATGAATAACATCCACATCACATTTCATAGGGTATGTGAAAATAGATACAAGTACACAATTATACAATACAATATCCCATAAGATCTCTAAACACATGATACATAGATACATCAAATGAATAGAAGTCTTCAAGATAAGAGAAAGAATGATAATGATACCACTATATCAAGGAACATCCAACATCTATCAATTTGAGGGGGACCCAAATGGTAAGAATACACTACCTCTCAACCACATGGTCACCTAATTAGGCTCCCACTCCTACCATGAAAGATAGATAATGTACGATCCACACACATATAATTAAATCATAAAATAATCCTAGGCAAGGAATCCTAATAGCCAAAACTACTTCAAGGGTAACACAAACTACTCAAGAAGAAGAGATAATCAAAATTGAAAGGACACTCATCTAATACAAACACTACATAACAAGTCAACATACAAATACCAAGACCAAAAATATACGACCACCTCAAAATCAATGTCAAGTGTCACAAGCACAATGACCAATAGATAACAACTATCATCAATAAAAGTAAATTACCAATCACTAAATCCAACAATAAAAAACACCACCAATGAATAAGTGATCATTCATTAATAAAAGTCTACTACCAAAAATAAATGACATCAAATCAATGAGTAACAACTTACAATAAATACACCATCAAAAGCAATATCCAACAAGTACATCACTAGAGGTAAATATAAAGAAATCATGAAGGAGACTTAGGCTACATATACAATATAATATCTAATAATTTAGCCAAGTACATATATAATATAATATCCCATAAGGACCTCAATTGATAAAATGAACAACATTAGAAAATAAGAGTAACTTTCCAATAATGATGAATAAGAAGGTATAACTTCTATAGGAACATCCAATACTGGTACAAGTCTCTCATAATCTCAATGGTAACATAATCATTACAACCCACCCACATGGAACCTAAATAGCCCACTCTTATTGTGATGAGGAGATAATATTAGGTCCCACTTAGATAATGAACTGTTAAATCATCAAAATATATCCTTGATAATTGAAATCTCTCTATCTTTAAAGTGGTGCTACACATATAAAAAGTATTATCCAAGAGGAAACCTAAGATGAAAATGGGGAAGTGTCACCACATGATTTAACTCTAAGGTTACCCTGACAATCTCTTTAGATGTTGGCTCTCTAGTGACTCTATGTTGCATTAGTAACCTCTTATACATATAAAGCTTACTAACTATGCAAGATCTTGAGAAAGCATCTTCTCTTACTCCCATCTTGGCATGTACAAGAAATCAGGACATGGATGAAGAACATAATTATCTTATCAATTCATTTTTAAAATTTCCTTTTAATGTGTATTATTATCATCTAATTATATCATTTACAATGAGTCACCTAAGAAGCCAGTAGGGCATCTACCCGCATTGCAAGCTACTTCTCCCACATAGACCTAGATAACCTACACTAATTCTCAATTTAAAAAGAAATTAAAGATAAGAATATAAAAATTCCAAAAAGGGTTCTTATAAACCTTAATCACAAAAGTCACCAAAGTAAAGTAATGGAGCATAGGAACTAGTATCACATCATACAAGAATACACTATACAACACAATATGCAATTTCCTAGACCATCTATCTCATAATCATCATAATAATATACAAAATATCACATTGGAACCACTAATAATCAAGCATAAATGACATCCATATCCAACATGGAGTAACATAGTCAATAAGATAGTCATCAAGAATATAGAACAAACATAACTAATAACATAAGGTGATCAAGTAAATTGGATTGTTCAGGAGGCTAGAGGATGATTTGAACTATCACCTTATTATGGATCCTTACAAGTTCTTCCTACAAACTTTCCACCAACTCAATCCTTCTAGCCCACTTACAAGGTCCCAAACTCCATTCACACATTTAATTAGTTTTTATTCTCCTAAATCTCTTCTCATATTCTCAATATACAACCTCTCTAGACTTCCTACCATGTTATTCCAACTTGGACACAACCATACCCCAAGTTCATGCTATTCCCATGTCCTATTCCTTTCTTTGGTTGGTTTCTACTATAGGGTTTGAATTCCCAATCTATGAGTTCTTTCTCATTGCCTTTTTGTAGAGTCTCTTTTGGCCAAAATAATCCAAATAAAATTGGTTTGAGGCTTCCAACTTACTTTTTTACCCAATTCCATTTCGTGTCCCAATTAGGCCTAAAGCCCCCAATTAGGTCGATCTAATAGGAAAAAGGTTGGTAACTTTTGAGTCCAACAAAAATTGACAAAACAAATACCATTCTTAGTTATCCTTTTTGGCCTTATAAACAATATTTCAAACCTAATGTTCGACATCTATGTTCATTCACTTTTCCTTTGTAATATTCAATTAGGACTAATGGAAATAGAAAATGGAATAAGAATCACCTGGAAGAATACAAACCTATAAATACACTATCAGATGATGTCAAAATCTACTAAAACTTGGTTTTTGGACTTGAAACTATATAATGTGCAAAACTCAAAAATTGTGTAGCTCCAAGAAAAATTTGACTAAGGACAGAGTTAACTTTCTAGGAAAAGGATGAAATGTGTCCTTGTCCTTTTGTGCACAGTTGAAAAACTTAATTTGGATTTTTGAATTTTGGAAAATTGAGTATCTAGATATGTACTTGATTCTACTTTCCAAGATCTATAACTTGCAAAAAATCATTTTTGTCTTATTGATGGTGGGGGGCGGGACGGGGTGTGATCCTTGGTAAACCCCAATAATTAACCTTAAAATAGAAATGCTAGTAAGTGGTAGTAGTAGATCTAACACAAAGCATTGTAAATATATCAATATGCTCTTGAATTTAGAATGTAGCCAAATATGTTGATGTAATAGCCTTGGCTCAACTTCAAAAACCCTATAGAAGGAAATCAAATTAAATCAAAACCTTTGTGAATGAATGTTCTTGAAATTCACATTAGGAATCAATGTAGGCCTTGGAGAGATGAATGTAGAAGATGATAGGTTTTCTATGCATGTTTTTGAGTACATTAAGGTAGATTTTAGTGACCTTTTAGTTGGAAATTAACTTAAGGACAACTTGAATTGATTCCTTCACCATTTGGAGCTATTATGAGTTGTTTATTTGCATGCATATTTTTCATATTTGAGTTAGGGTTTTAGTCTTCCATAATTGTATATTCACCTCTTTATGAGGTCTTTCTTTTTTTCTCATATGTTTTTTATACATTGTAAATTTGTGAACTTGAATGTAGGGGTATTTTGTAGTAGAGACTTTTTCAGCATTATTTATAAAAATACAATAGTTCCTTCTCATTGATTCTTGTTGCAGTAGTGTGAATTACTTTCCTTTGTGTTGTGTTATCCTTAATTTTTTCTTTATTCCTTATTACATATTAGAATGTTGATACTTGTAATTGTAGGTCTATTCTTGTGTTCTTATTGTTTTTGCAAAAAACATTGTAAAACTTAGGTTTTCCTTTCAAAGTGAAAGTTCATGGTTCCTTGTATTAGAATCACTTTTGCAATTGTATGTTTGTCTATGTATTATAGGTCTTTAGAATTTCTACATAATTTATGTTGATTCAATTGAAGTTTCATTCAAATCATTGGTGTTATCACCTTATTTAGGTTTTAATTTTATTTTATCTTTCACTTTCTCATTCCTTTTCATGCATATGAATAGTTTTAGGTGAGAAATATTTGGGAATTAGTTGCATCTAGAGATTCATCTCTCATTTTAAAATTAACACATCACATGAGAGAGTTTCTATGTTTCTATAGGATAGCTAGATCACACATCAAGCTATAGATGCAGTTTTGATTGACAACATTACTAATATATTTATGAGCTTTAGACTTATGAGTCATAGGATAAATCCTTCAACATCCCTAAGACACTCATTCATGGAATCTCACAACCCAAATATCTATTTTATTTTAGGTATAAGAGTGTTTATACTAAATTTACTTAATCATTAATCATAGTAAGTATTTTTTCCTTCACATTTTACATGCATCATTTACTATATATGAACATTTATGGAAAGGATTAAATAGATCATTGTTCATAGAGAAATTGGAAAGTTTTATGAGATTCAATCATACATCTCATCGACAAGCTCAAAATTTAAGAAAATAAAGAACTTTAACCTTCTGAAAATGATGAGAAATAATTTAAAAAGCATAAGATGTTCATTAGAAACTCCTTCATAGAAATCTCCAAACCCAAAAATACCTTATAAAAAACTATAGGTAATAAAGAAAGTACACCAAAATATACCAATTTGTAACCATATATATACTGAGAATTTTTATTCTTAATAGGTAATATAACAAAGCATAATTAAAGCATAATCCAAAACATAACCAAAGCATAAAATAAACTACGAAGATTGTTTTAAAAGGGATATTAGTATTTTTTTTCCTACAATGATAAAATATATTATCTCAAAGGAATATAATGAAAATTAAAAATAGAGTATTCCTTATCTTAGACTTAACCTATCCTAATCTTGGAGACATATCACATTAATGATAATTATAAAACACAACTTGGCCCCAAGTAGGGATTAAATGCCACATGCTAGATGACCAGTAGATAATGTTTTTTTTTATATATTTATATTAATAATATAAACTATTTACATATGAAAGAATATAGACATATCAAGAATTTTTTGTTCAACTATGTAGAATCATATATCCCCATGGAGTAAAATATCAAAAAATAATAATTGATATTTATAATCTATTGTAAACTATTTAAATCCTTGTATATCTATAAAAGTAACTATAATATTCACACCATAATAATAGGTTCTATTGCTATCATGGAATTCTTGCATGTTTATTTTGTTCCCTTGTGAGCATAGAATAACAATTCCCTCTCACTTATAGATTCCTTGTCATCTGAGTCCACAAAGGATGGATTAGGTTTGTCTATACCCTTTCTCTTCTCTTTCTTGATCTTAGCCTATTTTTTTAGTTCAAGGCCTTGATGGTTATAGGTAGGATGACCTGGTATTTTTCCAACTCAACATATCCAAAATTATCAAAGGCCTTATAGCCCTTAGCTTTCATCTAATGCTTTAGTCATAATACATTTGTAAAGGGAATAACATGGGGCTTGCACACAAGGTAGTTGATATTTCTCTCTACCACTAGAAGTTGGATTTAAAATTCTAACTTAAATTTGAAGACCAAAATAGGCCTTTTGGTAATTCCTTACATATTAATTATATCCCCTACTTGTGGACCATGTAATCTATAAGATATAGAATTTCTAGATCATCATTAATACTAAATATTATATTTTGCAAATCCCTTCATAACTTATTACAAAATGCAAACAAAGATGATGAAACTACATCTTGTTTATCAACCCTAATAGTAATAAGGATAACATCAAAGATACTTATAATGTTATAGTTTGTTGTGAATGTATGTTGGTTATCAAAGAATTCCTCAACCATAACAATCTCCACCACTCTCCTAACCATATCATCTAGGTTTTTTGTTACATGGTGGACCATCTTTCCAATTTGATCAAACCCTAAAAATAAATCTTCCTAATATCCTCTTTGTAAAGGAGACACAAATTTGACTCCATGATGAAGGAAATTTTGTTTGATAATGGAAAAGAATGATGGTGAAGAAAAATTAATTATAGACTTATATTTTTTACAACTTTTCTGGATCATTCCAAGTTTATTATGCTAGAAAGTAAATTCCACTAAGATAACTAAGAGGGGGGAGGGTGAATATATTAGCCAACTATTAAAATAGTTATTAACCTTATTAATCCTTAACCATGTGAATAATATAACCAACAACCATAAAGATATATACATGTAAAATAACACCATATATGTTCAATAGCGAAATCCTTGATCAAAGAGAAAACCTAGGGATGGTACCCACAAAATGATGTACTAATATAAAAGTTCCTTGTAAGAGGATATAATTTGTTAAGAGAAAATGAAATGCATTCAATACATATCAGTCTGTGTTAAGAGACTTTGAATCCTTGTTAGGAGATGCCAACCTCACTAGGAGTTGTGCCAACCTTGTTAGGAGTTGTAGAAGGTAGATGGACCCATTGTCCAAATGACTTCAGGAGCAAGACCATCGAACTCACTGTCTAACTAGTTTCTATATTATTCCTTGAAAATTAGTAGAAATGAATAAATTCAACTCCTTTTCTATCCTATTGACCATACCAAATCTCTTCTAATCTCAATACTAGATCACCAATTTTACTGCCAAATAATCCCTTGGATTGCTTACATGCATTTACCAACTTTGCATATCACTTGCACAATTCACAATTTCACTCTTGCTCACATTGATTCCACTTAACCATAAGGAAAATAACCTTCCTTTATATCATATCCTCAAAATAATTCATTGAGTCGGCCTTGAGGCTTTTCCAATTAATTATAATAGGACCTTATTAAGATATTAGAATCATTTTTTAATCACACAATATTGTCAGCTCATAGTCTTCACAACTTCTCACATGCAAAACCTCTAACCTTGCACACTTGCTGATGTCATCATTAGAATGTCTACTATCATAATCTAACTGTGTTGATGATGGGGTATGTGCACCAAGTTGTGGTGCCAAAAACATGACAAATAAAGTCTTTTTAAAAAAATTCACTTTGGAAAACTAAAAGATTTTATATATGGGAGAGTTTTCAAAAAATCTCAAACTAAAAATGACTAAAAGACCTGATAACCTATTGGGAGAGTTTTCAAAAATCTCAAACTAAAATGTAGTATTAAAAAGAATTTAATTTAAACTCTAACATGTTGGAACCAAAATAGCCATTGGAAGAGTTTGAAATTAAAAGAAATGACAAGAAGAATTTAAAAATTGAACATTTTGAAACCAAAATAGCTATTGTAGGGAGTGGGGTAAAGCATATCATGTAAAAATTCTAAATATAGTTTTATGTCCTTCCCTTTAATATTTTCCTTTTTTTATTTCTTTTCCCTAATAAAAATATTTAGGAAGTCTTTTTTGAGTGTTGTTCTTAGTACTTTTCCTTTGCTAGTATGTCTTTTTTGAGTGTTGTTATTAGTACTTTTCCCTTGCTTCCACAGCGTACACACAGATGAAGAAGTAGGGCATTGAAGAGGTAGGAAAAAGGGAAGAGCAAGTTGAAGAGACTGATGAAGAAAGAGGAAACAAAAAATTGTCCATTTGATTGACAATTAAAAGAATTTGGTCAAGTTTATAAATGTTGTGACTGATAATTAAATTAATTTGTTATTATCAAGATTGTTCATTGTCTTTTTTGGGTGTTGTTTTTAGTTTTTCCCCTTTACTAGTATGGTTGTTCATGTTGTTGTCATGTTAAATATTTTCTTTTTCTTTTTTCCCTTTTAAGTAGGGTAGAAGCAAGGCAGTGAAAGAGATCGATGAATAGAGATGACACACAAAATTATTAGGTTATTTGATTGACCATTAAAAGAATTTGGCCAAGTTTTAAAATATTGTGAGTGATAATTAAATGGATTTGTTGTTATTAGGATTTTTCATGACCTAAAAGCATTGAAGTGGGTGTGCAAATAACTAAAATAAATGATCTAGTATGGACATGCATTTGATGTTTTAGATTGTTTTGATGAGTATTGGTTTATGACTAACTGTCTTGGTTTATTATATTGTTACTTTGAAGAAATGATGGAGGAGTTGTATCACCAGAGAGGAAATGAGAGAAACAAGGGCCAAAAAATTTCAAATATGTTGAGATGTATTGCATGAAGGGAACCAAAATGCCATGTTAGTTTTTCCTTCCCCATTTCTTCTATTTTTTATTTTTTCCCATTTTTACAGATAATTTAAATTTCTATCAATTTGTTCAAGAAAAACATATTTGCCATTTGAAGCATCAAATTTCAATACTCCTGAGCCTCTTTAATCAATTCCAAATAACATGCAATTAGTTGACTTGTTTTAGATGTGATTTCACTATTTATCCCCTTCTTGTTTGCATCTCGCCTCTTCTAAAGAATTTGTGATTGCATGTTTTGAAATGCCCATTTCAAGAATGATAAAGGGAATATCTAGAACCAAATATTATTAGTATTACTAATGAACCAAATTGTATTTTCTCTCTAATCAATTCACTACTTAACCAAATACAATCATCTACCAACTGCTATTACTATTATGGACTTGCATTTCTTGATCAATACAAGAAACATGATAGTTAGATGTATCAAATGGTCTATAGGATGTCTGACAAGAAACATTACTATAAACATAAAATAGACATGAACCTTAGTTGAACATATGTCCAAAAAATCTTCTGTGGATGTTTGGAATATGTTTCTTAAATTCTTGTGATGCCTTTGAACACATATCTTTAGTTGAGTTAGTTTCTAGTAGAGCATGAAGATTATGGTGTGAGATTTCATTAGAAGAAACAAATACACTGAAGAGTAGACCTCTACATAGTGAGGAAATCAAACTCATTGTATTGAGGTACTTGTAGATATCACCTATGTAAAAGGATTGATGAAAAAATAGCTATGCCCTTAGGATCATGGGTACACGATATTGCATGACAACACGACAAATTGACAAATTAAATGTAAGTGTAGTACAAAATCCAAAACTAGAAAGAGAAAGGTGATCATATGCTACTACATTCAATTCAAAAAAAAAAGGTCATTGTGAAATTGAATGTTAGGAAAGAAAGAGGAAATTAAAATATTAAATGTAAGTAGTACTCTCTCTCCCATCCCCTACTCTCTCTCTCTCTCTCTCTCTCTCTCTCTCTCTCTCTCTCTCTCTCTCTCTCTCTCTCATTCTCCTACCCCTACTCTCTCTCCCATCCCCTACTCTCTCTCTATCTATCTCCCTCTCCCACTCCCTCTCCCACCACCTACTCTGTCTCTTCTATCCCCTACTCTCTCTCTTGCTCTCTGTCTCCCACCACCTACTCTCTCTCTCTCTCTCTCTCTCACACACACACACACACACACACACACACACACACACACACACACACACACACACACACACACACACACACACAAACAAACACACACACACACACACACACACACACACACACACACTTTAGCCCCTACTCCCTCTCTCCCTCTCCCTCTCCAACTCCCTTTCCCACTGCCTACTCTCTCTCTCTCTCATCCCCTACTCTTTGTCTCTCTCACTCTCACTCTCCCACTCACTCTCCCACCACCTACTCTCTCCCATCCCCTACTCTCTCCCTCTCTCTCTCCCTCACTCTCCCTCTCCCTCTCCCACCACCTACTCTCCCTCTCACTCTCTCTCCCATCCCCTACTCTCTCTCATTCTCCCACCCCCTACTCTCTCTCCCAATCTCTCTCTCTCATCCCCTACTCTCTCTCTCTCTCTCTCTCTCTCTCTTTACTCTCTCTCACTCACTCTCTCTCCCTCTCTCCCTCTTCCTCTCCCTCTCCCATTGCCTACCTCTCTCTCAAACTCTATCCCCTACTCTCTCTCCTCTCCCATCCTCTATTCTCTCTCTCACTCTCCCTCTTCCACTCCCTCTCCCATTGCCTACTCTCTCTCTTATTGTCCAGATCTCTCCCATCCCCTAATCTCTCTCTCTCTCTTAGGTTACTCTCTCTCTCGATCTCTTTCCTCTCACATCCCCTTCTCTCCCTCTAGCTCTCTCTCCTCTCCCATCCCCTACACTCTCTCTCTTACTCTCTCTCCTCTCCCATCCCCTACTTTCTCTCTCTCAAGATACTCTCTCTCTTTATCTATCTCCCTCTTCCACTCCCTCTCCCACTGCCTACTCTCTCTCACCCTCTCTCCCATCCCCTACTCTCTCTCCCTCCCTCCCTCTCTCCCTCTCCCTCTCCCTCTCCCACCACCTACTCTCTCTCCCTCACTCTCTCCCATCCCCTACTCTCTCTCTTGCTCTCCCTCTCCCACTCCCTCTCTCACTGCCTAATCTCTCTCTTAGTTTCTCTCCCTCTCCCACTCCCTCTCCCTCTACCTACTCTCTCCCCCCCATCCCCTACTCTCTCTCTCTCCCCCATCCCCTACTCTCACTCTCTTTCCCATATCATACTCTCTCTACCACCCCCTAATCTCTCTCACACACTCTCTCCCATCCCCTACTCTCTCTCTCTCTCTCTCACGCACACACACACTCCCATCTCCCCTCTCTCTCCCTCTCCCACTACCCCTCTCATTGCCTACTCTCTCTCACACTCTCTTGAGCTCTCATCCCTTACTCTCTCTCTCTCCCCTCTCCCATCCCCTACTCTCTCTCTTTCACACACACACACACACACACTCCCATCCACCCTCTCTCTCCTCTCCCATCCCCTACTCTCTCTCTCATACACACTTCCATCCCTCCACTCTCTCTCTCTCACTCTCCCTCTCCCTCTCTCTCATCCCCTACTCTCACTCTCTCTCCCATGCCTTACTCTCTCTCTAGTACCCCCTACTCTCTCTCACACACACTTCTCTCTCCCATCCCCTACTCTCTCTCTCTCTCTCTCTCTCTCTCTCTCCCCTCTCTCATCCCCTACTCTTTCTCTCTCTCTCACACACACACACATACACATTCTCCCATCCCCCCTCCTCTCTCTATCACTCTCGTTCTCCCACTCCCTCTACCACCACCTACTCTTTCTCTCACTCTCTCTCCCCCATCCCCTACTCTCTTTCTCATTCTTCCACCCCTACTCTCTCTCTCTCCCACCCCCTACTCTCTCTCACTGTCACTTTCTCTCCCATCCCCTCTCTCTCACTCTACCTCTTCCACTCCCTCTCCCACTACCTACTCTCTCTCACATCCCCTACTTTCTCTCTCTCCCATGTCTCTCTCTCTCTCTCACTCTCCCTCTCCCACTCCCTCTCCCACTACCTACTCTCTCTTTCTCCCATCCACTATTCTCTCTCTCCTGCCCCCTACTCTCTCTCTCACTCTCTCCCTCTCTCCCTCTCTACTCTATCCCATCTCCTACTCTCTCTCTCTCTCTCTTCCATCCCCTACTCTCACTCTCTACCACCCCCCCCTCTCTCTCTCTCTCTCCCATCCCCTACTCTCTCTCTTTCTCTCCCATCCCCTACTCTCTCTCTCTCTCTCCCCCCTTCCCTCCCTCTCTCCCTATCCCACCTCCTACTCTTTCCCCATCTTCTAATCTCTCTCATTCTCTACTCTATCTACCTCTCTCCTTCCCTCTTCATTGAAATTTAGGTACTAATAATGTGTGCAAACTAAAGTGCATACAGGCTATTAAGACCCAAATTTAAAAAAGATTTAAATAGAACATGTGCACTATAGTGTGCACATGCTATTCAAAGCTTTTCATTTTACCAAGCTTAAGGCTTGGTTTTGCCTTGGGGATCCAACCCAAAGGTTTGGAGTCTCTAAACTAGTCTGAGACATGTTTTTCTATAAATGTACAAAAAATAATTGATTTTTCTCATGTGCTCTCTTTCAAGTTTTCTCATGGTCGAGCATCAATAAAATTAGGTTACATGACATTGTAGGTCTCTGTGTTAGCTATATAACCATATAATTTAATTTTTATTTGAACTATTTCAAGCCTTTCAACTATAATTTCTTTTGAATGTATGTCCATTTTTTGTCAAAAACCAACATGTACTAATTGGGTTGTAGATTTTAGCTTGCTCCTCGAATTTTGCAACAACTTAGTTTTTTAGAAACCAGACTCCATTCTACATACTTTGAAAAAAAAGAAGTTTTGATTTTATATTATTTTTCAATCATTTCTTGGGGGAGCACACAGATATTTCATGTTTTTGGGATGTGTCCAATTAAAAAATTCATTAAAAAAATACACATTATAAAATTATCCAAAAAATTTGGGATAAACTACATATTGTTAGGTAAATTTTAACTAGAGTGATTAAAGAATTTCAAAAGAAAAGTTAAAATTTTAGGGGGCCCACACTTTGTACTGTGTTATATATTTTTTGAATAAATAGTACCACTTTTTGTGGCCCCTTGTTTTGAGGACCTAAAACTAAACCATTTTGAAAAAAATTAGTAGTTTAGAAACTAGATTTAATGGACTACTACTTTTGTTTTTGTCATATCTTAAAATTTTGAGTGTGACTATCTTCAAATTCTTGTTGAAGTTCAGAGATTGCTGATTTTAGAAAAAAGGGTGTCCACTTATAACCTCCCTTTTGGCACCACAACTTGGTGCACTTAACCCACAATTCTATCCTAGTTAAGAGATACAATCCAAACATTAGAAACCACTTATCAGGTACTTTGTCTTCTTATTGTGTTTTGTAATTCTTGAATTACTTTTGCATGGCTTCAAATCTCTATATGTGCACTTTTCCACCTCAACAAGACACAATGTAGAATACATCCTTAATTATGCTTATTTTATTCTATGCCTTCTTGCTAGAAACATAGATGAAAATCATCTAAGTTATAAGAATACCAAATCAAACTCTACTGCTATTTGTATCTCTTCTTTTGAAATCCTTTTTATCAATCAAATCTAAAACTCATAAGAGCACTACTCTATATGCTTCCTCACTCTTAGGACCAACATCATTTGTTCACACTCTAGCTCATAGGAATAACTCTTTAGTTTTCACTCTTCTCCCCATTGACACAATCTCTCCCCCCCATTATGTTAGAGAGCTTATGTTCTCCATCTACAACACTTATACCCCATTGATATCAATGAAAAGGCTTTATTATGTCAATCATCTACTTTTAAAGTCTTTAACTATCTCAAGTGTCCAAAGACAATGGTCAATACCGACTACCAAGAGTCCTTGATGACTCTTCTTATCTTAGATACTCCCCCATATAGGAAGCATAAATATTTAGTCTAGATAAATAAAGTGTTCTATACCACTAGATTGATGAATTCTCTATATTATCTACTTAGAAGTAGGAAGGGGCATAACCCCAAGAATACCTCACAAATACTCAAATGTATCTTTAGGAAAAGGATTTGTAAAGATATATGCAATTTGTTGTTTTGTAATTACATATCCTAATATGATCTCTTTCTCTACAATTTTTTCTCCTAGAACATGATACTTAATAGATAAATGTGTAGTCTTAGAATGCAACATAAGATTCTTAGACATACTCACTAAATTTGTTGTATCACAATGTGTGATAACAAGCTTTAAGAATTCTATTCCAATATCCTTCATCATTTGCTTCATCCACATGATCTGATTACAATTGTTTGTTGTTGCTACATACTCTACTTTTGTTGTACTATTTGAAATACAATCCCATTTCATGCTTAGCCAAGAAACCAATCTTCCTCCATGGAAAAATGCTCCACCATTGGTGCTTTTCTGTCATCCATATTGCCTGCCCAATCCGCATCAGTATATGCACATAAAGTAAAATCACTTGAACTGTCATACTAGAATCCAATATCAGGCGTACCCTTTAAATATCTAAATATTGTCTTTACTGCTACATAATGTGATTCCTTAGAATTAGCTTAAAATATTTCTACTATCCCAACTATATTCTCTATATCTAGTTTGGTGTGAGTCAGATATTGCAAACCTCCAATCATAGATCTATACTTCTTTTCTCAACTATAGGTGTCTCATCTTTGCTAGATAACTTGTGACTAGTTATCATATGTGTACTAATAGACTTACAACTTTCCAAGCCAGATCTTTTCAACAAGTCTTTCAAATACTTATCTTGTGATAAGAAAATACCATTGCTACTTTGTACAATGTGTAGACCCAATAAGAATTTCATCTTGTACACTAGATTGTGTCACACTCTAAACCATTCTATCCAAACGATTCCATGAGTTGGAATGTTTGAATGCCGGCTTAGAGCTCCCTATCCACAGAGTGCAAGAGAGTGTATTTCAAGTTCAAGGGCTCTCAGATGAGCCTTAGATATACTCTTCTTGCTAGTAAACCATGCAATGGGAGGTTCCAAAGACAAGATGCAAGAATGCAAATGTCCCAAGGAGTTCCTCAAGGATGCAAATGCAAATATGAAGACTACACTAGAATGAATATGCAAAGTGCAACTATTTTAAGCATGGATGAGAGTGTTACAATACCATTATTAAGCTATGTGAGATTAAGCTACATGTAAAAATGAAAGCTAAGCTAAGCTAAAATGCCATGATGCCATGGATGAGAGAATGTAGACAAGAAATAGAAGTTCTCCACAAAGCTCCAAAGAAACCTGTTAGAAAACTTGCAGCATAACAATATTCAAAAATGAGGATGGATTGAGGGGGAAAGCTCTCTCCCTTTTAAAGATGTACGGACGGTGGAGATCAAGATGAAGATGGTGGATGATCAACGGTTGAATTCGAAAATAGGAGTGATCCATGTGCACACACAAATCAACCAATAGAATATAAGTTGACTTGTCATATAAGACAAAAGTCACAAAGCCTTTTCTTTTAATTGCAAAATAGAAAAAGGACTTTATGTGTGCACTTTAAGTGGGTTAGAAGAATGGGGTCTTTTATTTAATTAAAAGGGGACATGTTCTTTTAATCAAATAATGAACTTAGGATAGCATAGTCAAACTATAGGTTATAATCAAATAAATTGATTATTAGCAATTTGGTCTAGGTAAATGATTAAATTAATTTAGCCAAAATGTTGAAAAGGGAGCTAATAGTCTAGATGACCATTTTTAGGTGATTACATTTGCCCCTCTTTGACTAATGCGTGATCGATCTGGGAACACATTATGTCAAAGAAAATTAAAGCCAAGTAGGCGATGATAGATATAGATGTCTAATTTCAAAGAGTGAAATGCAGAAATAGATAGCAAGTTCTAAATGCACAGCCTGATAGCAGTAGTACTGAACACTAGGAAGAGATGATGTTAGAATTCAAGAAGAATACTAACACTTAGAAAAGCAGATAGAGTGAGAGCAAGTGAGAAGATCAAACAAATGCTCCTAAGCAGTAATAGAGTATTTCTGCCCCCTCGGGATTGAAATTGAAATGAGGTAAGGGGATGCAAAAACTGGCTAGAAATGAGAAAATTAGAATATAGCAATGTCCAAGATGATGGATAGCTGATTAGAACCCAAGAATGACTATTAGAAACTGACAAAATGCCCCAGTTTGACTAGAGTTGACCTTGAAGGATATAGCATAAAACTTAGGTCAAAATGAGTAGAAAGGTGATTTTAGACATGAAATAGTGAATTGAAGTAGATATGAAGCATAGAAATGATGAAGACATGAAGAAATGAAGATGCCCCAATGATGATTCAAAGATTAGACCTCAAAGGGTCAGCTAACTAATCAGAAGAAAGTAAGATTTTAAAAGACAATTTTGACCATCAAGATGAACTTGAATTTGGATTTCGATCTTGAAAATGAATCTAGGACATTGAAATTATTTAAGAGGTCAAAAATTTATACAATGTGGTGATAAGATAGAAAAGAGATGAAGCAAAAGATTAAGAAGGTGAAAAGACATGAACAAGAAGAAAGTAAAGAAATATATGAAAGGAGTTAGCTGATATGTCCACAAAAAGATGAAGAGAGAGCTCTCCCCATATGCAAGAATGCAAGACTAAGCTAGAAAATGAACCTAAAATGCAAGCTAATATGCAAAGTGGTTTACCAGCAAGAAGCGCATAACATTTAGACTCTTAATTTCATCATTGAGCATTTATTAGGGACATCATGAGATCATACAACCATCACTAGTATAACTATGAGGATATGAATATGATCGATATTAGATAGGTATGTGGAAATCCAATCTAAGCATCAAAGACATGTAAGTCAAGATAACTACACGATTAGATTCCCTAAGTTTAATTTAGCAAGATTACACCTGTATCAAGGCATAAGCGCTAGGATAAACCCTGAGTGCGGTCTTGCAAAACAGTCAAGGATGATACATTTATAAGTCAAAGTGTTGAATAGGTCAAGCATAAATGCTTACAACACTATAGACAAACAAAAGTATACCCACAAGCAGAAATCAAGAAAATATGTCCCATGCCCCCAGTCTTCTAGTCAATGACATCCTTGAAAGACTATTAGGGAGGGAACACCTGGCAAAGAAATCATCATAGACAGCACACAAAGTAGATAAAGATTAGCATAGCTCAGTCATTTAGGTGTTGAAGTGCATGTGTGTAAGTCACTTGGCCATTTCTTCCAGACTTGATTCTGATAGTGAGAAATATCACGACATCGGAGACTGTAGGTAAACTATCTATAAAGTGTTGAAAAACACTTGATGTCAAAGTGGGGGAAGTGTTGAGAAACACTATGTTGTGAGTTGTCGAAGAAACCCTAATGCACAAGAATACCTCAATATGCTAAGCAGTTGTGCCCCCAAGATGAGGACAAGAAACAATTCCAAGCTAGGAAATGTGTAGCAAAGTGGATGATTGAGATTGATAGACATAGGTGCAAGGGTTTCAAGTAGCGCCTGTTTCCAGGTTTTCACCACTTGACAGATTTTTTCAAGACTTTTTTCAATTTTTTGTATTTTTGTATTTTTGATTTTTTTGGTGATAAATCAAAGTGCCTATTGCTAGATTTTCACTAAGAAGATCTTTTTTTTAGGACATTTTCTGATTTTTAGGATTTTTTTTCAGGATCATATATGATTTTTTTTGGAATTTTTTAGAAGGTTTTAGATATCACTAGTTCTCAAGCAAGATCACATCATTTTATTCCAATGTCTAGCAAGGTATAGGATATGATGGAGCAACAAGCCAGTGGATAAGCAAAGATGGATGAAAAAAGAGTATGAAGCAAGTGAAAGTGATCCTCAGGGACTGACTCCTCAAGAGTACCCAAGCTAGGAAAAGAGGTGAAATAGTCATATGAAGCATATTTTGGATAAGCAATGGAAGTAATGAGAAAGATAGAATGTAGGATAAGCAATGAAGCCAACAAGTGAGATAGCATGAAGTGTGTAGTCCAAAAGAGTAGCCATGTCAAGAGACCTATGAGAACCATGTTTCATTTATTATGATCAAGACCAAGGGGTCAACTAGATAGTATAGCAATGGGATAGAGCAATAAGAATAAAGCTCAAGATAGAGGCTATGAGTGAATGGGAGAGCACAATAGAAAATCTAGTGGATAAGATAGCCAATATGCAAAGATAGCTCAACATTATCAAGATCAAAGAGACAAGAGGGGATAGATGGATGATGGAAGAATTATGCATGATGCCTGTTTGCCAAGTTTTCATCATGGTACTTATCCAAGGTGCCACAAGAAGTAGTTTTCACCATAGGATAAATTTATTTCTCTTTAATTTTGCTACCACGGTGCCACAAGAAGTGGTTTTCACCAAGGCACATTTTCATTTTTTTCATTTTTTCATTTTTTTTGAATTTTTAGAAAGAGCTCAAGCTATTTGAATGTAGATAGTGCTCTTATAGAAAAGATAAGTCATGATAAGCTGAGACCATAGACTAGTATGCTCAAAGATGTTGATAGGGTGATGAAAGAGAAATGGTAGTAGGAAGAGTATATGGAGGATAAGAGTTCATGTATAGAAAGTAAGTGTAAGCGTTAAAGGATTTCATGAGGGTAGTTGAAATATTGGACAAGATCAACGTTGACACACACCTTGAAGGGTATTGGAACAATGGAGGAATCATGGATGAAATAGCTTGAGATTTAGATGTATGAGGTGGTAGGAAAATTTTAGAAGAAGATGGAGTGGAAGCCTTTGGAAGCTTGAATGTCAAATTTGAAGTATTTTCAATATTCAAGTCTTTTAAAAGAGACTTGGGAATCCACATAACTTTAGATTTTCCTTGTTCTTTGGGTGCTTGAGATTGCATTTCTTCAATGATGGATTTAGGAACCCACATTTGCTTTGATTTAGCTCTCTTAACAGTGGACCTTTGCAGTCTCTTTTGTGCATTCTCCTTCTTAGCATTCACATGTCGATTAGATGGGACATAGTGATCTTTCTTTTTCAATGGATTCTTATGTTTATTCTCACTTCCAAAGGACTTGGGATTTGTGGATGAATAAGGATGATATGACTGGTTTAGATGTATAGATGGGTGAAAAGTCATCAAGGATGAGTGTCTTTGTTGATCTTGAGGTATTATTGGAGAGCTAGGGAATGAGCTAGGGGTGAATGTAGGAGATGGAGGAACATAAGGCCCCAATATGGATGGAAGGTTTGAATTCTTTAGCTTAGATGGATAAGGACCAAGGATAGATTTAGAATATGCAAAGGGATAGTGGGAAGGGATATCAACATCTTTAGAGTGAGCAACATGGTCAAAGCCATCAATAGACTCATGAGTACCTTTGATAGGAACAACATTTTTAATAGAAGCACTTGAAGCTTGAGCACAATTTTGAAGTGGATGTGGAGATGTAGAACATGAGGGGATGCTTTGATCTTGAAAAGTAGCTTTGGATAGCATATGAAGAGAACTTTTCTCATAATTTTCAGTAAGCTCAAGGGAGATAATGGAAGTGGTATCTTCATCATACTTGGGGGGTGGACAAGATATAGGATATGGAGGGGAAAAATCTCGAAAGAGATGAAAGGGTGCTTGATATTGATCTTTCTTGACATTTATAGCTTTTTCTTTTTGAGAGCCCTCTTGACATGGAGCCACTTCTAAGGACAAGGGAGAATGAAGATTGAATGGAGTAGTGCTTGGATTAGGCATAGCAGTGCATGAAGGTTGAGGATGTTTAGGATTAGTAGCATGGAAAAGGTTCACAGCCAAGTGAAGGTTAGCTTGAGTTTCTTTTAGAGGTAGCCCTTGAGGGTACACATAGTCTATGTGGAAAACATTAGGTTATTTATTTGATGGAGGCATGTTAGAAAGATTTGAAGTGTTGGGAGATGCACGAGTGTTGGAAGAAGTGGAGGATGTAATAGAGCTGCTACTAGATATAGGTTCATTAATGTAATCTTGCTTAAGAAAAGTATCCTCATTGCATGAATCATTAGAGGTATCAATAATTCCATTATCAATAAGATCTTGGATTTTATGTTTTAGCTCAATGCAATCTGAAGTACTATGCTCATTATGTTGATGATAAGCACAATAGATATCCAAGAATGGGTTTCCATATGAGCTAGAATTAGGTAACATGATGATCTTATTGCTAAGAAGTTTTTGCAAAGTGTCATCATAAGAATCTTCCAAGGGAGAAAAAGTTCTATTAGAAGTATGTCTAGAGTCCTTTTTTTCTTTCTCAAGTGAATGGTATGTATCCATGTATTCATCATTATCTTGTTCAAAGATAGGTCCATCGTGAAATTTTAGCATAGGCTCAAAGGAGGTATCACTTGCTTGTTCTCTAAAGAGGTCTTTAGATCTAGAAGATGAAGACATTTGATGTCTTGAAGTAGAGCATGTAGACCTAGAAGAAGAGGATGACCTCAAAGAAGGTGACTCACATGCATGTAAAGACCTTAAGGAAGATTCATGTAGTGATGCAATCTTTTCCTCTAACCTTTTCTCAAGTTTAGACTTCATTTCTGTCATGCGCTTAGAGAGATGAAGGTAAGAAAGATCATTTGTCTCTTCTAGTTCTTTGTATTGTGCATATAGATCTTGAAACTCTTTAGTGACATGGAGGATATCATGATCATCTAGATTTGGTTGAAGTTTGGTAGCACAAGTTTTAGATCCCATAGTTTTAGATGCAAAGCCAAGCATAAAATAGCCTAGAAAATAACTTGATGTTGAAACTATAGGAGGTAGAGTGTTCACTTGCCAAGATATTAGAGAGATTAAAGCGACTTGTCAAACAATATGTCCAAGAAATTTACGACATGAATGAATCAAGTCAATAGCTAGGAAAGATGCCCAAATAGCCAAATAGATAGAGCAAGCAGGGTGACAAGTGAACAACTCTCCAACCCAAGAGTGTAGTCAAGAAATCAAGGTAACCATTTTAGCAAAAGGATAACTAGCAAGCATGCATAGACCATGAAGATAGAAAGACCAAGAGAACCAAGACGAAAGAGTCACTTTAAGCATGTTCAAGAACTAGAGACATAGAAAATAAAAATCAAATGATAAGACTCCCCTTAGCAAGCAACACAAGAAAATGTTTGCATTTGATGTTTTGACTTGGTTGATAAAGTTTGACAATAGTTGATAGCATAGCAAGTTTGATGTTCAAAAGAAATTTCTTTCCAAGCAAGATAGTGACACATGGAGTAGTCTTCAAACAATCAAGCAAGGGACAAAGCAACCTTGCATGATACAAGCATATGTGAGGTCTTAAAAGAAAGCCGTATAACTATCATCATGTGTATGTTCCAAAGATTTTCACAGGTATACCACATTCGAGAACACATCAAGCAATATCTACCTAAAGGACATGGTTCATTGCTCAACAACTTGACCCACACTTGATGCTCCTTCACCTCACACCAAGTGGTTGCCCACAAGAGATATTGGCTTTGTCATGGAAGTGCCATAAGCACAACCAAGGGAACACATATGGTGAGTGTAAATCTTGGGGTGATCCGGGTAGTCCACTAGGATCGATCCTTGCACCAAGAAGTTGAGCGGCTAAAAAGAAAGGTAGTTACTAACTTAGAGTTTTTAGATCGGGCTTCCATTCATAGTGTTCCTCTTGCTCCCAATTATGGGACACCTCACCTTGCGATGAGTAACCGATCTCACGATCACAAGAGTACCTTAAGCATTCTTGCCTAGTGATCTCCCTATGGTCGAAATCCCATAAGCAATCACACTAGGTGAAGACAAACACTACGTCTACCAAAGTTTTGTGTCCTTAGTAGCCTTGAGTTTATAGTGGGTTGGAAGAGCCAGGTAATCGGCTTGTCCCCACTTGGGTCGTTCCTCTCAGGTTGTCCGAGAGCAGGCCCTCTAAAGGATTCTAAACTACACAAAGAGTGGATCAACTTTTGAAAGTCAAGATTTCTGATTCACCATAAGGGTGAAGAGCATACTCTCCTATTCCAATCATTTTCTCCCAAACACACCAAGAAGATTCTGTTACCCCTTGCTTTTGAAACCAAATGGCAAGTCAAGATTTCTGATTCACCACAAGGGTGAAGAGCATACTCTCCTATTACCAAAAGACTTCAATCACAAGTTTAATGTGCCTAAAGAAAATGAACAACTATTCAAATTCCGCACATGGAAATAAAAAAATAATTTTTTTTGGGTTTTTATGCTTTTGGCAGCCCTGCAAACAATGTTAGTAGCCCTTGCGCATTTGAAGCTTTGACATGCGTTCTTTTTATGCAATGTTTCAATTTTATTTTTTTCATAAGGATAGCAACCTGTAATCACAACTTGTTAGCACCAAAAGTTAGTATGAAATAACATAAAAATCTGCAATAAAAAGTGGTGAGTTGCCTCAAAAATCCAATTTATCTTCCAACCAAGTGCATGCAAAAAAAGTGCAAGTTAATCACAAATGCTCTCATTTTTACTCTTTGATTTTGACCTTGTCAACAAGATTGGACTTGCTTACTATGATTTTGTATCCAAAAATGAAAATGAAAAGAAGAGACCCCTATTAAAAATCAGATATCTTTCCAAAAATGCAAGAAATTTTAAAAAAATCTCTTCATTTGCACTCTAGAGATCAATTTTGTCAAAACAGGCCAAATTTATCAAATCGAGTTTTTGATCTTTAATACGACCTCAAAATTCAAAACACAAATAAATAACCCCCATTAGAATTGAAAGCCCTTTCTGGAAATGTAAATTTTTTTGAAAAATACACTGATTTGCGACCAGAAACGACTTTTTATGAAAAATAAAGAAAAACTTATAACTCCTGAAAATCATGTCATAATGATCTGAAAATTGGACTGAGACATTTTGAGCATATACCCAAGTTACAAAAAAAAATTTAGAACCAAACTCCAAGCGGTTTAAAAGATATGATCAAATCTTTAAACCAACTAGATTTTTGGCCTTCAAACCAATCTACTTATGGGTTGGCCTTAAAATCCAAGTGATAATTCTACAAAAGCATTTGATTAGATCCAATATGCTACTGTAAAAAACAAAAGATGAAAAATAAAAGCAAATGGAGCTAGAAACTTGATTCAAGCCCCACGGTGGGCGCCAAAAAATGTACACTAGATTGTGTCACACTCTAAACCATTCTATCCAAACGATTCCATGAGTTGGAATGTTTGAATGCCGGCTTAGAGCTCCCTATCCACAGAGTGCAAGAGAGTGTATTTCAAGTTCAAGGGCTCTGAGATGAACCTTAGATATACTCTTCTTGCTAGTAAACCATGCAATGGGAGGTTCCAAAGACAAGATGCAAGAATGCAAATGTCCCAAGGAGTTCCTCAAGGATGCAAATGCAAATATGAAAACTACACTAGAATGAATATGCAAAGTGCAACTATTTTAAGCATGGATGAGAGTGTTACAATACCATTATTAAGCTATGTGAGATTAAGCTACATGTAAAAATGAAAACTAAGCTAAGCTAAAATGCCATGATGCCATGGATGAGAGAATGTAGACAATAAATAGAAGTTCTCCACAAAGCTCCAAAGAAACCTGTTAGAAAACCTGCAACATAACAATATTCAAAAAATGAGGATGGATTGAGGGGGAAAGCTCTCTCCCTTTTAAAGATGTACGGACGGTGGAGATCAAGATGAAGATGGTGGATGATCAACGGTTGAATTCGAAAATAGGAGTGATCCATGTGCACACACAAATCAACCAATAGAATATAAGTTGACTTGTCATATAAGACAAAAGTCACAAAGCCTTTTCTTTTAATTGCAAAATAGAAAAAGGACTTTATGTGTGCACTTTAAGTGGGTTAGAAGAATGGGGTCTTTTATTTAATTAAAAGGGGACATGTTCTTTTAATCAAATAATGAACTTAGGATAGCATAATCAAACTATAGGTTATAATCAAATAAATTGATTATTAGCAATTTGGTCTAGGTAAATGATTAAATTAATTTAGCCAAAATGTTGAAAAGGGAGCTAATAGTCTAGATGACCATTTTTAGGTGATTACACATCTCACTAATCATACTCATCTCAAATTCATTCTTTATTTCATCAATAAATTTATCACTTGCTTCATCATTACCTCTAAATATTGCCATTTACAAATATCACAATGATCAATAATTTATTGTCAATTTCTTCCAAATAAAAATTTCTATCTGGTGTACCTTTATAAAATCCAATTTTTTCTAAATATTTATCTGGTGTGAGTTGGATATTACAAACCTCCAATCATAGATCTATACTTCTTTTCTCAACTGCAGGTGTCTCATTTTTGCTAGATAACTTGTGACTAGCTATCATAGGTGTACTAGTAGACTAACAACTTTCCAAGTCAAATATTTTCAACAAGTATTTGAAATACTTAACTTGTGATAAGAAAATACCATCACTAGACCCAAGAAAAATTTCATCTCACCAATCATACTCATCTGAAATTGATTCTTTATTTCATCAACAAATTTATCACTGGCTTCATCATTACCTCTAAATATTTTCATTTACAAATATCACAATGATCAAAAATTCATTGTCAATTTCTTCCAAATACAAATTTCTATCTAGCATACCTTTAAAAAATCTTAACTTTTCTAAATATTTGTCCAATCTTGCATACTAGTTTCTAGGTGCTTGCTTTAGACCATATAGTGCTTTCATTTTTTTTTTGTCAAAGGAAATCCTTTAGGTTGCTAAATGTAAACTTCTTCTTGAAGTTATCCATTCAAAAATGTTGACTTTACATCCATCTAATACACTTTAAACTTCTTACTTGGTGCATAAGCCAAGAACATTCTTACATGGGCAAATGTTTCCTCAAAATCTATGCCTTCTTGCTATGAATATCCTTTGCATATCAATATTTCTTTATTACTGACAACCTCACCTTGTTTATTCATCCTATTTTTGAATATCTATTTAATTCCTATAAAATTCTTGTCTTTAGGTCTAGGAACCAATTTCCATGTCTCATTCTTCACAATTTGATCTAGTTCTTCATTCATTGCTTGAATCCAATGATCATCTTTGCATGGCTCATTTGAATTATTTGGCTCAACTTGAAAAATCAAACACAATTCTTCATGTACTCTATTTCTTGTCATAGCTCCTTTGTCTTTGATACTAATAATCTGATCTACAAGGTGATTCTTTATCAAATTTATTTTTGGTGTAGGTGTTTCTATTTTAATTATTACTTCTTCTCTAGGTTCAAATCTTGGTTTTTCTCCTTTTTCAACAACTTGAGCATCATTCTATAAATCATTGTTAGTCTCAAAGAAAAATTTAGTATTATCTCTAATAAGTTTAGGATTATCTTCTTCTTCATCATAGTTATAATCCAACATTCTCTCTTTAACTCCAAGATTTTCATCCACTTTCACATTTGTGTATTGAATAATAATCTTAGTTATTTGATTAAAATATCTATAAGCTTTTCTTTTCAATAAATAACCAAGAACATACCTTCATTGCTTCTTGCATCAAACTTATCAATGTCATCATCTCTCTTTTTGTAACACTTACTACCAAAAATTCTAAAATACTTTACTGAAGGTGCATGTCCGAACCATAATTCATAGGGAGTCTCACTTGTACCTTTTCTAATCAGTGCTCTATTCATGGTGTATATTGTTGTGTTAACTGCTTCTCTCCAAAATGTCTTGGATAAATCATTCTCAAACATCATGGCTCTTGCTGCTTCTATTACAAAATTATTTCTTCTTTCAACAATCCCATTTTTCTTAGGAGTATTAGGTGCTAATAGTTGTCTCTTAATACCATTTTCTTCACAAAAGATGTTAGATTATCTTGAAGTAAACTCTCCACCTCTATCTGACCTCAAACATTTATCTTTACTCTAGATTCATTCTCAACTCTAGTCTTGAACTACTTAAACTTTTCAAATGCTTCAAACTTTTCTTTAAGAAATTCCACCCATATCATTCTAGTGAAATCATCAACAAAGATCATAAAGTACCTTTCACCATAAGAATCTTCTCATTTTGGTACAATCAAGAAAATCTGTATGAACAATCTCCAATT
Source organism: Cupressus sempervirens (assembly GCA_028749045.1). Lineage (NCBI taxonomy): Eukaryota > Viridiplantae > Streptophyta > Pinopsida > Cupressales > Cupressaceae > Cupressus > Cupressus sempervirens. The sequence goes on from CM053790.1 coordinate 331,383,406, forward strand.
TTTTTGTGGTAGTAAACTTCTTGCTAGTAAAAGAAACTTTCTTCTACTTATCCATAATACATTCTTTGCAAACAAAATTAGTAGGCTTCACAATTATAGGTAGATCTCTAACAACAAATTTACTACTAGCTTTCATAATGTTGTCAAAGTTTTCATGAAAAAACCTTCTATGTCATAACCATTTGTTATCCAATTTTGTAACCAAATAATCCATCTCTATAGGGTTCAATTGAAATACATTACCTTTGGATCTTGTACCTATGTCAATCAACTTACTATCTTTATCTTTGATAATTCATGCCTTCTTTGTAAATTGCAACTAATAGCCTTTATCAACTGACACTCCAACACTCAATAGGTTATGATTTAATCCATAAAAAAAAGAGACATCACTAGCATTAGTCTTTCCATCAAGAGTAATAGATCCTATTCCCTTGATATGACAAGTTGCATTGTTATAACCTCTTATAATTCCTCCATCATGATTACTAAACTTAACAAAATTATTCAAATCTCTAGTCATATTATTTGAACATCAATTATCTATAAAACAATCAGATTTCTTTTCAACTTGTGAAATTAGGGCTTTTTCTTCTCTAATTTCTTTTTAGGATTTTCTTCTTTTGTACCTATAAATCCTAATTCATCATCACTTTCACTTGGAACTCTTTTTTCAGACTTATCATCTTCATTTGCATACAAACAATCTATAGGTCATCTAGACTTGAAATTATTCTTATACTTTTTTCTCTCTTTTAGTAAACTTAGAAGAATAATGACCAAATTCATTGCAAGTCCAACATTTAAAAACAACATCATAATTTGGTTCTCTTCTTTCAAGTGAGGAAATACTTTCTTCAATTCTTCTATCCTCCTCAAATTTTTTGTTGCTAGCATAGTCTCCACTAATGCTTGCACTTCTTGATAAAAAAGGACAAACACTCAATGCACTAAAAGTTGTTTCCACTTTGGGAAATTCTGAAGATCTCTTTAAGCTCACTTTTTTTTTGCTTCCAATCTTCCAATTAAAGTCTCTCTAGTAAAATTCTTAGTACAAGGTATCACTTATTTACTCATCTAATTAGCTGTCTATTTGAATGGTGGTGTCAAAGTTTTCAAAATCTTCCATATAATCTCATCTTCATCTTTAGATACTTGACAAGACTTAATTCTTGCAATAATTTCTGATATTCTACCAATATATCTTCTCATCGATTCATCTTCCATCATTTTAGCATCTTCAAACAAAGATATCTAATTTTGTAGTTTGATTCTTTTAACATGCTTATCACCTTCAAAAGTAGATTCTGAGGATTTCCAAATTTCATGAGATGTCTCATAGGATTTTACCTGATTATGTTTGTTCTTAGGAAGAGCTAACAATAATGATTCTCTAGTAAGCATATTAAACATAAATACATATCTTTCATCTTCACTGCATTCCTCAAGTTTTATTTCTTCTACAATGTCCTTTGTACTCTTTTTCATTAGCCAAAACCCTAGTTGTCATAGTTAACTCCATCAAATTTAGGACTTTCATTCCTAAAGTGACTTGTCATTGATCTCCTTAAGTTATTAAGCTTTGTTTTCAAGGACTTGATGCTCTGATACTAATTGTTAGAAAGTAAAGTCCACCAAGATAACTAAGGGGAGGTAGGTGAATAGTTATCCAACTATTAAAACACTTTTATTAACCTTATTAATCCTTAACCATGTAAACAATATAATTAGAAACCATAAGAAGTATACATACACAATAATGCCATATGTGTTAACTAGGGAAATCCTTGATCAAAGGAAAAAATCAGGTGGGGATGGTACCTATTAAATGATGTACAAATATAAAAGTTCCATGTAAGAGGATGAACTCTATTCTAGGAGCCAATGAAATACATTCAGTACATATAAGTCCCTATTATGAGACTTTGAATCCCTTTTAGGAGATTCCAACCATGTTAGGAGTTGTAGAAGGTAGATGGACCCACTTTCCAAATAGCTTCAGGGGAAAGGCCATTGAACTCATTGTCCAAATGGTCTATGTATTATTCCTTGTAGAATAATAGAAATGAATAACCTTATCTCCATTTCTATACTCTTGATCAGATAAACCTCTTCTAATCTCAATACTAGATCACCAATTTCACATCCAAATAATCCCTTGGATTACTTACACACATTTACCAACTTCACATATCACTTGCACAATTCAAAATTTCTCTCTTTGTCACATTGATTCCACTTAACCATAAGGAAAATAGCCTCATTTATACCATATCCTCAAAATAATTCCTTGATTTGGCTTTGAGGCTCTCCCAATTAATTATAATAATACCTTATTAAGATATTACAATCTTTTACAATTAAACAAAATTGTTAGCTCACACTCTTCACAACAAATGCACACTTTCTGACATCATCATCAAACTATCTACTTTCACTATCTAATTGCACTCACCATGATTCTATCCCTATTAATAGATACAATCCAAACATCAAGAACCACTTATCATGCACTCTGTATGCTTACTATCTTTTGTAATTTTCAACTCTCTGTACACACACGTTTCCACATGAACGAGACACAATGTTTCAATAATGTTCCAAAATTATTTGGACAACTTCAATATTTCAATTACAACATTTTTATTAATCCTAATTACACCAATTCATTACTTAATTAATATTATACATACATACACACGCGCGCGCACGCGCGCGCACACACACACACACACACATATTCAATACTTCATTATACTTACAAAATCGAATTACAATATTATATACACACACACACACACACACACACACACACACATATATACATAAAATAATATTTAATAACTTCATATATAAAAAATCGAATTGCACATGTATCAAACATAATATAAAATGCACGGTACTGTATAGTACAGTCCGCAGCCTGCGAATGCAACACTCCCATATGGGTGGCTGTCGTGCAGTCTTAAATGACTGCCGGTGGTACCACTGTCATGGACAGTGACCACTGGTGGGGGTGGGGTGTGATTGCTCGCCCTCACCAAAATTAATATATATTTTCTTTCAAATCGTATAAAATGATCTCAGCAACTATGCGATTCATTTTTAATAAAGGTTTTTCTGTCGCATTTTTAATCATGATTATAAATGATCAATGTTTAAATAATATATGTATATATATGTATATGCATATATGTATATATATATATGTATATATACATATATATGTATATACGTGTATATATATATATATATATATATATATATATATATATATATATATATATATATATATATATATATATATATATATATATATATATATATATATATATATAATGAGAACATATACATAGTTCTAAATAAAAAGGGTCTTCTAACTTTTTAAATTAAGAATTTCCCTTTTAAAATAATGGTCTCTAAATTTACTCATAATAATCGTTCCTCAGATTTACCTATTAATTTGTCTAATAGGTTTGATCATAAATTTCAATTTAGAATTTCTTCATTAAAATACCAACCCTTGTCTAATCAAATCTTCGATTCCAATACAATTCGAACCCAGACCCGATTCAAATCTAATTTCTTTTCTAAATTGAAGCTAGGGTTTTCTATTGTTTTCTTTGCAACCAAATAACATACATATCTAGATTCCAATTTCAAATTGCAGATTCAGTCACAAAGAGTATTCAGACACAAATAATAGACACGATGAAGATAGGAAGAGAAAGAGTGCAAAGGGAATATGAGAATATCACGAGTGCACCTGGACACTGATGCTAACTTTCTATGCCTCAGAAGTTCATAGAAAATCCCTTCCTTCTCCAACATTCGCAATTCCTCCAAGATCCAAGCCAATTGAAATTCTCACGTGACTAGAAGTGCTTGAAGAAGCATAAGAGCATGTAGAACATATTAGCATGTAGAAGCATATGAGCTTCTCAAATGCATGTAAGCTTTGAAGCTTGTCCAAACACACTAGGAGAGCCTCTATTTAAAGGCCTCTAAGATGCATCTAGAATGTCTCTAGAAACAACTAGAAGATAAGCATGACAACTAAGCATGAGTCTACTCCAACCTTCTAGATGAGTCATAAGGTTGTAGACACCATGTGCTCAAATAATATGCTAACTCCTAAGTGTAGACAACTTGTGCATACTTAGAGTGCAAACTTCTGTGTTGTCTACATGACAACTCCCGAGAATTTGCAAACTCCTATGTGAGCAAACATTAAAATAATGTACATTAATTAATATAATATTTACTTTACTCTTTCCAATTTAATTTATTTATTTTTAAATCTCATGCACTAACTTTAATAATTCCACTTATTCTTATCTTAATATATTTATATTTTAATCACATGAAATCTAGAATCTTTTAATAATTTTAATATCTTTTCCACTTTTACATTTCATTTTCAAAACTTAATTGCTAAAATATTTATTATCTTAATAATATTATTATTTAGTCATTTATTTAAAAATGAATTCCAAATATATTATTATTAAAATAAATATTGTCACATTCCAAATTTAAACTTATAACTTTTATTTTCAAATTTAATTATTTTATTTAATTAATTTTTCAATTAATTAAATAAAATAAATATTAAAATATCATATTAATTTTTCATTAAATTATACCATTAATTAAATCTTTTAATTAGGCTTAATTAATAGAAAATACACCAAAGACTCACAAGGTAAAAATACGAAAAACCCATCATAGCCAAAATACATACAAAATCAAGCCAAGGGTTAATATCATGAATTATGTCATCCAACGTATTCGGAGGGTACTCAACTCAAATAGTTGTCCTAATTTCCAATTAGAACAAATGGCTTAAAGGGTTGGGATTTGGACTTGAGAATTATCTCCCCTCTCTTATCATTGAGATAATGTGATAGGGTACGCTCATCCTAGCAACTCAAGAAAGTCGATACTCAGTACCTGCAACCTACATGAAAACCATGCATGTACAAGAACAATATATACTAACTAAATAGGCAATGGTAGGAAGTGGTGCATCATGTAGATCTTGACTAGCAGGTGACTGCGACTCCCTTTCTTAACCACATCAGATACGCCATACAAAAGCAAACACGCACACCATACACATGCGAGCATGGGGTAAGTATCCATAAGAAAACACATATGATGATAAACCATCTAATCTAATCATTATCCATAACTGAAAGCAATGTAATAATCATCATGCATACATGAAATGTAAAGCCTAAGTGATCTCATCACATATCAACTGAATCCATAGCACAATATCTGATAATCTCAAAATAATGTTACTAACCATCAACATAAAACTAGTCTAACATAGTCTGACCATGATAGCAAAAATGTGACCTAGGGGCATGCACTACATCCATCCCCCTTAGAATTAGGCTTACTCCTAGGAGCCTGCAAGAATGAAAAACTAAAATACTCGCTGTGCGGATCCCATTGAACCCTTTCCCCCCTGTAGGGAAAGATGATTCCACTAGTGACATTACAACACACTTAGAGAAATATGATTCTGGTTTAATAGTAAACCGAAAACCACATTGATCATAAATTCATCCTTTAAAGAACTACTAAAATAGATCTCCTAAACACTCTAAACACGAGAAACATAATGCTGGCAAGGGCATACTACCTTAAATCATAGATGAAAGATACATGTTTTGAAAACAGAATAAGTTTCAATTTTCAATTTTTCCTATGTTTAGGTTTTCAATATAATTTCAATTTTAAAACCTAAGTGTAGGAGTATGAAAAATATGCAAGTAATAGTTTAGGTTCTGTTTCAGTTCACCTAGTTTCAAGTTTTCAGTTTGAAAGAGATACACATGATAGTTCAAAGTTTTCATTTTGTTCAAATAGTTAACAACTAGTGGCATTCCAATATACCCAGAGCTCCTAATGTTAAAACTTGAGCTCTAATACCAAATGTAATGCCATGCCAAGGGACCCAAAAGAATTAACCTAAATTCTTACTAAGTTTGCCAAACAATTTTTTTTTAAAACATGAAAGTAAAACCATTCATAACATTCATGGAAGCAATAGCAACAATTCAAGTAAACATAACATACATAATAGATTACATTCTTTTAAGACCCCTTAACGTTGAATTACATCTAAACTAACTATTCATCTATCATTACATCCTTAGCAATGATACATCCAAAATTCTTAAACAATATACAAGTGTCATTTTTTAAATTTACATTTTAGTTTAGCTCAATTATCCACTATACATGTCACAAGGTATGAGAGGCTTAAAAGAATAAACATTCATGTAAAGAAAGTACATCATCATACTAACTCTAATCCATGATGCAATAACATAAATAAAACCATACATGATACACCATCACAAAAGATATAAACATCCATCATAAAAGATAACCATATATCACAAACATAACTAAGTGCATGGTTCCTCCCAACTGTTAATAGCATCATTAGACCATCGTGGATCCTAGCCATCCCTCCGTGTGTAACATTCCAAATCATTGAAGAGATCATCGATATTAAAATAGTAGGAATGTCACTCCTAACATACTGCATCATATACAAAAATTAATCTAACATGCAAATATAAGCATAAGATAACATCATCTAACATATGCAAATCATCAATATAAGAAACATACCAGTAAATACATCCATCATAGGGTTTATCATCTATCATAATGCTCCAAGAATAGAATGAAGATAAATACTAATCAAGAATGCTCCAGCCACGGTGTCTCAAACGGATCTCAAATGAAGAGTGGAAAAACACTACCACCCGACCGCGTGGAACCTAAATGTTCCACTCCCACCGTGCTGAGGAGATAATCTCAAGTCCCAAACAAGATATCAAAATCACATAGCATAATACTCTTTAAGTCCAAGAATCCTAAAAGTATACTAACTCAAAGGTTTCAATCACAAAATCGACATCTAATCCTAGAGGCACAATAATAAGTACACAACTAGAGGTACACAAAATTTATAGAGGAGACTCAGGATACATACTAGGGAGTGTCATCACATGGTTGCTTGAGTTACCCTTGATTGGTCTCTCATTAGACCTCGGACCCTCAAGCATTGAGTTACCCTGGACTGGTTACTCTGAACCCCGGACCCTCAACATGGCACATGTGGAAACAAAGAAGCCCTCTCAAAAAGATGAGGCACTCATCCCATCCTTAGTCTATACAAGCACTCAAGGCATGGGTGGATCAAATATCTCTAACTTATCTTTTTAGCATGTTTTCCCTCATAAATGTTAATTACTAGATTATCACTTATTACATAACTTGCATTAGGTTACCCTGGTACTGACCACTTTGGGCTCTAGACCCCTATGCAAGCCACTCCCATAGTCATGTACCTAGACAACCTCTCCTAAGCACATAAATTCACAGTTGTGTCCCATACCACAACACTCATAAAGATCAAACTTGGTTCCTTAACAGGCAACCTGATAATAAGATGGTTCTCCCATCCAAGAATACATAAAACTCCTCAAAATAAACCTCATAAATATAATCTCCAATATGAATCACAATATCCATTGGTTCTCAACAAGCGACCAAAGAATATCTCAAAGAAATACTAATCAAAGACTCCAAAATGGTTGAGTCAAAACATATCACAACATGACATCAGAAATCAACATTTCAGTCCCACCATGGGGACTGAAAAGTAATCCAAGGATAACTGATCAATGACTCAAAAATGGTTAAGTCCAATGTCTCAGATACATAAGAATCTTAGCTTCACACATGAAGACTGAAAAGCATTAACAAATCAGTAAACACATCTCATATAGCATACCATCACATAACCATGGTTGAGTTTATAAAGATTAGAATTAAGATGACATCACAATCATAACCCCTGAGCCTCTGGTCGACATCCTATAACTGGTCAACACTAGTCAACCCAAAACCCAAAACAAGAAGCATAGAGAAAATACAATGCAAACACATGTTTTGGTTTATTAAAATCACATGGATGAGTTAAGTGTAGAGGTTTCCAGTTTTTATTTCAAGTAAACTAAGAGTAATCATTTGACCTATAAGTCAACCTGTTTGTTCCCTAATAGTGTTATTCTTCCATTAATTAAAAATAATATTCTAAGAATAACTTTAAGTGTAATGCCCCGCCAAGGGATCCAAAGAATTTTACTAAGTTTGCCAAACAAATTTTTTTTTTAAACATGAAAGATAAAACCATTCATAACATTTGCGGAAGCAATAGCAACAATTCAAATGAAAATAAACATAACATATATACATAACAGGCTACATTCTTTAAAGATCCCTTAACGTTTTTTCACATCTAAATTAACTATTCATCTAACATCCCATCCTTATGAAATAACAATGATACATCCAATGTACTTAAGCAATATACAAGTGTCCTTTTGTAATTATATTTTAGTTTAGCTCAATCATCCACAGTACATATCACAGGGTATGAAAAGCTTAAAAGAATAAACATCCAAGTAAATAAAGTACATCATCATCATCTAATATTAATCCATGATGCAATAACATAAATGAAACCACATATCATACATGATACATCATCACAAAAGATATAAACATCCATCACAAAAGATAATCATATATCACAAACATAAATAACTAAGTGCACAGTTCCTCCCAACCGTAAATAGCATCATTAGACCATCATGGATCCTAACCATCCCTTTGTGCGTAACATTCCAAAGCATCGAAGAGATCATCGGTATTAACATAGTAAGAATGTCACTCTTAAAACATCCTACTAACATGCAAAGTAAAGCATAATAAATCATCATCTAACATATGCAAAGTAAAGCAAATCATCAATGTAAGAAACATACTAGTAAATACATCTATCATAAGGTATATTATCTATCATAATGCTCCAAGAAAATAATGAAGAATAAATACCAACCAAGGATACTCCAACTAAGGTGTCTTGGACGGATCTCAAATGATAAGAGTGAAAATACACTACCACCCGACCGCATGGAACCTAAGTGGTCCACTCCCACCGTGCTGAGGAGATAATCTCAAGTCCCAAATAGGATATCAATACACATAGCATAAAAAGTTCAAGAATCTTAAAAGTATACTAACTCAAAGGTTCCATCACACAAAACTGACATCTAATTTCCAGAGGCACACAATGACATGTAGGAAACCTACTATGCAAGCGGGAAAGTGTCATCGCAATTATCACGTACAAGTTACTCTGGTAGTTAGCTAAACTCCACGGGTCCATACTGATCTCATGTGGCCACTAGTATCCTCTCATACTGACGAGGCATACTACAGAATGCACAGTCGCAACCATGCGTTCTCACTACTCCCATCCTAGCCTGTACAAGCGCTCAAGGCATGGGTGAGAGAATCAAAACAATCATCTTTTTAGGTTCATTTAATCCTCATTTAGTGTGTAAATGTTATCACTTATTAACCAAACTTACAATGAGTTACCCTAGCAGCCACTTAGGGCCCCGACCCCCATTGCAAACCACTTCTCGACACTACAAGTAGATTACCTACCCTAAGCTCATGAAATCATAAATCTCAAAATCATAAAAGATAATCCATAATAAAATCATCAAATATGCATAAAAGCATCAAATATCCATAATAAGAATCATCAAATTTCCAAGATAAGAATCATCAAATATCCATGAGCATCTGAAAAAGCATCCATAGAAAATCATGACCACAACAGTTCTCTATTGACAACTGAAGGCATCACTGATAATCATAAGTATCAATTGGTTCTCAATAACCAAAATATATCTCAAGATAAATGGTTCTCAACAAGCAACCAAGAATATCTCAAAATCATACTCATCGAAGACTCCAAAATGGTTGAGTCAAACATGTCACAACATGACATCATCAAGAAATAAATTCACATTTTAGTCCCATCATGGTGACTAGAAAGTAATCCAAGGATAACTGATCGATGACTAAAAAATGATTAGCTCAAGCATCTTAGATATATACATCTCAGCTTCACACATGAAGGCTGAAGAACAAATACAAACATTTCATAGAGCATACGATCACATAACCATGGTTGGGCTTATAAAGATCAAGACCAAATAAGATCAACATGCCATCACATCTCATAACCCCCGAGCCTCTGGTAACAACCTAGGACTGGTCAACACTAGTCAACCCAAAACCCAAAACAAGAAGCATATAGAATACACAATGCAAACACATGTTTTGGTTTACTAAATTCACATAGTTGAATAATGTGTAGGGGTTTCCAGTTTTCTGTTTGCAAGTATACTTCAAGTGTTTTAAGTTTCATCGTTTGACCTACAAGTCAATCCAATTGTTCTCCGATAGCATTATCCTTCCATTATTAAGAATTACATTCTAAGAATAACTTAAGGATAAATATTTACTCATTAAATTATTTGCTTTATTCGCTAAGATCCATAGTACTAATTTATCAACTCTTCCTTAATGTTACTTCTACATTTCAACATAATCAAAGGATCATTATTCATTCATAAAAGAACCAATTATCAATCTTCGATTAAGAAGATTATAACTTAATTAAAATGATCAATTTAATTTACCAATTAACATAGGTACATGATTCCATGACTTTTGTCATTTAATAGTTTTCAATTCAATATTACTACGTCTCACCATTAAAACATCTAAGGTTATTATTCAAGTCATGAGAATAAGGCCTATCAACTTTGATATCAATATTTTACAACTTCGTTAAAAGAATCATATCAATTAAATCTTTATTACATAACATAATTATTGATTAAATCCAATTAACTTTAGTTAATTGATTTAATTAATAATTTCACAACCAAACCATCAACCCAATGAATATTTAGTTGACTAAAAACTAAAAGTCAACCATACACAAATGTTCATATTCATAGTTCAATAATAATAACTTGCTAATATTTAATAACAAGCTATATTGGGAATCTTATTAATAAATCTATAATGACCACATTCGTCATTCCTTCAACAATGTTTTCATTTATATTTAATAATAACAAGTTATAATAAATCTCCAATACCAAGTATTATTATCTCAAATAAATTTTCCCTATGTACGTTGATTCAATTAATTAATACTCCAAATTATTAACCAATTCAATTTGATTAATATCTTTTACAGTACTTCAATCATTAACTAATCTCCTCTAGATTAACTTTGATCGTATTAATTGATAACTATTTAAACTATTATTTATTAATAGTTTGCTAGTCCTTATAAACATTAATAAATAATAAACTCCTCAAACTATACATACTCGATCTATAGAATCCTTCCATAAACTCATTAGTTAATATTTGGCTAACTCTTAACTCCAATTTACTTTTTAAATAATCTCTATTTAAATTTTATAATTTTCATTTTAATTTTTATAACTTTTATTATTATTATTTTATTTATTACTTTATTATTATTTTATAATTATTATTAATTTTATTTCTAGTTTTCTTTTATTTAATTCCTTTTCTCCAATAATTCACATTTAATTAATTACAATCAAAATATCAAAGATCATGATATTTTATTAATTTTCTCAAATAAATAATTTATTAATTAAAGTTATTTATTAAGACTTAATTAATGAAAAATTCACCATAGACCTCCAAGATAAAATATGAAAACCCATTATAGAACAAATCATACAAAATAAATCTAAAGGGTTAAAAATCACGAAATATGTCATCCGACACATTCGGTGGGTATTCAACTTAGATACTTGTCCTAATTTTTCAATTAGGACAAATGGCTCAAAGGGTTGGGATTTGGACTTGAGAATTTATCTCCCCTCTCTTATCATTGAGATAATGTGATAGGGTACGCTCATCCAGACAATTTAGGGAAGTCGATACCCTGTACCTGCAACCTGCATAAAAACCATGCATGTACAAACACAATATATACTAAACTAAATAGACAATTGTAGGAAGTGGTGCATCATGTAGATCCCGACTAGCAGGTGACTACGACTCCCTTCCTTAACCACATCAGACACGCCATACAAAAGTAAACATGCAAGGCAAACACACACACCGTACACATGCAAGTATGGGGTAAGTATCCATAAGAAAGCACATATGATAATAAATCATATTACTAATCATCATTAATAATTAAAAGCAATGTAATAATCATCATCAATAATTGTGAACACTAAAAATAATCATCATACATACATGAAATGTAGAGTCTAAGTAATCTCATCACATAATAAACTGAATCCATAGCACAATATCTGATAATCTCAAAAGAATGCTGCTAACCAACAACATAAAATTAGCTCTAAAAGAGGTCAACAACGATAACAAAATGTGAACTAGGGGCAGGCAATACATCCACCCCCCAGGATTAGGCTTACTCCTGGAAGCCTACAAGAATGAGAATCTAAGATACTCACTATATGGGTCCCATTGAACCCTTTCCCTCTGTAGGGAAACATGTTTCCATTGAGGATATTACAACACCCTTAGAGCAATATGATTTTGGTTTAATGGTAAACCAGAAACTATATCGATCCAACATTCATTCTTTTAATAACTACTAAAATAGGTCTCTTAATTCATTCTAAACAAGAGAAACTTAATGATTGCAAAGATAAACATAGGTTTACTACCTTACAACATAGATAAAAGATACATGTTTTGCAGCTAGAATGAATTTCAATTTTTAGTTTTGCCTTCGTTTAGATTTTCAATAAAATTTTTAGTTTTGAAAGCTAAGTGTTGAAATATAAAAAAAATATGCAAGTAACAGTTTTAAGTTCTGTTTCAGTTCACCTAGTTTCAAGTTTTCAGTTTGAAAAAGATACACATGATAGTTTTAAGTTTTCGTTCTATTCAACTAGTTAATAACTAGTGGCATTCCAATATACCCAGAGCTCCCAATGTTGAAACTTGGGCTCTGATACCAAATGTAATGCCCCGTGAAGAGATCTAAAGAATTTTACTAAGTTTTTCAATTTTTTTTTTTATTAAACATGAAAGATAAAACCATTCATAACATTTGTGGAAGCAATAGCAACAATTCAAATGAAAATAAACATAACATATATACATAACAGGCTACATTCTTTAAAGATCCCTTAACGTTATATCACATATAAATTAACTATTCATCTAACATCCCATCTTTATGAAATAACAATGATACATCCAATGGACTTAAGCAATATACAAGTGTCCTTTTGTAATTATATTTTAATTTAGCTCAATCATCCACTATGCATATCACAGGGTATGAAAAGCTTAAAAGAATAAACATCCTAGTAAATAAAGTACATCATCATCATCTAATATTAATTCATGATGCAATAACATAAATGAAACCAGATATCATACATGATACATCATCACAAAAGATATAAACATCCATCACAAAAGATAACCATATATCACAAACATAAATAACTAAGTGCATGGTTCCTTCCAACCATAAATAGCATCATTAGACCATCGTGGATCCTAGCCATCCCTCCGTGTGTAACATTCCAAAGCACCAAAGAGATCATCGGTATTAACATAGTAGGAATGTCACTCCTAAAACATCCTACTAACATGCAAAGTAAAGCATAATAAATCATCAACTAACATATGCAAAGTAAAGAAAATCATCAATATAAGAAACATACCAGTAAATACATTCATCATAAGGTATATTATCTATCATAATGCTCCAAGAACATAATGAAGAATAAATACCAACCAAGGATACTCCAACCACGGTGTCTTAGACGGATCTCAAATGATAAGAGTGAAAATACACTACCACCCGATCGCGTGGAACCTAAGTGGTCCACTCTCACCATGCTGAGGAGATAATCTCAAGTCCCAAACAGGATATCAATACACATAGCATAAAAAGTTCAAGAATCCTAAAAGTATACTAACTCAAAGGTTCCATCACACAAAACTGACATCTAATTCCTAGAGGCACACAATGACATGTAGGAAACCTACTATACAAGCAGGAAAGTGTTATCGCAATTATCACATACAAGTTACCCTGGCAATTAGTTAAACTCCACGGGTCCATACTGATCTCATGCGACCACTAGTATCCTCTCATACTGATGAGGCATACTACGGAATGCACGGTCGTAACCATGCATTCTCACTACTCCCATCCTAGCATGTACAGATGCTCAAGGCATGGGCGAGAATATCAAAACAATTATTTTTTTAAGTTCATTTAATCCCCATTTAGTGTGTAAATGTTATCACTTATTAACCAAACTTACAATGAGTTACCCTGGTAGCCACTTAGGGCCTCAGCTCCCATTGCAAACCACTTCTCGACACAAGTAGATTACCTACCCTAAGCTCATGGAATCATAAATCTCAAAATCATAAAAAATAATCCATAATAAAATCATTAAATATGCATAAAAGCATCAAATATCTATAATAAGAATCATCAAATTTCAAGGATAAGAATCATCAAATCTCCATGAGCATCTGAAAAAGAATCCATAGAAAATCATGACCACAACAGTTCTCTATTGACAACTAAAGGCATCACTGATAATCATACGTATCAATTGGTTCTCAATAACCAAAATATATCTCAAGATAAATGGTTCTCAACAAGCAACCAAGAATATCTCAAAATCATACTGATCGAAGACTCCAAAATGGTTGAGTAAAAAATGTCACAACATGACATCATCAAGAAATAAATCCACATTTTAGTCCCATCATGGCGACTAGAAAGTAATCCAAGGATAACTGATCGATGACTAAAAAATGATTAACTCAAGCATCTTAAATATATATACATCTCAACTTCACACATGAAGGCTGAAGAACAAATACAAACATTTCATAGAGCATACGATCACATAACCATGGTTGGGCTTATAAAGATCAAGACCAAATAAGATCAACATGCCATCACATCTCATAACCCCCGAGCCTCTGGTAACAACCTAGGACTGGTCAACACTAGTCAACCCAAAACCCAAAATAAGAAGCATATAGAATACACAATGCAAACACATGTTTTGGTTTACTAAATTCACATAGTTGAATAATGTGTAGGGGTTTCCAGTTTTCTATTTGCAAGTATACTTCAAGTGTTTTAAGTTTCATCGTTTGACCTACAAGTCAATCCAATTGTTCTCCGATAGCATTATCTTTCCATTATTAAGAATTACATTCTAAGAGTAACTTAAGGATAAATATTTACTCATTAAATCATTTTCTTTATTCGCTAAGATCCATAGTACTACTTTATCAACTCTTCCTTAATGTTACTTCTACATTTCAACATAATCAAAGGATCATTATTCATTCATAAAAGAACCAATTATCAATCTTCGATTAAGAAGATTATAACTTAATTAAAATGATCAATTTAATTTACCAATTAACATAGGTACATGATTCCATGACTTTTGTCATTTAATAGTTTTCAATTCAATATTACTACGTCTCACCATTAAAACATCTAAGGTTATTATTCAAGTCATGAGAATAAGGCCTATCAACTTTGATATCAATATTTTACAACCTTGTTAAAAGAATCATATCAATTAAATCTTTATTACATAACATAATTATTGATTAAATCCAATTAACTTTAGTTAATTGATTTAATTAATAATTTCACAACCAAACCATCAACCCAATGAATATTTAGTTGACTAAAAACTAAAAGTCAACCATACACAAATGTTCATATTCATAGTTCAATAATAATAACTTGCTAATATTTAATAACAAGCTATATTGGGAATCTTATTAATAAATCTTTAGTGACCACATTCGTCATTCCTTCAACAATGTTTCCATTTATATTTAATAATAACAAGTTATAATAAATCTCCAATACCAAGTATTATTATCTCAAATAAGTTTTCCCTATGTACGTTGATTCAATTAATTAATACTCCAAATTATTAACCAATTCAATTTGATTAATATCTTTTACAGTACTTCAATCATTAACTAATCTCCTCTAGATTAACTCTGATTGTATTAATTGATAACTATTTAAACTATTATTTATTAATAGTTTGCTAGTCTTTACAAACATTAATAAATAATAAACTCCTCAAACTATACATACTCGATCTATAGAATCCTTCCATAAACTCATTAGTTAATATTTGGCTAACTCTTAACTCCAATTTACTTTTTAAATAATATCTATTTAAATTTTATAACTTTGATTTTAATTTTTATTACTTTTATTATTATTATTTTATTTATTACTTTATTATTATTTTATAATTATTATTAATTTTAATTTCTAGTTTTCTTTTATTTAATTCCTTTTCTCTAATAATTCACATTTAATTAATTTCAATCAAAATATCAAAGATCATGATATTTTATTAATTTTTTCAAATAAATAATTTATTAATTAAATCTATTTATTAAGACTTAATTAATAAAAAATTCACCATAGACCTCCAAGATAAAATATGAAAATCCATCATAGAACAAATCATACAAAATAAATCTAAAGGGTTAAAAATCACGAAATATGTCATCCGACACATTCAGTGGGTATTCAACTTAGATACTTGTCCTAATTTTTCAATTAGGACAAATGGCTCAAAGGGTTGGGATTTGGACTTGAGAATTTATCTCCCCTCTCTTATCATTGAGATAATGTGATAGGGTACGCTCATCCTGGCAATTCAGGGAAGTCGATACCCAGTACCTGCAACCTGCATAAAAACCATGCATGTACAAACACAATATATACTAAACTAAACATACAATGGTAGGAAGTGGTGCATCGTGTAGATCTCGACTAGTAGGTGACTATGACTCCCTTCCTTAACCACATCAGACATGCCATACAAAAGCAAACACGCAAGGCAAACATGCACACCATACACATGCAAGTATGGGGTAAGTATCTATAAGAAAGCACATATGATAATAAATCATCTTACTAATCATCATTAATAATTAAAAGCAATGTAATAATCATATCAATAATTGTGAACACTAAAAATAATCATCATACATACATGAAATGTAGAGTCTAAGTAATCTCGTCACATAATAAACTGAATCCATAGCACAATATCTGATAATCTCAAAAGAATGCTGCTAACCAACAACATAAAACTAGCTCTAAAAGAGTTTAACAATGATAACAAAATGTGAACTAGGGGTAGGCACTACATTAAGGATAAATACTTTACTCATTAAACTAATCTTCTTGACCCTTAATTAAATAATTCGCTTTATTTGACTAGGATCCATATTCTAATCGTATAACTCTTCTTTAATGTTCTTCTACTTTTCAACATACTCAAAGGATCATTATTCATTATATTATAAGAGAACCAATTATCAATCTTCGAATAGGAAGATTATATCTTTATTAAAATGATTAATTAACATAGGTACAAAATGCATGACGTTTTAACATTCGAATAGTTCTCAATTAAATATTACTAAGTCTCACTATTAAAACATCTAAGGTCATTATTCAAGTCATCAGAATAAGACTTATCAACTTCGATATCAATATTTTTTACAATCTCGTTAAAAGATTTATATCAATTAAATCTCTATTACATAACATAATTATTAATTAAATCCAATTAACTCTAGTTAATTGATTTAATTAATAATTACACAACCATACCATCAACCTAATGAATATCAGTTGGCTAATAACTAAAAGTCAGCCATAATCCAATACACAAATATTCATATTCATGATCCAATAATAATATCTTGTTAATATTTAATAACAAGTTATATTGGAAATCTTATTAATAAATCTATAATGACCACATTCGTCTTTATTTCAAAGAATACTAACATTCCCTTGACAAATTCATAGTATCAATAATCATTTCAAATAAGACTCTATCGCTCAACTTAATTATTAATATCATAGTTATAATATCAACTCAATAAATATCAATTGATTAAAAATCAACTATACTCCAAATCCAAAAATTAATATCTTTTACAAAACTTCTATCATTAAATAATCTCCACTAAATTAACTCTAATCAAATTTATTGATAACTATTTAAACCATTATTTATTAATAGTTTGTTAGACCCAACAAACATTAATAAATAGTAAACTCTTCAAAACTATTATTAATTGATCTAGAGAAACTTCCATAACTATTTTTCGATGCATTAATATTTCCAATGATATAAGGATAACTACCTCTCAATATCTTTACCTATTAATTACTTTAACCCTTCATCTCATATCTCCTGAGATTGATTAAACCAATTTAAAATTATGACTTATTGCTATACTTCAATTATTAACTAACTCCAATTTGAATTGAATTAATTAATAGTTATAATAGCTATACTTATCATTCATTAATAATTTCTAAACTTAACAATTATTAATAAATAATAACTCATTAATAGTTTCACTATTTAATTATAATGATCAATATTAAATCAGACTCATCGTTCAGTCAATCATGTCGTGAGTATCAAGTAAACATTAATATCTCTAGGAAAAATTGTTCTTTTTAAATTCATATATAATTTTCTCAATTTTCCATTCGTGAGAATTCCAAAATTATTTGGACAACTTCAACATTTCAATTACAACATTTTTATTAATCTTAATTACACCAATTCATTACTTAATTAATATTATACATACATACATACATATATATATAATATTCAATACTTCATTATACTTACATTTATACACACATATATATATACATAAAATAATATTTAATAACTTCATATATAAAAAATTGAATTGCACATGTATCAAACATAATATAAAATGCACGATACTGTATAGTACAGCCTGCAGCCTACTAACGCAGCACTCCCATATGGGACGTTGCCACAGTAGTGGCTGCCGTGCAGTCTTAAATGACTGCCGGCGGTACCACTGTCATGGACAGTGACCGCTGGTGGGGGTGGGGTGTGACTACCCACCCTCACCAAAATTAATATATATTTTCTTTCAAATTGTATAAAATGGTCTCTGCAACTATGCGATTCATTTTTAATAAAGATTTTTTCGTCGTGTTTTAATCGTGATTATAAATGATCAGTGTTTAAATAATATATGTATATATATGTATATGCATATATATATATATAGATATGTATATATACACATGTATATATATACACATGTATATATACATACATATATATATATATATACATATATATATATATATATACATATACATATATATATATATATACATATACATATATATATATATATATATATATATATATGTATATGTATATATATATATATATACATATACATATATATATATATATATATGTATATGTATATATATATATATATATGTATATATATATATATGTATATGTATATATATATATATATATGTATGTATGTATGTAGAATTTAAGCATTATAGTATTTCAATCATAAACATACATATATAAAATGAGAACATATACATAGTTCTAAATAAAAAGGGTCTTCTAACTTTTTAAATTAAGAATTTTCCTTTTAAAATAATGGTCTCTAAATTTACTCATAATAATCGTTCCTCAGATTTACCTATTAGTTTGTATAATAGGTTTGATCATAAATTTCAACTTAGAATTTCTTCTTTAAAATACCAACTCTTGTCTAATCAAATCTTCGATTCCAATACAATTCGAACCCAGACCCGATTCAAATCTAATTTCTTTTCTAAATTGAAGCTAGGGTTTTCTATTGTTTTCTTTGCAACTAAATAACATACATATCTAAATTCCAATTTTAAATTGCAGATTCAATCACGAAGAGTATTCAGACACAAATAACAGACACGATGAAGATAGGAAGAGATGGATTATTATATGTGTTTTCTTATGGATACTTACCCCATACCACATGTGTATGGTGTGCATGTATATTTTCTTTATGACATGATGTTTCTGATGTGGTTAAGGAAGGGAGTTGTAGTCACCTGCTAGTTGGGATCTACATGATGCACCACTTCATACCATTGCATGTTTAGTTTAGAATATATGTGTTTGTAAATGCATGTATTTTATTCAGATTGCAAGTACTAGGAATTGACTTCCCTAAATTGCCAGGGTGAGTGTACCTTATTGCAATATCTCAATGGTAAGAGAGGGGAGATAAATTCTTGATTCCAAATCCTAACCTTTAAATCCATTTGTCCTAGAAAATTAGGACAAGTATATGAGATATTTACCCTTCCAAATGCATTGTATGACGTAAATTCATGATTATAACCCTTGAGTTTGATCTTGTATGTGGTATTTTATAATAGATTTTCATATTTCATCTTATAGGTGTTTGGTGATTTTTCTATTAATTAAGTCAAATTAAAAGATTAAATTAATGATTTAATTTAATGAAAAATTATTATGATATTTTAATATTTAACTATATTTAATTTATTGGGAAAGTAATTAAATAAAAAGAATTAAATTTAAGAGAAAATTATTGTCTAGTTTGAGAGTGTAATAATATTTATTTAATATAATAATAATATATTTAGGAGATCATTTTTAAATAAATACTAAATATTATTATTACTTAAGTTAATAAATATCTTATCAATTACTACTTCACAAATAAATTAAAGAGGGAAAAATAAATTAATTTATTAAAGATATTTAAAATTGCATAAAGTTTGCATGAAATTTCAAAAAAGTTAATAAAGAGTTAAAAAGTTGTGATCAAGGAGTTCCCTCGGGTGATCGCACAATCAGTGCCCTGAACTTAGGAGAGAACTCCTTATCAGCAATTGAGGGTCCATTTTCTAGGGACATGGAATTTTTAGAGAGAAGGTTTTGAGAGAAGATATTTCTCTCACAATCTTTGGGTGTTTGGGAATTAGCATCAGAACTGGG
This sequence comes from Cupressus sempervirens, assembly GCA_028749045.1. Classification (NCBI taxonomy): domain Eukaryota; kingdom Viridiplantae; phylum Streptophyta; class Pinopsida; order Cupressales; family Cupressaceae; genus Cupressus; species Cupressus sempervirens. Next base: position 331,404,270 of record CM053790.1, read on the forward strand.
TAGATCCTTGTGTTTTGTTCACCTAGTTAATTATGTAATATTCTTATCTTCATCATGATTATGAATTGTTTATCCAAAGTTAATTGTGATGAATCTTTCAATATTTTATTTTGAAATTATTGGTATGCATGTGGATTCTTTTGTATATGTGAGGATTAAAAATATCAGTAAAACCCTCATTCTATAGATTTAAAAATGGTCAATTAAATTGGGAAGAGTTTTGAAAGAAATGACAAATTTAGAATATGAATTTAGCTAGTTGATCATAATTTTCCTATCAAAGTGTTTGATAGGACATATATATATATATATATATATATATATATATATATATATATATATATATATATATATATATATGTTTTAAAAATTTGAATTGGGGAGGGGGATTGTTTGATTTATAAAAAATGATTTTTATATTAAAAAATTAATTTAAAAAATATATTAGAAAAGGGAGGAGAGGCGGGTTCCCCACCTCCCCCCCTTACTCTCATCCTGCAACATAACTGCTACTGCTCAGAGGGTACTGCGATAGCAACAATACTCTGTACTGCTACGACCGCAGGCTCTTGTGGCAGTAGGGTGGCCGCATGACTTCTAATGGTTGGTGAGCCCTAAACATAGTGTTAAACGCATTTTGAATTTTATTTTTTAAAAAATATTTTTATTTTATTGTATTAAATTTAAATTATTATTTATTAATAATTTTTACTAATATTTAACAATTTAATAAATAATTAATGAATATTACTATACTTGGTATTTTATATTTATTATTTAATTAAATTAAATTTAGTTTAATTAAGTTTGATTAATAATGAATATCATTTAATGCATTTTTAAATTTATTTTATTATTATTAATGATATTGATTTTAATAAAATTGCATTATTTTATTTGAAAATCAATAATTATTTTAATAATTTAATAAATAATTACCTTTTAATTATTTTAGAATATTTGACTTATAATCGAATAAGGGTAATTGTGCATTTTATTCAAATATAAGAAATGACTTAATTTGTAGGGGTAAACTATGAATCTCATCTACTTGAAACATACATTGAAATAGATACTTAAACCTTACTATTAACTCAACTATGTGTTTTCAAAATCAAACCAAACTATGAAACTACACTGTTCCCTGTATGTTGTCTATGTTTTGGGTTCAGGTTGACTAGAGTGTTGACTAGTTATAGGACATCTACTAGAGGCTTGAGAGTTTTGCATTTGTGATATTATGATGATTTGATCTTTGATCTTTTAAACTTTACCATGGTAATGTGTTTGGCATGCTCTATGATGAGTTTGGTTATATTGTACATTATTGCTTTAGTGTCCTTGTGTGATTATAGGATGAATGTTATGACATAATTGTCTTGACCTTTGAGTCTTCAATCAGTTATTTTTGGGATGCTTCTTAGTTGCTTGTAAAGAACTGAGGGGTTATTGTGAATTATCTTTTGATGCTTTCTAGTCAGTTGTACAAGATTGAGGTGAAATACTATGATTCTTTGATTTGTGATTTTATGAGCTTAGGGTAGGTTATCTATATGTAATGTCAAAAAGTGACTTGAAATGGAGGCCAGGGCCCAAAATGGCTACCAAGGTAACCCATTATAGGTTGTTTAATAAGTGAGAAAACTACACTAAATGACAGTAAAATGAACCTAATAAGGGTCTTCGTATTTCTTCGCCCATGCCTTGAGTGCTAGTAGAAACTAGGAAGGGAGTAGAGAGGATGCTTGGTTGCGACCATGCACCATTATTATGCCTTGTTAGTACAAAAGGATACTAGTGCTACATAGAGTCACTAAGGGGCTAGGATCAAGTTAGACTACTAAGGTAAATCTAGTGTTGATTCATACAATGACACTTGCTCACTTACATAGTAGATTCCCCACATGTCTTTGTTTGCCTCTAGCTCTAGATGTCATTTTATCTTGGAATCTTTAAGTTAAATTACTTTTAGGGTTTCCTTGACTTAGATATTACTTTTGATTTTGGGATTGATATCTTGTTTGGGACTTAAGACTATCTCCTCAGCATGGTGGGAGTGGACCTTTTTGGGTTACCACAAGGTTAGGTGGTAGTGCTTTTTACTTTTACCATGATATCCATCCATTTATGTTGTGACTAGAGTTCCTTGTCTGCATTTCCTTTCATTCTATCCTTGTGTATTATGATGAATGATTATATCTTTATGATGGATGAGTTCACTTATTGCATTGTATTTTGTTTCATGGATCTAAAAGTGATGATGTAATCTATTTTTATAAATGTATATTCTTTCAGCCTTTCATACCCTATGTCATGTATACTGGATGAATGTGCATTTTGAATTTTATTGCAAAGTGGCATTTAGAACAAATGTAAATTATCTAAGTGGAATGGACTTGTAGTTGTACTTTATTTGGATGTGTTATTTATTTGACTTAGTATTATTTAAATTTAAATGTGACTCAATGTCTTTGAATCCTTAAGGAATGTAATATGTCATGTTTGCTTATGTATGATTGGATGTTATTGCTTCTGCTACTTTGTGATTGTTGTACATGTTCTTTTTTCTTTAAAATATTTGAAAAACGTAGTAAAACTTTACGTTAATTCTTTTGGATCTCTTGGTAGAGCATTACATTGTATCATTATTTATCAAATTGAGTGATACATCTATCTTTACAAATGAGATTAAGGATAAATTATCCAAGATAGATGAAGACATAAAGGCAAGTGCTCACTAGTTGTCACTTGACCCAAGCCATAGTTCTACACATTATTCAAAGATTAGATATTTGACCAATGTGTAGGCAAAATTATTGAAGAAAGAAGCTAAGATCAAGGCCACACATGTAGATATCCAAGCAATGATTCTTCCAAACATGATCCATTGAAGCAATACATTGCACATGCAAAGACACACATCCATGATAAAAAATTCTCCATATCTGATCACTATTGGATACAATTGATCAATTATGTATTGTCTTTGATGTTACACAAATGTCATATCATTATCAGTTAGTGCATGTTGAGATCACTTGGGTAGTGAAGATGTTTTTCTATATCTATTGAGCATTCTTGTGTTTGCCTAGTTTAGAAGGTAGTGTCTATTGAGTTCACTTGGGCATCAAAGGAAAGTCTATAGAAGATGAGTGTTAATTGAGCTCACTCGAATAATGAAGGAAATATTGGATGGAACCAATGTAAATTGAGATACTCAGTTACCAAAGAACCTTCATAAATATGTAGTGTTAACCGAGTTCACTTGGTTAACACAAGCAAATCATTTCTGAGCTAGTGTCTACCGAGTAGGGTCAACTAACAAAGGATTTTCTTATTTTGGCATATTGAGTTTAATTAATTTATCTATTGGTTCTAGCCAATTGAGGAGATGAATATTAATTATTCTAAGTTGTATATGATTTGACTTGACAATAAAAATGATATAAGTATAAGGTCAAGTTAAGAATTTGCAAGTGTGTAAGAGTGTGAATGCATGTAAGATTTTGAAGATCTAATGATGTAGTAAGGAAGCGAATCAGAAGGATAAGAAAAATATCCTTGTAAAGCTGAAAATATATTTTTAATTAGGAAAGATCAAGTAAAAGCCATAATAGAGATCTATAATCAGCAATTTAGTTGCATTAGAAATTTGGTCATCTCATTGTTACTCTCTAACCATTGTAACAGTAATCTAAATCTCTTAATGGAGTTGGCTTAACAACTATTTGTAAAACTTCTAACAAGGTGGTAGTTCTATTGAATTATCTAAAGACCTCTAACAAGGCCACTCCTAAAAAAATGATTAAATCTTTTAACAAGATCACACCTAACAATGTTTTTTGTATCCTTTAATAGGGTTGGCTCCTAATAGGGCTCACTTTAGAAGCGTGAAAACAATAACTAGTTGCAATTGGTGGTTTTCCCAAATTGGGTTTCCACATTAAATCTTGGTGTCAAATGTGTTCATGTTATTTTATTTTATGTGTTTGCATCTAAGTTAAGATATTGGTAATCAAAGATAACATCTAATATTTGCATGTTAAGTACTTACCAAGCATATTTAGTATTTACTGAGTTACAACATTTTATGTGTGTTTGCTGAGCATTAATACTATTCAGTTTTTTGATTTTATTTTTTGTATTGACATCCAAAGGGATCTAGGATTTATTTTTGTGGTAACTAATTCACCCCTCCCCTCTTAATTACTCTTATATTTCTAAAAATTGGTATTGGAGCCTTTGGTGCTTGCAGAGAAGGTTTCAAGGACCTAAGCTAAATATTAGGATGTCTTACAAAAGAGAGATTCCCAAGTTGAACAAAGACAATTTTGCAACATGGTAGGGAATTATGAAGTTACATTTGGCTACCATCAGTGACTTAGGTTGTAAATATCTTGATGTTGAATACAAGACTCCCACTGGAACATTATCAATTGAAGATATTTCTCAAAAGAAGAATCATAACTTTATGATGATTGATATTGCATCTACTCTCAGTTATTCTGAATTTGATGAAGTAAAAGATTATAAAATAGCTCATGAAATGTGGACCAAGCTAAAAGACATTTATGGAGGAGATGAAAATGTAAGAAGAGCTAAGGCTAAAAGTCTTGGAGATCATTTTGATTAGATGAAAATGAGAGAAGATGAGAACATTGCAAAATATGTGGAAAGAATCAAAGCAAGCGTGAGCGCAATCAAAGCATCTAGAAGAGAAATTCAAGAAAAAATAGTTGTAAGCAAGGTACTTAGAACTCTTCTTCCTATTTATGCAATTAGAGTGTCTATTATTCAAGAGATGAGATGTGATCCAAATAATAAAATATCTTTGGATGCCCTAGTTGGAAGATTGATAGCTTTTGAATTAGATAACTTTGATAACTATGTCCAATGAAAAAGTCACTCTCCATGGTGTTACTGTGAAACTTACAGAGGATTTTATTGCAAAGATCATGGGGCTCTCTACAGCAGGCATAAAATTCACCAAGTAAACTAGTATTTCAAATGCAGCCTACAAAAAGTTTTCAAAAATGGAAGATGAGGAGAAGCAACTAGAAAAGTGTGGTGATTTCTTCGATGTGCATCAGATAAAGGAGATCTGGAGGGATGTTCTTCGCTATATCCGTGAGTATTTCATACTTGATGGAAGAAGTAAAAGAGTTCATAAATGCCACTTTGTTTTTTTAAATCACTTCAGACATAAAGATAGAATATCTTTCCCCTTCTTTCTACGGTTATCTTTACTTCATAGTTTAGAAGCTCATAAGAAGAAGGAGTCCAGACCCATTTTACATGAAGGGCTGATTCTTCTTATAGAGAGATATTGTAAAAATAAACACATTGCCTCCACTCCCTCTAAGGACAAGAAGAAGGACTCCATTAAGAGTAAGAAGGGTGACTCTGTTAAGGGTAAAGATAAAGCCCTAAATTTGAAACCCTCAATTTCTCAAAAACATGAGGATGACAAGTCTGAGATTGAAAAATTGGAAAGCCATGAGAATATTAACCTTGAGGTTAAGGAAGTTACTGACGTCGAGGATTTAAGCTCTAACTTGGACGGGTACCCGAAGATTGAAGGTAATAATGAAAAAGGGAAAGAGGAAGCAAATAGTGAAGGTAATTCTGAACAGAGTAAATCTGTTAATGAGGGTAACCATGCTATATCTAGTGGGGGTGATAAAGAGGAAGATAATACTATTGGGAACCCTGTTGAGAAGAGTAAGGAGGACCATACGGCTAAGAATGCTTCTCCTGTCAAGGGGATAGAGGAAGAAAAGAAAAAGGATTCTTCTCACAGAGAGGACTCTGCTGGGGTACGAAAGGAGGATCAAATAGAAATGGAGGAAAACAATGACAATGTTCGTCCCCCCCCACATGGGACTGCTAAAGATGATAGCGACTCAATGCAGAGGGATACCATGCTCTCCTTCCTGCATTTCGCAAAGGATAAAGTTGATACCATGCTCAAAGTAGATTCCTGCATCTAAAATGAAATGATGGGTTTGAAGAAAAAGGTGGAAATTCTCCAACATAACCTAGATACTACCAATGTAAAACTTAGCCAACTAGAAGGGCAGATGGGAGAAATCTCTAATAAACTTAACAACTATGAGTAGAACCTCAAAATGCTAATCAAGGAGAATGGGACTAAGATGGAACAAGTCACCTTGAGTATATGTGTGGTCGCCGCAAGCCTGGGCAAAAGGGCTAATGAAGATATCACTTTGGCTGAGGGTCTGAGAAAAAGAACAAGGCAGAGCTCGGGGAAGAGTGCAATGAAAGTTGCTGCTACTTTGGCTACTGTTTGTGGTTCCAGGTCCCTGTAAAACCTAGTTAGTTTGTTCTTGGACTTTTCTAGTGGTTTTCGGTCCCTATAAAACCTAATTTTGATATTGTTCTACAGTTTTTTGTAGGTTTCTTTTACCTAGTTGGGCTATATTGCTTTATCTTTTTGCTTTTTGTTAAAGGGTTTCGGGGTCCCTTCAAAACTTGCTTTTACCGTAATCTAAAACTTTGATAACTATGTTCCTAGTTCAAAAGTTATTGAGTCTACATTTGAAGCTAAACTCTCACTTAAGAAAAAGAGTAAGAAATACAAGTCAAATCAATCAAGAAGGGAAGAAGAAGAAACAAAAGAAAGCTTAGAAAATGATCTTGAAGTTGTTGAAGCACTACTTATAAATAAGTATTCCAAAGGTAGATGAAAGTACAAAGGTAAAGTTTCTCTGATCTACTTTTCTTATGAAGAAGTTAGTCACATTGTTGTAAGGTGCCCAAATAGAGAAAACAAAGATGGAAAGAAAAGCAATAAGCACAAAGGCAAGAAGGATTCCAAGAACTACAAGAACTACAAGGACAAAGGTAAGAAATCTTATTTTATGGGTAAATATTTTGATTACAATGAAGATGAAATGGTATATATTGTAGTAAATGATGAATCTGATGATGAAAGAGATAAAATGGCACTTATCTCTCATGTTAGAAAAAATGATATATGGATTATTGATTGTGGCTGTTCACATCATATGATTGGAGACAAAAAAAAATTTGGGCACATGGAATATTATGATGGAGGTAGTGTGAGATTTGAGAACAATGAACATTGTAACATAAAAGGAAAATGATGTATTTATTTGATAAAGGAACTTGTATGTGATAATGCTTATTGGGTTGAAGGACTAAAGCATAATCTACTAAGTGTGTCATAGTTGAATAACATTGGATTCAAGGTAGAGTTCATGGATGGAAAAATAAATATGGTTGGATTTGGCAAGCAAACAAATGGTAATCTATTTTATCTTGATCTTAGTGAAAGTTGATGTTTTATTGCTCAAGTAGAAGAAAATTGGTTATGGCACAAAATATTATATCATGTAAACTTTGATAATATAGTTAAGATAAGAAAACATAAAAGAGTAAGAGGTATTCCTAGTTTGAAGAAGCTTGATATGGGTTTGTGCAAAAATTGCCAAATTGGTAAGATGAGAAAGACTACTTTTAAAAGCAAGAACTATTAGTCAGGAGAAGTCTTAGAAACTATACATACAAACTTATGTGGACCTATTGGAATAGAATGTTATAGTGGAGAAAAGTTTTTCATTCTTTTTGTTAATGATTATTCTAAAATAATGACTATAATGTATCTAAAAGAAAAGTCCAAAGCTTTTCAAAAATTCAAGTAGTATCTAGCAAGAGTAGAAAAAGAAACTAGAAAGATATTGAAATGTTTAAGATAAAATAGAGGTGGTGAATTCATCTCCAATGAATTCAATAATTTTTGCATTAAAAGAGGGATCAAAAGACAAGTATCAGCCCCTAGTACTCCACAATAGAATTGCATAGCTAAAAGAAGAAATAGATCCATCATGGATTGTGCAAGAACATTGATGTTACAATCAAATACTGGAAGGAAGTTATCAACACTATAGTTCATACCTTGAACAGAGTATAGTTAAAGAAAGATTCAAATAGAACTCCTTATCAACTAGGGTATGGCTACAAACATAATATAAGTTACGTGAAAGTATTTGGTAGCAAATGTTATATCTTGGAAGAATCTAGAAAAGGAAAATTTGATGTCAAGGGTGATGAAGGCATATTTTTAGTATAATCCTACAGAAGTAAAGCATACAAATGTTTGAATTTTTCTACTCATAAAATCATAGGAAGTGCACATGTGAGAATTGATGAGTTTGCAAAAAAAAGTGAAGAAAAAAGCAGCAAAGAGTCAAAAGATTACATAAGATTTATTTACTATGAACTTGATACCCTACTAAATTTATCTAAGAGAAAGGAAGCTTCACCTCTTTAGTCCCCAAAATCTCCAATAGTTATCGATTTGTAGATAGTGCAACTCGAGTCATAGTCTAAAGGACCCAAGTTGCAGTAAAAAACAACCAAGCTAGTTCAATTAGAGTCTGATGGATTTGAGTTGTAAATAATAGGACCCGAGCTAGGTGCTGAAGTTCATAATGAAATTAGTGAAACCCATTCCAAATCCAAAGAACCCATGTTAGCAAGATATGTCAGAAGGCATCATGCACCTAATCAGATCATTGGAGACAAATCTAATGGAACAATGACAAGAAGCAAATTAAAAGGTACATGTTTACTTGTTGAATTTAAGCCTAGAAATGTTAAATATGCTTTGGATAATAAAAGTTGGGTTGAAGAAATGAATGGAGAAATAGAAAAAATAGAGAAGAACAAAACTTGGATCCTTGTTCCTCGACCCAAGGATAAAAATGTAATTGGCACAAAATGGGTGTTTAGAAACAAGCTAAATGAAGATGGAAAAGTTTCTAGAAACAAAGCAATATTGGTTTGCAAAGGCTATTCTCAAGAAGAATGTATTGATTATGGTGAAACTTTTTCTCCTATTGTAAGATTAGATGGTGTTAGAACTCTACTAACATATGCATCACACAAAGGATTTAAAGTGTATAAAATGGATATGAAATGTACATTCTTAAATGAAATTCTTGATGAGAAAGTCTACATTGAACAACCAAAAGGTTTTGTAGATCCTAACAAAAGAGACATGGTCTGCAAATTACATAAAGCATTATATGGTCTCAAGAAGGTACCCAGAGCTTGTTATGAAAGACTTCATAATTAATTGATATAGATTTGATTTCAAAGAAAAAACGATAATAGTAGTTTGTATATTAAAGAAGGATCAGACAGGAAGATTGTGTTGGCAGAAATATTTGTTGATGATACCTTATTCATAGGAATTGAAGACCTATGCAAAGAATCTTTAGAAGGGATGAGTAAAGAATTTGAGATGCCTATATTTGGAGAGATAAAATTCTTTGTTGGATTGAAGATTTAGCAAAACAAAAATGCTATATACATCACTCATTCCAAATATATCAAGGAGATACTAAAGAAATTTGGAATGGACTTGAGTTAAGACCAGTTGGAACCCCTATGTCTATTAGACATAAGCTTTCCAAAAATGATAATTCAAAGGAAGTAGATCAGACCACATATAGATCAATGATTGGAAAATTGTAGTATGTAGTGCACACAAGGCCTGATATTGCATTAATAGTTGGTATGCTGGCAAGATTCTTAGCAAATCCTAGAGAAAATCACATGATGGAAATCAAGAGATTCATGTGATATCTGAAAGGTACTAAGGACTATGGCTTATGGTACAAACTTGGAGGCAATTTGGACTTAAAGGTGTTCGCTGATGCTGATTGGACATGAAGTATTGATGACAAGAAAAGTACTTGTGGTGGAGCATTCTTTCTTGATGAAAGACTAGTGTCTTGGACAAGCAAGAAACAAAATTACATCTCTCAATCCACATCAAATGCAGAATATGTAGCAGTAGTAGTTAATTGTTCTAACATTGTTTGGTTTAAACAACTATTGGAAGGAAGGAAGATAGAGATCAAAGATCCAATAGTCATATACTATGATAACACCAGTGCAATCAATATATCAAAGAATCTAGTGATGCATACCAAAAAAAAGAAAATTGCTATAAAATTACTTCTTAAAAAAAATGGTGCAAGATAAGGAAGTCAAATTGGAATATGTACACACAAAAGAAGAGATTGTAGACATATTCACCAAGCCATTACTAAGGATGCATTTCTATATCTAAGAGTTAATCTAGGAGTCATTCCCCTATCTGAAGCTCACTACATGAAGTTTTGTGATGTATTAACTAAAACCTATTGAAAATCAATTTTTTGGTGCAATACTAAAAAAGGGCACATTGAAAATGATTTAGTACTTAAGGTACCTTGATATTAACAGAATTGTTGTCTTTGGCATGTCTTTTCAAAGAGGGAGAAGTTTACTATCATTTATCATAATAAATTTCAATTAGAAGGAGAATTTTTCTATAAGAGGGAGAAGTATGCTATCATAGAGATGTCTAAGAGGGGGAATGAACTTGGAAAAAGTTGTTGTAGACATAAGTTTTCTGACAGAGGGGGAAACTAAAGGTAGAAAGAGCTCATATTGATAGAGAAAGTTTTCACAGATGTGAATTAGAATGAAACTAAGGATATGTTCCTTACTTTATTATAGTTCCAAAATTTCATTGTGTTATGACATGTTGTGTTACCATCAATGACAAAGAGGGAGATTGTTGGGTATAACTGATTAATTGTGTATTGTCTTTGATGTTGCACAAATGTCATATCAGTATCAATCAATGCATACCAAGCTCACTCGAGTAGTGAAGACAATTTTTTGTGTCTACTAAGCATTCCTATGTTTTTCTAGTTTAGAAAGCAGTGTCTACCAGGTTCACTTAGGCATCAAAGGAAAGTCTATAAAAGATGAGTGTTAACCCAGCTTACTCGGTTAATGAAAGAAATATTGGATGGAACTAGTGTTAACCAAGCTCACTCAGTTACTAAAGAATCTTCACAAATATGCAGTGTTAACTGAGTTCACTTGGTTAACATAGAAAAATCATTTCTAAGTTAGTGTCTACCAAGAAAGGTTGGCTAATGAAGGATTTTCTTATTTTGGCATATTGAGTTTAATTCATTTATCTATTGGTTCTAGCCAACTGATGAGATGAATATTAATTATTCAAAGTTGTATATGAGCCAACTTGATAATAAGAATGATATAAATATAATGTCAAGATAAGAATTTGAAAGTGTGTAAGAGTGTGAATGCACAAAAGATTTTGAAGATCTAATGATGTAGCAAGGAAGCGAATCCAAATGATAACAAGAATATCCTTGTAAAGCTAAAACGATATATTTGATCAGAAAATATCAAGTACAAGCTAGAGTAGAGATCTATAATAAGCAATTTAGTTGCATCAAAAATTAGGTCATCTCATTATTAATTTCTAACCATTGTAGCAGTGATCTAAATCTCTTAACAGAGTTGGCTTAACAACTATTTGTAAAACCTCTAACAAGGTGGCAGTTCTATTGAATTGTCTAAAGACCTCTAACAAGGCCACTCCTAAAAAAGGTGATTAAAACCTTTAACAAGCCACACCTAACATTGTGTTTTGTAACCTTTAACAAGGTTGATCCTAATAGGGCCTACTTGAAAAGAGTGAAAACAATAACTAGTTGTAATTGGTGATTTTCCCAAATTGGGTTTCCACATTAAATCTTGGTGTCAAATGTGTTCATGCTATTTTCTATTATGTGTTTGAATCTAAGTTAAGCTAATGGTAATCATAGATAATATCTAAGATTTGTATGTTAAGTACTTATCGAGCATATTCAATATTTACTGAGTAACAACATTTTATGTGTGTTTGCCAAGAATCAACTGTATTCAATTTTTACAATTTATTTTCTACTGACATCTAAAGGGATTTGGGATTTATTTTTGTGGTAACTAATTTACCCCTCCCCTTTTAGTTACTCCTCTTATATTTCCAATAGATCACATGATGGAATTATCAGTAGAAGTTCATATTGCATTGCATGCAATCAAGGTGCTATAGGAAAATTGGGACAAGATAATGGTACTTATTCTGAGATACATTCTAAATTCTGATCACATTTTGGTATTAACATATAATTATTATACACCTTTGGAATTTATGTAAAAAAGGGGGACATTTATGGCCAACTTTGTGGATTTTGATGAAATCTTTATTGTAGCCAACTCTAGTAAGTTAAGATTTAGATTGGTGGATATCTAATGCATTGTATCATATCCAAGTATGAATGTGAAGAGAATATAATGAGCAAAAGTGTGACTTAAAGAAGGCTACAAGTGCTATAGGGGACAACATATCTTTATCTATCACAGTTAGGTGATCATTGCAATACAAGGAATCTCAACCACCAAATTAGACTTGGAGATCAACTATCAACCACTGGTTCTTCCTAGCAGGTGCATCAACCAAATCCTTTAACATGGTAGATTTTCTTTTCTAAATCTGTTAACCATGTGCATACTTCATTGTATGTTTGTAAATCCTTTAAGAAGGTGGACCTCACAATCGTTATTGCTCCTAATAGGGAAGATTGCCATAAGTAGTCAATTGTAAGCCTTAACAGGTTCACTTTATATTGTAGTACTAAAGCTTGTGGTTATCATCCCCACCCCATTTTTACTTTCTAATTGGAAGGTTTCTAAGTCACCATATCTTGTGTCAAATTTTTATGAATGTTTAATTGCTTTCATGCATGCAACTAAATCAAAATATTATACGAAGGATTAATTGGTGAAGTTAGATAAAGTTTTATTGGTTACTAAGAGGAAAGGGGTGAATCAAGAACCAATAAAACTTTATCTAACTTCACCAATTAATCCTTTATATAATATTCTAATTTGATTACATGCATGGAAGAATGAAAGCAAATAAACACTCATAACAATTTGACAAAAGATATAGTGACCTAGAAATCTTCCAATTAGAAAGTAAACTGGGGTGGGGATGATACCCACAAGCTTTAGTAATACAGTATAAAGTTAACCTATTAAGGCTTACAATTGAACACTTTTGGTGATCTTCCCTATTAGGAGCAATAAGGACTATGACTTTCACATTTTTAAAAGATTTACAAACATACAATGAAGTATGCACTCGGTTACGAGATTTAGAAAAGACTGTTAAGCCTACCCTATTTGAAGATTTGGCTAATGCATCCGTTAGGGTGAACTAGTGGTTGATCTCTGATCTACAACTTTGATTTTCTGGTTGAGATTCCTTGTATTACAATAATCACCTAATTATGATATATAAAACTCTATTGTCCCTTATATTATTTTAGCCTTCTTTAATTCAAACTTCTACTCATTATTTTATCTTGACATTCATACTTGGATATGATACAATGCATTAGATATATACCAATCCAAATCATAACTTACTAGAGTTGGCTATACTATGAATTTCATCATAATTCACAAGGTTAGCCCAACTACTATAACTCATTTTCTAAATACAAACTTGGTGATGTTTTGATACATGACAAACATTGTCAATGCTCAAAAAACTTTGGCATTTGGTTGAACTTAAAGCTCAGTCCATACTGATCATTTTCAAATAGCTTGAACTTTGTCAACACTATGTGACTTGATGAATATTGAGAAACTTGATAGTGATTGGATCGCTAGGTCGACACTACATGATTCTGCCAACACTAGATCCTCTTTGTTAACTTTGTGATCTTGGTAGACATTGTTGGACTTGGTTAACACTACAAAGCTCATTTAACACTAAGATCTTCTTCACATCAACTAATCAACTTGGTAGCTTCTACTATACTCTATTTGCACTAAACTTTATCTTTGAAGCTTAGTAAACACTGTATAGCTTGGCAAACACTGCAAACTAAATGATAAGATTGGTAGCAACTGTAGAGCTTGGTAGCAATATAAGAAATTGACTAAATGTTGAGTCACTGATAGAAAAATTTACCTTAATGTCAACAATATCCTCCTTTGGCATTAGTTACAAAAACACTTATCAAAAAAAGAATTTGATCATTCAAAACAATAAGTGAAAACTTCATTTTCCATCATTCTATGTCTACAACTTAGATTTGAATTCCATCTACTATAGCTTCGTAACATACTCTATTTTTTTGTTTTTTCAAAATTGGTTTTGTAAAGGGATTTTTTTCTTATCCATACTACACTATACTACTCCCCCATACATATATCTCTCCTATATACATACAAATGGAGTATACTATACTTCTCCTCCTTTACATATTACTACTTCTCCTTTCTTATTTATATAATATACATTTCTCCCCCTTTTTGACATAAATTCCAAAGGTGTACAATATCTATATGTTAATACCAAAATGTGACAAGAATTTAAAATGTACTTTTAGAATATATACCATTTTCTTGTCCCAATTTTCTTGTATCACCTTACTTGCATTCAATGCAATCTAAACTTCTACTGATAATTCCATCATGTGATAAGCTATGGAGAAGTTGTTATCATGGATGAGTGTCTTTTCATGTGCAATGTATTTTTGCAATGCATCCATGTTTGGAAGAATCATGCCTTATATTTATGCAAGTGTGGCCCTAATCTTGGCTTCTTCCTTCAATAATTCTACCTACAAATTGGTCAAATATCTAATCTTTGAATAATGTGTAGAACTTTGGCTTCAGTCAAGTGACAACTGGTGTGCACTTGCCTTTATGTCTTCATCTATCTTGGAAAATTTATCCTTAATCTCCTATTTCAAGATAGATGTGTCACCCAACTTGACAAATAATGATACAACATTATTAACATATGTTTCTGGTGTACCAAGAATAGTAACTAACTCTACTTGATCTATTACAATTCTTTGTGCAACTTATTCTAACACTTTGTTCTTAATTTTTCTTTTTGCTCTTTGAAGTAGCCTCTCCTATCCATTCAAGTCTTAATTGAATTTATGGACAATTTATGCTAATTGATCAAGAATAGGTTGAGTAATATCAACCTCAATACTTAGATCATAAAAAAAAATGCCCTTTATGTCTTCAAAAACTTGATTTTCTTTCTTTTTCTCTTCCTTGAGTTTTTTTTTCTTAACTCTCTTCTTTAGTAGTTCTCCCATGGTATTCATTTGATCAGGGGTAAGGGTAGAGATATCCCAATTTGGAATAACTATATCCTCATCCATATCAATAGCTTCAGCTTCTTTGCCCTTTTCCTTCAAAATAGTAGAAATAATTTGTTTTCCCTTATTTAGGACTTCAATACTTGGTTGAGACTCTTTCTCAAAAGTCATTGAACTAGCTATGGATACATGTGGAATAGAAACAATTGTGGAAACTGATGGACTATAAAAAAATGTCGAAATGACACTGACAACATAAATGCCTTGTTGTTGCTCAGTCAAGCTTGATGATGGAGGATGTTGCTACTTAGCAAATGAAGTGTTGGGCACTTCAATCATTGTAACATTCAGCTAAAAAAATTTAGAGCTTGGTGGGGTCCTTGTTATAGTATTGGTATCCATTACTAGCTTAGTAGAAGATATCTCTGAGCTAGATTGCACTAAGGCTATGCTTAGAGAGTGAGGAAATGAGGCCATGACCACTGTTACAATTTTCTCTGCACCAATTTCCTCAATACCTTGTATCTTTGGAAGACTTCCTCTAGTAGCTTCTTGTTCTTCCTCCTCATCATCCAAATTGACATCATCTAGTTCACCATCTTTTATTTCTATATCCTCTTCCTCATCTTCATCATATTTGTCATCAACATGAACAAAAAAGTCACTAGGTTGATGCATCTTATAAATTTTCTTCCATGTTATTGTAGTTGCCTTCACTATACATTCAATGTCCTTAAGTAGTATCATACATGTGTTCAAATTGAGAGTGAACTTCTTTTCATTCTGCTTCAAGGATTCCTTTGCCTCCTTTTTACTAATATTTGACACAAGTTGCTTCAAGGCTACTCAAAGATGTTCTTGGCGGTCTTTTGTACATGCTCCCATTTAGGCTTTATTTCCTGCATAATTTCATTAGTACTCTTCTATGAAAGATCATCTAGAGAGTACTTCTATTTACTTAGCTTGGTCATACTTGAGGAATTTGAAACATTCCATGTCAATTCCTTCTTCCATCTTCTTCAATATTTCTTGAAGCGTAGGTGCAGATCTCTTGAAGATATTTTTCTCAGCTTCATCTTCACTTAACTTAAATTTCTTCCTAGACTTGGTTGCCCTTCTTATGATTACAATAGGGGATGACTTAGCAAGTCTGGTTATGATAACCTTTCCTTTCTTCCTTAGATTTGGATTCTTATTCTTCATCATTTTAATCATCTTATTCAATATTATTACCTTTTCCCTTGATAAGCATTAGAGGAGAACCTGCTTGCTTTGTGCCTTTTAGTAGCTTCTCTACTCTTTTCCTTCCTTTATTTACTACCTGAGGTAGCTTAATTTCAAGCTCTATTCTTGCCTTAGCTTCATCATATGTTTTGAAGTGTGTAGCTTTGGGATCCATAGGCTCATTTAGTAGAGCCTCTATGATATCCTTGGTGTCATCAATATTAACCTCATACTCTAGAGGCTTAACCCATGCCACTCTAGGTTTGACTTCTTAAATGTGTACTTTTTCAATTCACCATGAAACAAATATCACCTTTGTAATATTCTAAAAGTTTCTTAGGGATCCTATATCTATTATTCATCTTCTCCTTGAATGTTTGAAAATAGTTATCCATTATACTATCAAAATTGTCATCCATCTCTGCTATATACTCATTAATCTGTTATGAAATAGGAACATCTTTCCTCCATACTACTGTACCTTTGGAAGGGAATAATTTTCAAATGAAGAAGAATACACATGTTAAAAGAGATCCAAATTTACATGGATTATTCTTTGATCCTCTGATGCTCTCCATGCTTTTGTTGAATTGGTTCAACAGTAACTTGGCAAGGTTGAAGGATAGGTTATTCTTCACAACCTTGTATGTGAGATCAATAGCTTCACATGACATGCTATTTAATCTACTAGAATTGTAAATATTGTGTGAAATGAAATCAATGCTAAAATTCATCTCCATGTCTATTACACCACTAATATTCATACCTATTCCATCCCACTTGGCAAGAGTTCACTTTTCCAATTCAACCTAACCTAGGGTTTTGGTTGTCTTTTCTTTATTAAGAATTGGGAACCCAATGATCCTATGAATCATTTTTTTCATTATTTTAATAGGTTGGTCCAACCATAACTATCCATTGTGTACATGGCTTAGAATATATGTCATCCACTTGATGTAAAAGTCTCTTGGCATATGAGAGATATGCATCAAGCCCTTGGTTTCCAAATGTTGATTTTTTGGTTCTGATACACCATCCACACACAATTCCCTAAATGCTTCATTCATCTCTAGGGTTCCAAGTTCTTCGATAGAATAGTGATAAAAGGAATGGATTTCATGTATGATTAATACCTTATGTATAATTTGAGATTGTGCACCAGTTAGGTCAAGTGCCTCTGCAATCACTGGACTTAACTTGAAATTTGGTGCCTTACAGTTGATTCCACGAATCACCATTTTAGAACCTTTCTTCATTTTTCTTCTTGAAGATTCCATGCTCGATAGGGTTTCTAAAAACTTCAAGAATCCTTCAACAAAACAAACTTCAATATATTAGGGACTCTAGATTTTCTCTTCACAAATAGCTCTGTAAATTCATGGTGAAACAATGCCTTTGATTTCTTCATTTTAACAAATTTCCTCCTTTCAATTTCCATTGATGCTTCATACTTCATACTCGCTTGGTGATAGGTTATCCTTCACTCATTTTAGTCTTTAATTCTAAAAGGACATCTACAACTTGATAGAGTCACCATCACTCAGTAGGAACTATCAACTTGAGTCTACAACAATATATAACCTGAACTTGCTTGGTAAGGTCTCCTACTTTCCATCATACTCGGTGATCCCTTTGCAACTTGAATGTTGATGTGGATCTTCTTTTTGGTTGGAATTGATTTTAGATTACTTCTTCTTAATCATATTTCTAGTGATCTCCATAAGGAACTAAGTTGAAGTGATTGAACCACCCAACTTATTGACTTGGGTGTCAATTACTTCATGATTTTTATTTGTAATATCTCAAGATTTTGGTACCCATTTCTACCTTATTTTCTTTTTGATATTTTCAGCTTTGGATTTCTTTTCATCTTCAATTCTACCTATGTTCATATAGTTCTTGGCAAGATGTCCAAGTTTTGTACAAATAATACACCTTTTTGTAGTATCTCTTTTCATCATATGACATTTCACACAATTTTCTCCAATGTGCCCAAATTCACCACAGTGTGAAATCTACACCATGTATTGTAATCCCATCCAAATATTACTTTCACAATTTATTCTGTTGGGTTCCACTACTTGGTTTTTCACTTTGAAGATTTGTGTCCTTGTTTCTTGCAATTGTGACATTTAACTTCAAACTTAGGTTTCTCTTACATTCACTTTCTCTATGACCATGCTTATTGCAACTATAACACTTTCCATTGAATTTTTCTTTACCATTACTCCAATAATAAATTTTATGTATGACCTATCTTACCACATTGATGGCAAGTAGGTCATTGATTCTTTTGAGCTCCTTACGGTCAAAGAAGTTTACTTGCTAAAGGTAAAATTGATGGATGTCATCATTCCTTTCTTCGATCTCTTCTTTGGCTTTGCCTTTTTCTTCCATGAATTCACCCAATTTGATTGATTGAATTTATTGTTCTCTTTTTGGCATTTTGACTTCTTCTTGAAGATTGGAATTCTTTTCTTATAGATCTTTGATTGCTTCATTAGCTTCATCTAAATTTCTTTTAGGATAAATATATTCAATTGTTTCTTTAGTGTAGAGATTTTCATTCATTTGTACTACAAAAACTTTCCTTCTTTTCAATGATTGAGAGAGTTGCTCCTTTGCTTTCTTGAGTTTTCCAATAACTAATTCAAGATCTAGCTTTTTCTTGTCAATAACTTTATCTAGCCTATATACCTCCATTACCTTTGATCTTTTCTCAAGATATTAAACTTTTGATGTGAGAACCAAATGAGCTTTGATAATAATTGTTGGAAATATAAGGTAGGCAAGGTTACTAAGAGGGGAGGGGTAAATTATGAACCAAAAAAAATTTATCCAACTTCACCAATTAATCCTTCATATAATATTATGATTTAATTACATGCATGAAAGAATGAAAGAAAATAAACATTCATAATAATTTGACACAAGGTATCATGACCCAGAAACTTTCCAATTAGAAAGTGAAACTGGGGTGGGGATGATACCCACAAGCTTTAGTAGTATAGTATAATGTTAACCTATTAAGGCTTACAATTGACTACTTTGTGATTTTCCCTATTAGAAGCAATATGGATTGTGAGGTCTACCTTGTTAAAGGATTTAAAAACATCCAATGAAGTATGCACTCAGTTAAAAGATTTAGAAAAGACTGTTAAGTCTACCATATTAAAGGATTTGGCTGATGTACCTATTAGGATGAACTAGTGGTTAATAACTAATCTCCAACTCTGATTTGGTAGTTGAGATTCTTTGTATTGCCATGATCACCTAACTATAATAGATAAAACTCTGTTGTCTCTTATAGTTCATGTAGCCTTCTTTAATTTTCACTTCTACTCATTATATTCTCTTCAAATTCATACTTGGATATGATACAATGTATTAGATATAAACCAATCCATATCTTAACTTATTAGAGTTAGCTACAATACCAATTTCATCATAATTCACAAGGTCAACCCAACTACTATAAACTCATGTTTTGAAGACAAACTCGGTGATGTTCTAATACACAATGAACACTATCAATTCTTGAAAAACTTTGGCACTTGGTTGAACTTGAAGTCTAGTCCATATTCATCACTTCCAAGTAGCTTGAACTTGGTCAACAACATGTTACTTGATGAATACTGAGAAACTTGATAGAAACTGGATCACCAGGTTGACACTAGATGACATAATCAACACTAGATCCACTTCATTAACCTTGTGAGCTCAAAAGACACTGTTGGACTTAGTTAACACTATAGAGCTCGGTTAACACTATGATCTTCTTCACTTTGATTGAGGAGCTTGAAAGCTGGTGCTATGGTTAGTTTGCACTAAACCTTATCTTTGAAGCTTAGTAAACACTGTGTCTCTTGACAAACATTTCAAACTAAATGATAAGCTCAGTAGTAATGTAACCAATTGACTAAGTGTTGAGTCACTAATAGAAAAATTGACCTTAATGTCAACATTTATCACCCATCTTTTCATCCTAATACATAATAGTGATTTAAGTTCTAGTCAATCTAGGATTCTTGTATTTATTATCTCTATACCAAGTGTGTTTATTTTGTTTATTAATTGACCCTTTGTAATTTTTATATCTTTAAATAACCTATTTTTTTCCTTCTATACTTCCTGTATCATTATGGAAGGTCTAATAGTTCATAACATAATGTATATGGTTTATTTTGTGTTAGGTCAAGCTTGAAAGATGCCCAATAGGTTATTAGGTAGAGCCAAAATGTAGCCCATTTATCTTGTAACCATCTTAAATGCTCATTTAAATATTCCCAATTTAATAATATGCAATATACATTTTCCTAAAAGTAATTCACAAAGGGGGAATCTACTAGGTCCCTCATATCCCATCTTACTAAATCTATTTGTAGTGAGAATCTTTCTTTGCAAGGAAATCCATACAAAAAAGTCAAGTTTTGGGAAGACAATTTTGTCCTAACATAGATTTAGGGGTAGATTACATTTTGGTTTCATTCATTTCTTTATTAGAAAATTTAGTCTACTTAGTGTTATATTCACCTTTATTGGATCCATTAATCCCAAAAAATCCTATTTTTCCATCTTTCGACATAATCATTCTATTGTAGAGGATCTTGCATAGATTTTTTTTTCTCCATCTAGGATATCAATGTTATATAATGTTTTCCATTTCTACCCCAAATTAATATCATTATAGGGGGATTCTATATAGACCTTAACATTGGTTCTCCACATGGTCTCCAAGATACCTTTAGAGACCTCAAGATTATGCATTCCAACAATCACCTCATACCCTTCCCAAGAATCATCCCAAAATAATGAATCTCCCTCATCTCAAAAGTTCTAAGTTAATATCTCTCTCTATCTCTCTCTCTCTCTCTCTCTCTCTCTCTCTCTCTCTCTCTCTCTCTCTCTCTCTCTCTCTCTCTCTCATGATTTACCTACAATCCTTCATAAACTCAAAAATTCTATATCCCTTTGAGGGGTTAGTATTTATTATTAAAAATCACTCCAAGCCTCTTAGGTATTCATTTATGATGATTTTGACCAATTTTAAGTCTAACTTATTGAATAGCATAAAAATGAATGGGGTATGATATGTGATGTAAGAGGGGGAATATAGGACCTATCCTTAACCCAAATTCCCAAAAGGAAAGATCCAAATTGATTAATAAAAAAGAAGTGGCTAATGCACAAATGAATCAAATGATGGAGAATATGAAGAAACGAGAATATTCTATAATATATTATAAAAAGTATGGACTTTAAATCTTGAATTAATAGAAGGAAAAGTAGGGAAAATCTAGAAAATGACAATTTTTGATGTCTATGCATAGTTTGGGGGAATTCTGCAACCTACTCCAGACTAGAAATGTTGAGACAGAGAAAACCTAGAAAATTTTTGTCTTTTTGAGAGTAGGTCAAACTTGACCCCGATAGCGGGGCACATTATTACCTCTTTATTTTTGACCTTGACTTGCACTGCCCTAAGGGAAATTTTGTTTACAGATCTTGGAGGTTCATCAAAAAGGGTATCTAGATCTAAACTGCAATTCTCTATCTTGTACCTATACTTGCAAGAAAAATGGTTTTTTTTTTTTGGATGGGGGGTTTGCCTTGGTCAAACCATAGTTTTGAATCAACCTTGAAATGTAATTGAAGTTGAAATATGTATAAACAAAGTAAATGGAACTATTCACCTTGCTTATGCTGAAATCCTTGTGGAGGATACAAATCCTTGAATCCACAAATATGGATGCTCTAAATGAAAGTAGAAATTAATGTAGGATATCTCAAATCAATGACATTAGATCTTCAACACCTATCTTGAATGGATCTTAGGATAGGAAGAGGCTTGAATGAAAGTGGATGGAGAAATATTCAACAAGAGGGCTCCATAGAGATTGAATCCTTCAATGGCTAACAATGGATCTCCTTGATGAATTGGATCTTGAATGCTTGATCATAAAGATAATGGATTGTTCGATAACATAATGTGAATTCTTAGAGAAAATGAGAGGAGGAGACTTCATTAGATAGTGATCTAGGCATAAACTTCTAGAGTTTACCATTTTGAAATCTAAAATGACTAACTTGGAAGTGAGAAAATGAAACATTCCAAAGCCCAATATCCTTAAACCTTTGGAGCTTAAAATTTGGACCTAGGGTCAAGGTTGAGTTTGAGATTTCCCTAGCTCAGAGTCAAGGTTGACCTTGACCTAGGTCATGGTTGAGGTTGAATTTGACCTAGGCCATGGTCGAGGTTGACCTTGACCATTTAGGTCATCATTGACATAGAAATTGAAATTTTTTAATTTCTTAGAGAAAGCTGTTAGAAAGAGGTTGGAAACAAGGGGAGAAAAGTAGGATAGGGGGGAATAACTTGATCCATAAAAAGACTAATCTGAGGCACTTGACATGACCCTTGACCACTTACTCGAAGGGCTAAACATTCTTATCATGGAAGTGTTTCCATTTTAAGATGATACATTAAGCCCCCACTTGAGCAAGAGTATGGACTCGATGAAAAATCTTGGTAAAGGAGATCATCTTGAAAAGATAATATTATTAAAATAAAAGGGAAAAAGAGATCATCAAGCCTCTAGGGAATCAAGTCTTCATGAACTCCAAGATCACAATAAGAGAGACATCTCTAGAAAATGAGAGAGAAATAAAGAGTGTGATTATATTCTCCAATGAGAACTTATGTCCCATTGTGAATCACACAAGGAAATGACACAACTAGAAAGATGGAATTGAACTGCCAAGTGAATGTGGCTACTCACTAGTCAACCCATCGAGGACTCATCATGTGACTACCAACCTTTCTCTTTCCCTAAGTTCTCTCTTAGGGTCTTATTAGGTCATACAATTGACCAACTAGGGTTTCTACACAACCTATACCTCTTAGGATTCTAACCAGTAGATCCTAACCATTCAATTAGTGCACATCAATTAGGTAGGACATACACTTGTTCACTACTGTCTAGCAATAGAGGTAACTCCAGTCCTATAAAGGACATGATTTATCTCCTAGGAGTGTCTCAAGTATCTTTCCAAGATTCCAAACCCAAAAAAATGTCACTACCCTAATCAAGTTGCAATCCACAAGTAAAATTGCACTCAAATGCTTGGAAAAAGGCTACCAGGATTAGCCATCCAAATGCACAAAAACAAAAATGTCTTGAAAAAATCCTTAACAATGGCCAAAAAAAAAACCAATCTAGATACCCTTTTCAAAGTTATTAGAGATTTTGAGGGTCTAGAGTTTTCACACTGCCCATATAGTATGGGCACAAATTTAGCCTTGAATTAAGGGTTTCAAGGGTTTTCTTGTTGTCTAATGCAAAAACTTGTTTTAAACTCCCTAGGACTCTCACCAAAACTTCTCCTATAGATTTGGTTTAGTTCACAACATCTCCTAACTCTCCACATGCTTGGATTGAAGAACTTTCAAACCCCTCCATAGCTCTTTTCCTGCTCTATGATCCCTAACCAAGTTAGAATGACTTGCATAGGGAATCACCTTAAAAATCATAGTTGTGCTTTCAATGGGCCCTCCAGTAATATACATGTATTCTAGTTCCAAATCCCAAGAAACTATGCAATGCCTATGGTGGGAAATGGCCCTTGAACCCCATTTTTGCTAATAGCTTGTCTTAGGACAACAGACTAGTGTAAAGCAAACTAATTAATCTAGGCACTCAAGAGTTGAAAAAACAACTAACTTGAATAGAATTGAATCTTGAAACAATCCACCCTAACTATTCCAACACAAAAATATGTAGATCTATTCCATTTACATGCCAATAACACCAAAAACATAAAAACTATTATTCAAAATGTTATTGCATAGTCCGTACAATGTCAAATCCACTTTCTCCAATTGATTGAAAACATTGGAAATAATCTTATAAAGGCTTAAAATGAATGTTCCAAAATAATTTAGGTAGTTGAAGAGCTCTAATTGATAAGTTTCTCTTTTTGCAAGAAAATTGTCAAAAAGTTGTCAATAACAACTTTTTCAAGATTTAGCAATTTTTGCAATTTTTTACATCTACTTCTCAAACTTGCTCCATTTGATACGAAACTATGAGAAATTCATTAGATGAATACTAAACATATTATAAGGACCTTAAAACACTTTCTTTCCCTATTTAGGCTTCAAAACCCAAAAATGTTCTATTAAACCAAATGAGCAATTTTTGAGCAACTATGGGCAACTTCACTATTTTGTGCTCTTCCAACTTGCCTATCCACACCTTAAGACCAAGTTAGTTCTCTTATTGATCTAGTGATGTGGATAGAACCATTACAAGAAAAAATATCTAAGAAATCCTAGGTCTACCACTAACTTACCTAGGTGCTCTTGCACCATACTTCCCTCATTAAAAGAAACCAAGTTGTATCTATGGAAACATGTCTTGGGTAATGCCAACCATCTTGGAATTTGTCTCAAAAGCCCAAGTAGCCTTTGAATTTGGCTTTCACTTCCATATGGTGAGGTTCTCCATATACAACTTGTACCTTATAGACTTCTTCACTTTGAAGTCTAACTCCTTTTTTGCCTCCAACTTGCTTACACTAGGTGCTACAATAGGTTCAATGTCATCTTGAATATCTACATTGATCTAAGGTATTGTGCCTTTTTAATTCCATCAAGTCTTGTGCATTGAAAATAGGGGATATGTCTAAAGCTGGTGGCAAATCTACCTTCTAGGCATTTGCTCCATACTTTGGCAAGATTTTGCAATGCCCTAGCCTCTTCATCTGTAGCTTGGTAGGTACACCTTTTTGAAGCCTTTATTTATTCAAATGGACTATAACATAGTCACCAACAACAAATTGAACATTTTTTCTCTTTTCATCCACTTTGGTTTTGAGTTTTTGAGTGTTATCTTGGATGGTCTTCTTGACTTTCTCCTGAATCTCCTTCATGGCTTGAAAAAATTCTTTAGCTTGACCACTTCTTTGATTCATTTCTCCAAGATACTTCAATTCACATACACCCCTTGGATGCATTCCATAAACAATCTCAAAAGGACTCTTTCTAGTAGTTCTATTCCTACTATCATTATAGACATATTCTGCTTATGAGATTATAACATCCCAAGTCTAACCCTATTCCTTAGTTAGGAACCTAAGAAGGTTACCTAAAGTATTATTAACCACTTTAGTTTGACCATCAATTTGGGGAAGGTAAGATGAACCAAAAAACATGTTTGTGCCAATATTTCTCCACAAATTTTTCCAAAAATGGCTCATAAATTTAACATCCCTATCTGACACTATACTTAATAGAAGTTCATGAATCCTCACAACCTCTTTGTAAAACAAATGGAAAATATGAATTTCATCATTAGATGTCCTAAATGGGATGAAATGCCCCATTCTGTTGAACCTATCAACAAAAATATAAATGCTATCATACACTTGTTTGGTTTTGGGTAAACTTGCAACAAATCCATACTTACACACTCCCATGGCCTATTTGGAATTAGTAAAGGATGATAAAGATATGCATTTCTCATTCCTCCTTTGGCTTTCATGCATACCATACATTGCTCCACATACTTAGTTACATCCTTTGCCAACTTCGACCAATAATAGAACCTTTGCACCAATTCTAAGGTTTTGTTGACACCAAAGTGTCCACTTAGGCTACCATTATTCTTCTCCTATATTATGTTCTCTCTTATTGAACCCCTTGGTATACAAAAATAGTTACCCTTGAATAGAAATCCATTTTGCAAAGTATATTTTGGAAATTTGCTATGAAAATGATTCTCAAAATCAATGCATACTTTTTAGGATTTAGCAAAGTCCTCATCTTCCTTGTAAAGATTCTTAAAACTCTCTATCCCAGTGTTTTGGGGCTAAATTTCTTGGACTATCATAATCCTTCGACTCAGTGCATCTACCACTTTATTTAATTTTCCTTTCTTGTACTTGATTGTGAAGGTGAAGGCATGCAAGTACTCCATCCACTTCAATTGTTTGTTTCTCAACTTCTCTTGAGTGTTGATGTAGCCAAGAGTTTGATTATCTTGGAATAGAACAAACTCTTTGGGCAAAAAATAGTGTCTCCACTTCCCAAGATATTGAACTAAGGCATAGAGCTCTATGCCATAGGATGAATAATTATTCTTAGCCTCATTGAGCTTCTCACTATAGAAGGATACTAGCCTACCTTCTTGACTTAAAACCCCACCTATTGCTAAGCCAATTGGATCACATTCTAGGGTGAACAATTTTTCAAAACTAGGCAATTGTAGGATAGGCTGAGTAGTTACTTGCTTCTTCAACATGTCAAATGAATTTTTAGCTTCTAAAGTCCACTTAAATTTAGACTTGACTCCACCTTTTATAGTATCAATAAAAGGTGCACCAATACCACTAAAATTCCTATAGAATTGGGATAATCCATGAAAACTTATTACCTCAGTAGATGTGGTAGGTGTTGGCTAGTGTAGTATAGAAACAACCTTCTCCTTGTCCATTTTAAACATTCCTTGGGACACCACAAAGCCTAGATATACAAGTTCTTGTTTGAAGAAATCACACTTCTCAAGGTTGATAGCTAACTTCTCTTCATGAATCCTTTTCAAAACTACCTCAACATGCTTGATATGGTCCTTAATAGTCTTACTATAGATGAGTATATCATCTAAGTACACCACTACAAATCTACCTATGAACTCCTTAAGCACTTCATTCATGAGCTTCACGAATGTGATACAAGCATTAGAAAGACCAAATAGCATCACAAGCCATTCATAAAGACCATCAATAGTCTTAAATTTTGTTTTTCATTCATCTCCCTCCATTATTTTGATTTGCTGATAACCACTCTTCAAATCCAACTTAGTGAAATATTTATCCCCTCTATGACAATCCATAAGATCCTCAATCCTAGGTATGGGGAACCCATACCTGGCTGTGATCTTATTGAAGGCTCTAGATTCTTTACACAATCTCCATTTCCCCCTTTTCTTAGATGCTAGCACAATAGGGACTGCACATGGACTTATTCTTTTTTTTATCAAACCTCGATCCATCAATTCTTGGACTTGTCTTGCCACTTCTAAGTTCTGATTTTGAGTGAGCTTGTATGCTACTTTGTTTGAAAAGGATGCACTTGGAACAAAGTCAATTTGATAACTTATAACCCTCCTAGGAGGTAGAATAGATGGAGTACCATCACTCACTATGTCCTTGTACTTTTAAAGCCAAGTTTGGACTTCAACTGGTAAGGGTTCCTTGATCATATTTTCTTTTGCTTCAGACTTCAATACTACTACCAAAGATTACTTTACTGATGAATCTTTTCCTTTTGGAAATCCCATCTCATGGGTCGATCATCATTTGGCAAATAACACATGCAACGTAGGCCATCCACATCACTAGATATTTATCAGATTTGGGTTCAATGGCTATGGTAGTCACCCATTAGTTATCACATGATTGGTCAAAAATATAGGTCTAATTGCCAATGCAATATATATTTTGGATATATTTATTTTAAAAATTTCACTAGCCTTTGCATGTTTGTTTCTTATTGGCCCATGTTATTTCACCATTACTACAACCAAATAATTTTCCCTTGGGTTGGGCATTGCCCACCATTTTTCTGACATGTGTTGACTACCAAACCCATTTAGCCAACTATTTCCTACTGTGGGATTGCATAGGAAGGTGTGCTTCACCTATGTTTGACATTCCTACTTGTTAATCTTGCATAATTCACCAACCTAGATTAGGCTATAAGATATCATTATTCTATAGAATTAACTCTTTTCTGGTCTAAAGACTAGCATTTCTTATTGCCACTGAAGTTTTAGAGTATTGAGTGCATTGCCCATTCACTTGTGGACCCTAGTTTTCATAAAAGGAAAGTGATTTTTAATTTTTTTATGTCAATAGTGGTACTACCGTACTGGTACAATGGTATTGGTTATTTTTTAGTTTTACTGTCTAATGTCCACTAGTGATTGGTCATCTCACATGCTAAGATAGCCTATAGTTTTGCAAATTATATTGGTAGTACTATAGACTATAGTACCATAGTAGTAGTACCATTTTTTGGAGAATGAATCATATTACTGTTATTATATGTAGTCTAAGTAGTCTACTATCATTGTTTACAGTCTTTGAGTCATCACTATTTGAGTCTTTTGTTCAACAACTAAGTTGATTTATTTTTTGTAGCCTTTATCAGTTTGCAATGTCAAACAAGAGGGGTAATAGGGGTTCTAGTAGGATCCTTTAAAGCCAAGAGAGGCTACCCTTACCAAAATGTAGAAGCATAACGACATATTTTGGTGATGGAAATGTTGGCAACCTACAAGATTCACAAGTTAGATCTCCAGTGCTTAATGAAAAAGGAGATTCATCACAAGTTGGAGACTCAAACCATATTGAAGTTCAAGTTGGTGAATCTAATATCTCAGTTAAGGATGAAGTTTAACATGATTTGGAGGCACTTCCCCTAAGTAGGGAGTCACAAACTAATATTATTAGTTGGAGTTGGTCCCAGACCAGTCAGGTGGGAAAATCAAAAGTAATTCCATAAGTCATGTTCATGTACAAAAGGGGAAAATAAAATTAGAATCAAAGAAAGATTGATCTCATTGGGATTTATCCAAAAGGAATTTTTAGTTAAAATGGGTGGAAAAGTATTGGTTCATTGAACCAGTGGCCAATCCAATTGATGGTGAGCCTCTTGTAGAATGTAGATGTAAGATTTCCTCAAAGATAACAAAGAAGGAGAAGAGGTTGCAACTTAAACTTGATACCATAAAAAAGAATGTTGGTAAAGTTTACAAAAAGGAAACTATAGATGGAGTTGAAAAATCTATGCTAACTTGGAAAATAAAGGACAGTTATTTGCATATTAGGAATGCCAAAATATACTAGTTACACCAACAATTATGGGAGAAGTATTCTGTAGTAAAAGGTTCCATTGAAGATTTCATTGAGAAAGCAATGGAAGTGCAAAATATGAGAAAAGTGGTTCAATTAAGTGTGGTCTTTTATATTGACATCCTATGACATACTACCCTTCAATTACTACCTTATTGTGCTTTTTCAAACTTCAAAACTATTTGAATAGTCACTGGTCAGTAAACATTGGGTGGGAATGGGCTAGATGTCTTG
This sequence comes from Cupressus sempervirens, assembly GCA_028749045.1. Lineage (NCBI taxonomy): Eukaryota > Viridiplantae > Streptophyta > Pinopsida > Cupressales > Cupressaceae > Cupressus > Cupressus sempervirens. The sequence continues at coordinate 331,433,672 of CM053790.1, forward strand.
TACAGATTGAAAAAGAAGATATGAAAGAAAAATAAAACACTCAAATTTGATTGCACTATATCTACATGAAGTTATAATAATTGATAATACTTCCTGGATGTACATGCATGTTTATATTGTAAAAAATCTTCATCATCAACCCTTTCCACTATCTATTGCTAAATTGAATTGTAGTGTGATAGCTGAAAATTTTTATGATTTATTAAAGAGTACTCTAATTGAATATGGAGGTTTGGATAAAATGGAGATTGTGAAAAATTTGGTGTGTATTGGAGTGGATGGAGCTTTAGTTATGCAAGGTCATAAAGGTGGTCTTTGCAAAAAGATTAAGAATGATTTGGCACCCTATGCTATTCTTATTCATTTTATGGCCTATCAAATGAATCTAGCTTTTGAAATTGTCAACAATTTTGGTTGTGTAAGTAAAGTGGAATCTCTAATCAAAGAGATTTACCAATACGTTTGTTGAAGTCCAAAACAAGTCTGATAATTTCAACACTTTTCTCAAGGACTTATTGATGGGAGGAAGCTTCTTAAAGAAAATTATACCATATGGATCTCTTTGGATGCACCATTACATCGAGTAATCTCTAAATATCCATCATTGCTTGGACTAATCCACTCTATGTGAGATAGATTCCCTTATCTATATTCAAGTCTAACTAATGTTAAGATACTCTTAACTTTAGCAGCTATTCTCCCCATACTATAGGACATGAGAAATATTATAAAAAAGATTCAACAAAGATCTATGTACAGTGCATAATTTAATAAGCTATGTAAAATGACATGTAATAGCCTGGATGCTTTGTATTGATTACTACCATTAGATGAATCAAAGTTTGCAAAGTGGATAGAAATTATAGATTTGAACAATCCTAGGAAGTTTTTACATATTGGTGCAAATGATGAGGTTTATGCCAAGGTACTTGGAGTAGACATACCAATGTAGTACTATGTCTACATCATCTTGATTCCAACCCAAACAAAGTAGGAAGCAAAGTTGAATCAGAACCAGAGAATGTACTTTCATGTGTTACAAGTAAAGACTTCAAGAAGATCAAAGACTCTATGCTTGACACTATCAAGTGAGTTTTCTACAATCTTTTGTCAAAAATTAGATTCAGATTCCTCCCACAAGAACTGCTTGAAGCAATGTCAATTGTTTTTCCACAATATTGGTCTCTAAAATATCTAACTAATTTTTAAAGAAGGATGATGATTTTGATTCAACATTTTTGCAAACCTAAAGAAATCAATGGAGTAACCATAAATGGAATTTAGGTGAATCTCGATTGAGAGATCAATCATATTCTTTTGCAAACATAATGAGGGAATAATATGATCTCATGAAGAACCCAAATGAAGAGGGAGTAGTAACAAAGCTTTGGAAAAACTATGATGAGAGAAATTAGTTGAGAGAGTCAATACTAGAATATTTCAAACTTACCAAATTATGTTTGAAAATGATATTGGGTTCAGTGGAGGATGAGAGAGTTTTTAGTAGTTTGGGCTTCTTGAAGTCAAAGGTTAGAAACAAATTAGACAAAAATTTGGATAATTGTTTGAGGCTCTATAATTCTAGATATGAGGTAGATAGTTTTCCTTATGATAGGGCTGTCATCATTTGGAGAAACCAATGTCAAGAAGAGGGATTGCCAACATTTCAGACCCAAGTGGTAGTGGAAGTGGTTCATGTCCTAATATTGGAAGCAATGAAGATGATGTTGTCTTTGGCATGCATACTGATGCTAACAGTGAATATAAAGAAAACAAAATGAACAATGAAATGTTATATGCAATAAATGAGGAGGATTCTAATGATAGTGATACTGAGCCAGTCTAGGCAGAGTGGAAACTATAGTGGCTTCTCAACCTCAAGTTCTAACTTTTGCATGAGTCAAGTAGTAGACTAGCAATAGTAGCTCTAATTTAAGACTCTATCTACTAATTAATTATGTTTGTAGAAGTTAATTTATAGCCTTCTTTCACTATCCTTTTATAGATGCTTAATATTTTTTTTGAACATGTTGAGATTTTTATTGATCCTAGTTTTTTTAAGAAATTATAACATAATGCATTTAATAGAATAAGCTCTATTTTAAAAAAATTGTATCATAATTTATAATTATAAATCAGCTTGTAACATAATACTTTTAACAATTACAAACCATTACAACCCTTTGCAAATGACTCAATGTCAAATTGAAATGACCGTGAATTCCCTTTTGCAGATACAAGGGAGCAACAATAGTTGTAGGTCAATTTGTAATTGTATATATAATCAGATTATTACTACATAATACATTATGTGTGTACCATCACATTGCCAATTTTTCACATTTCCAATTGTACAATTTTTTCAAGTAGTAGGAATTTTTTTTTCATATGCTCTATGTAGTAATATTATGCCAGTGTCTGGCTGCCCAACTATCCTAATATATTGGCTCTTGATTCCTATAACAATTAACATTAAACAAAGTTGAAATTAAATCCAAAATTTGAAATTAAAGAGCAACAAGTAACAAAACAATTATAGTACTATCACTTACTAAGTTGTTACTTATTAGTGCTATTATCTATGACTGTCACTGATAGCAATAGTAATAGTTCAAGAAGATGACCCAACACCAATGAATTTCTTTAGGGTGCTCCATTCTACATCATTTGGAAGCTCCATTTATTTGTAGCTAAATAGTTTTAACCTCATCAACAATGAATACTTCAGAGAGATAGTTTTACATGAATCGAAGAATTTATCTATAACTTCATTCATTGTTGATAGTGGTTTGATGCAACTTACAATTCTTTTTGGAGTGGTTTCCTCAGGAAAATTGCTTAAATTAGAATTCATGTTGTCTTGCAACATTTTTATGTAATCTTATTTTCCAATGAATCTGTCATTTGAGTTAGCTGGATTTGGTAATCCAACATTTAGCAAGTTCAATATGATGTGATTCATCTTGATCAAGTCTTTGGAAGCAGAGCTTCATCTATTTCCATTACTTGTTCACAATTGTGATAGAAATCAATGGTCATTACAAAAGCATCCAAGCAGTTATTTATTCCATGGTTTGCAAAATCCCTATCACTAGATCTCCGTACTTTATTCAAAATTTTGTTAGCAAGATTTTTTAAGGAATTGGTGAAGATTTATCTTTTACCTTGAACATCTTTTTTTACATTTCCAAAGAGAAGTCTAAGATTGCTATTTAAATCAAGCCATTCAAACAAACTATCACTGTTCTTCATTATTTTGTTCCAATTTTCTTGTTTGATAAGCTTAACAATGTTTATTATAGTATCCTTCACATGATGGTCTTCAGAAGAGGTCATTCTATTTTGTGCGATTACATTCTCCATCTTTTTCTTTATTTCAAACATCTCGTTTTCACTCTTTTTAAGTATTTTGTCTAGTTACCCTTGCCAATCAGTTGCTCTCTTCCTCTCATTCTCCAATTTCTTCTTCAAATCTTGGATTGTATTTGTAGTAGTTACCTCTTTTTTATTCTCATCCTCAAGTTCCCTTTTCAAATCATGGATTGTCTTTGCAGTGGACTCCTCTTTTTTCTTTGCATTGTCCAATTCCTTCTTCAAATCATGGAGTCTTTGAGTAGACTCTTCTTTTCTTGCATTCTCCAATTCTTTTGTTAAATCAAGAATTTTCTTTGCAGCTAACTCCTCTTTTTTCTTTGCATTCTCCAATTCCCTCCTCATATGGTGGATTGTGTTAGTTCTTGCAATAGCACTAGAGTCCATTTTTTTTGCATTCTCCAATTCCTTCTTCAAATCAAGGATTATTTTTGTAGTTGAATCTTATTTTTCTTTTTTCATATTCTTCATTTTCTTATTCAAATTGTAGATTGTGCTTGCACTAGACTCCTCTTTTTTCTTTTCATTCTCCAATTAAATCTTCAAATTATTATTTTCCTTGATGGCAAAGTCTAGGTCAGTTTTCAATTTATTGTTGACCTGTGTACTACTCTCTACATACTTGAATAACTATGTAGTAAAGGCTTTTTTTATGTTGAAGTCTTTTTTGGAACTCATCCAATTTTTTAGTCAAGTTTTGCACTTGTTCATTCATCTTTTCTTGCTGGATAATTGTCTCTATAGGAGAAGAATTCTTTATCCTATTTTGCAATTCTTTGAACCTATTGTCTGCTACTTTCTCCTTGGCCTTCACATTATCAAGGTCTTCCTTTAACTTTTCTATTTTCTTTGTAAGCCTTTTTTTTCCCTTTTCACTTTCATAAGTGTATAGTAGACCATTTTGTTGCTCTCTTTTGATATATTGATTTTGTCAATATTTTTCACTTTTGATAAATCCATTTGAAGACTGGTAAATTATATATCATTACAATTTATTATATTTTTTGGTGGATTATTATATCTACCTAGGGGCATAATATCCATGAAGTTCATCATTTCATTGTTTGGATCATATGTTAGAAATATTCTATTAGTAGATCCCTGACATTCAACAACTAAATCACTTTTCGAAGTCTTCATAATTTGCCTATTTCTTTCACTTTTGTCTATTCAAACTTTGATGCAAACTTGTTCAAACTAAAATCTAGGTTTTTTGACACAATTGAGTGTTCAAAAGGTGAATTATCAGTTGTATTTTTATATGCTCCTCCAACTCTAGTTAAAATTAATCCACCTACAATTGTATTTTGAGGATTTCCAATAGACTAAAGATGACCCATTCTAAATCCTAACATTTTAGGACTATTTTTAAAGTTTTGTATAGAAGCTACTAGTGCATACATCGGTGAATTAACTGCTGACATTGCTTGCAATGTAATTGTCATAACTTTTTTCTTTTTTGCACAAGGTTCATCCATGCTAATGCCAGTGCTAGTGGGATCAACTACAATTGGATTTGAAGATTTAACAAATAATGTGTTGGCATGACCTCCAAAAGTAGAAGTGTAATGTTTTTTTTCCCTTTCTAGATGAATCATCTTCAATCTCAGAAAGTCTAATGATTGGTTTACATCCTCTTTTGGGTGGGTCTGGTACTAAAACTAGATTCCAAATCCCTTCACCATTTTCACCAATGGGCCCTATACCTACATAACTCATTTTTTGTATCATAGTTGCCCCTTTACTATACATTTGTTTAACTGAATCACTCATTTGAAGTTTAACAATATCTTTACCCCTGGTTGACTTGGAGTCTTGAATACCTTGAATGTCCACATCAGACTTGAGGTTCTTCTATCTTTCATTATCAATGTCACTACCAAAATCATATAGTACAGTTGGATGCTCTTTATTCCAATAATCAGTAAAAATTTCATCCTCCTTAATTTCCTCAAAACCTACTGATGTCCTTGGTTCACCCAAATTTTGCCTCATTTTTCAAAAATTAGTCATCTTGGTTTGACACTATGACGCAGATGCATATGCCTCTTTAATTTCTTTCGGCATAGACCTCTTAGAAGGTTTAGATGCTTTCTCGTAGAAATTTAAGTATGTCAGAGGCTCTAATTTGTGTGACTTTGATATGTGCAATGTCGTAATTTGGGATGACAATTCTTGTATTGAAATATTATTCTCTATTGCATGTTTCTCCATCTCTTTCTTAACCTCATCCCATGAATCCTTGTTTTTTAACTTTTCTATCAATGGCATCTCTTAATGTTGATATTTGCTCGTTGAGTTCCCATTGGTAATAAGTCTCATTTTTATTATGTTCAGTGGATCACAATTCCAGTGACTAACAAAATCAAAGCCAAAAAAAATTACCAATTCATTTTCCACTTTGAAAGCCTTTCTCTCAAATGTGAGGCCTCCAATTGTGAAAGGAAAGGAAAGAAATATCATTTTATTTTGTTTTCCACTGGAAAGTTCATCTGTGCTCTCCATTTTCTATACATATTCTAGTGCAAAAACCCTTTTTGTAACATGCATTGGAAGTTTGTAGGATTCCACTACTAAACCATAAAACCTTAAGATAGTGTACTCTTCTATCAAGAACCAGTCAACCAATTGAATATGACTTTCCAATTGAATGCAATGTTTACAAGACACATGCAATCTAGGAATTGAAGTGCATGTGATTTTTTGGTAAATAGGTGCCAAAATAAAGTCTACAAAATGGTTGTGGTTTTTATTTATAGAAGTCATCCTCATCTTAAGTTTCCTCTCATATATTGGACTTGAAGTCTCTAATTTCTTCTGGGTTTTCCCATCAAACTTATATACCTCAATATCAAAGTTATTGTTCTCTGTGTCAAATATTGGGTGATGATTTGCTAAAAGAAGGTACCACAAGTAACTTGTGAACCTAAATGTCATCATCTTTCCTATAGTTGTACTTTGTTTAATCATTAGTAATTGTTGTTGCAAAGATTCAACAATGTGCTAAACAAAATTATATCTTACATCTACCTTCTCAATTGACTGACCTCGACAATGGATATTATAAATCATTTTAAGAAAATTGGCCCCCACTTCCTTGTTACTATCCAATCCTAGACAAAATGATAAAAAAAAAATAGTATTCTGAACCCATGACACAAAAATATCATACTAATAAGGAGGCTTATGGTCTACATCTAGTGTAACACTAGTAGAGGACTCTGAGTTTATTAAACCCTTAATATATGAATCTTGATAAACTCTTTCCAGTTTTTCATAAGCTTGTGCTAGTTTATCAAGTCAATGTGCTCATTAAAGCTTTTTGGTTTAAACCCTAGCCCTAGGTCTAACAAAGTGAAAAATTCACTCTCACTTATGGATAAAATTTCCTTGTGAGTGTTTTGGTTTACAGTTTCCTTTCTATTTTTATCATAATTCTAAGTGCATAGCATTACAATTTTAAGGCAAGGGAATACTTTGGGTACAATGAGGTTTGCTAATCTAGTAACCACTACAGCTAGTTTATTTGTATGTGCATTAATACTGTTGTTATATTTTTAATAAATATTCCCCTTCTATGGATCTTTTCACCTATTAAACAATGAATGTTTAATTCCCATGATTCCAAAAACTCCATGGATAATAGGATAGAAAATATCATGACATTTATCAATGAAACTTGGGGTTTGTAGCACTTGCTTGAGTTCTATAGTATCTTTCTTTTCCTTTATGCTTGCACTTGTACAAAAGGTTTTTAACTTTTTTTTGCCCATGCTTGCTACTAGTTATTACACAAAATTCTTCTTCAGGTCCTATTTAAAATAATTGTAAAGTGTAAACTTAAGACAATTAAAATCAAGATTTCTATTGTTGCAAATTGCAATGAAATTTTTTCTTAAAAATTAAATACCCAAAATCAAGATTGGATAATTGGTGTTGTCATCTAACACTCAAGTTTCACACTTTCAATCTTTAGAACACAAAATCAAATTCTAACAATCTTTGAAAATTTGAAATTTGAAAACCCTATTATATCATACTCGACTTGGAGAACTTTCAACTTCATACTCTAAAAACATAGAAGGTTAATAGTTAAAAGTTAAAATGAAAGTATTAAGTAATTAATGGTTTTAGGTACTTTACTAATAGTATGTACAATGTACATGTAAATGACATAAAGAGTCAAGACTCAATAATGTAGTAATGTACATAAAAATAATAAAAAAAGTAAAAAATTATTACATTAATATACATTTGAATAAATTTGTTCATTTTAAATAAATTAATTAATAAAAATCAAACTTAATTATCAATATGACTTTCTAGTCAATTTGTGAAATGCTATCATTGTTGTCAAGAGTCATCTCGAATCATGACATGTGTCAATCATGACACTTGTCAAGGACACATGTCACGATTCTAGTTGTTTCTTGACAATAGTGATAGCAGACCCAAAATTTACTCAAAATTCATCTTGAGTCATTGTTGTTGGCATTGATCTACCTTTTACTTAACAATCATGGCATCATCGAGTTGGGATTAAGTAATAATATTTTAAAAGACTAAACATAATTATTAATAAATTGATTGAGTCCTAACACTTAATTGAGCTTTGCAATAACTAGACATGTGTCACGATTTTGGATGAATCTAGGCACATGGAAAAATATTCTCCAAAATCGGTCTAAAATTCATCTTGGGTCGTCAATCTTTCTTTTAGTTAATGGTTGAGATTTTGGGTAGAATCTTGGAGTACACGTGCCCCGATTTTGAGTTAATTTAATTATTTATATTAAAAAATAATATTAAAAAAAATGTATAATAATAATTATAATAGTTATAATATAATATAAACAAATTGATTTTCTTTTCTATTATAGAAATGATTTTTTTTTCTATCATAAACTTTTTATTGTAAAGATGATATGAAAAATTCAATGAAGATATATTAAATTTTATAAAATAAAATTGGTGCAAGATATGAAACAAGTGCCATTAGTACTTTCCTTTAGCTTTTATATAAATCTAATTTAAATTTAACAAATTTATTATAATATATAAAATATTTTAATTAATAAAAAATATCATATAATTATATTTTTTGTATTGATGTTAATTTAAATTTAAATTTTATTCATAAATATAATCATTGATATATATGTTCTATTACATATATATCATATGGTTATAATTATATTATATTATAAATAATTATATTATACATTCTATTACATAATAAATAATTATAATATAAAAAATAATAATGTTTTTATAATAATAACAAATCTTAGATGATTATATAATATAAGTAATATTATTTTTAATTGAATGACAAAAAACATATTATAATTTATTAAAAAATAGATTATTAAAATATAGAATATAAACCAATGCACTTATATTAAAAGAATAAAAATATTAACGTTAATGAACCACATTGAAAATTAAATATTTAGCTCTTAGCCCTAAGTCTACTGTCAAGTACTAATAATAAATTATTATGAAAATAGTTTAATTTAAATAAAATAATTAAGGGGCGGGGGCCCTAGCTCGGTTGGCTAAATCTTCCTTGTTGCAGGGGGTTGGTCATGGGTTCTAGTCTCCCCCGTCCTCGTGGTATCGATGGGCGTGTCGCGCCAGCGCTACCAGTCACGTTAAAAAGTTTACCAGGCGCACTGCTGTTTATAAGGGGGGCGTGTTCCACCGATTCCTGCAGTCTAAACAAAAAAAAAAATTAAAAAATAAAATAATTAAAATTTAAAAATATAATTACAAATGTTATATTTATATATATATTTATTATTTAGTTTCAAAATTAATATGTAATATAGTTTAATTATCTATAAATTATTAACATATATTGATAATTATGATAATTATTAATAATATTAATTTAGTCTTCCAATGATCGAACATGTGTCACAATTCTGGATGAATCTAGGCACATGGGAAAACATTATCCAAATAGGTTTGAAATTCATCTTGGACCGTCAATCTTTCTTTTATGCAATGGTCAAGATTTTAGGTAGAATCTTCGAGTATGTGTCCCAGTTTTAGGTAGAAATAGACTTTATCTTCAATCTTATAAAATTTGGTCCGAAATAGAGTTGCAATCATTGAAAAGAATTTACATAGCATATTAATTAATATAGAGAAAAATGTTGAAATAAATATTGTTAAAAAAATTGTTACTAATTATTATAACTTTACTTTTAAGCTTGAGAATGTCAAAATCATGATGTTAATTTAATTATTTATATAAAATATTATATATAATATAAATTATAATAATTATTATAATAGTTTTAATATAATATAAATAAAGGATTTTCTTTTCTATTATAGAAATGATTTTCTTTTCTATCATAAAATTTTTATTATAAAGATGATATGAAAAATTCAGTGAAGATATATTAAATTTTATAAAATAAAATTGGTGCAAGATATGAAATAATAATGACAATAGTTTAATGTAAATAAAATAATTACAATTTAAAAATACAATTACAAATGCTATGTTTTTATTCATATTTATTGTTTAGTTTCAAAATTAAAATTTAATATAGTTTAATTATCTATAAATTATTAACATATATTGAAATTTGTGATAATTGTTTATAAACTATTCTTCATCATTTAAAAGATTTCATAATGAAAAAAAGTTAGGAATAGGTGAAAAGATAGGTATGAAATAAAAATTCGACACATAAATTATCAAAATTATATTTAACTTTGTTAAGGGTATAATCTTAAGGTTTCTTTGAAATCCACTCTTAATATCTTATCGCTCCATTTGTTTTAACCAATCGGATAATAGATTAAAGAAAAATAGTTTTAGAAATTACAAAACTTTTAATTGGATAATTTTTTATTGAATAATTTTTTACTATAAATCGTTAATCAAATATATTATATGAAACCATAAAGGGAATCGAGATTGTTGAAACCTTTTTTTTGTTTCTAAGTTCTAAGTTCTAACTTTATAACTATTAACAGTTAATTATTTTTAAGAAAGTCATAAACTAACATTTCAATAGTGCATTGAGAATCGAGATGCCAAAAACTAAGTCATAGACTAATAAGAACAACAATTTGAGAAGCCAAAAACTATTGTTTTCATTGATAATATTTTAGACTAAACAATGTACATAATACTGATTCATAACATAGATATTCAAAATAGCTGATTAAATAAGCCTGGTTTTACTATTTCGTAATTTACAAAAAAGGACAAGGTCCAATCCAAAGAAAAATATAGATATCTTAAAAATATTTTTTTGCCTAAAGGGTAGTGATTAAGGAAACAATATTCAAAAAATAGGGAATAGGGAACCAAGGAACTGGGGAGGCTAGAAGCATCAATGGGCTGAGGGGCCAAGGGCTTGAAGCCTTCAATCACAAAGGTCTTCAAGTCCCTCCATGAGAAATCTATTAGAGAAGATGATGTTGCTAAACTCATCTAGCCATGTGAAGTCGGTCTCGATGATGTCGTCCAACAAGAACCACTTCCATAGAAAATCTCTTCCAAGTCATGCCCACTTTCGATGGTGAGTCAACTGTCATTCATTCATTCTGAGCAAGAAAGGGTGCTTATGTATAATGCACCCTATGCCTTCCTCCTAACACTTCTTTGCTACATCTACAAAAGGGATACCAATGCCTGGCCCTAGTACCTTCTCGGCCAATACAAGAATTTTGACATTATCTTCTAAAAATGTTTCTTTGAAAATATTATGTAGAAGCATCAGAATGTCTATTTGACTACCTTCAAGGTTGAGAAGAGATGTGAGAAAGTGGGAGGTAATATCTATGGACACAAGATACCTCTTATCATTTCTCAAGAATTCATGGCCGCGGACCATGAATATAGCATGGCAGATAAAAGGACTTTGGGCATTTAGCTTGCAAACCATGGCAAGGACATTGTTAGCAATCTTGCCCAAAAAGGGCTTTTGCAGAGCCATTGTAGTGCATTTATGGCGAATTGGCGTATCCATGACTAAGATTCAAGAAACTCTACAAAGTGCAATTGCAAACTGAATTCAGATTGAAGAATATGAGAAATGATAATGAAAGAGTATTTGAAGAGGCTATTTAATGATAGTTGCATTGAATTCTTTGACATTCGTGATCTTTCATATTTTATTTTTTTGTATTCCTATTAATTTTCAAGTGTGTGAAACATCAAAATGTACTAGCATTAATTTTGGATAGTCGATAGTTCCTAACATTGAGTAATGATTTCCATGTAAACCTTTCCACATGTCTCCATTCTAGAGAATTTCATGTGACTCCAGGTCTTTTTGAGTGAGTGGCCTTGAAATGCATCTTCTATCGTTGATATCTAATTAATCGATAGTTAATAAAACTATTTTATTTACTATTAACACTACAAAAGTGACGATAGCCAATTTGGTAATAGTGAGACTAATGTAACGATGTTATGACATTATTAATAATAGACCTAAGATAGTACAACGTTGAAACTTCAAGTGACTACTTAGCAATCAATATAGCCACTAGCCAATACATGTGCAAATTTTACTTTTAGATTAAACAATTTTTTAGTTTACCACTAAAGATTAGCCAAGACCATTATTATTTATTTTCCTACAAAAAAAGTAATTTCCCTCTATCATTATTAATTCATTTTTGCTAAGGGAACAAATAGCCATCATTTATTTATCTATCAGCAAGAAAAAATATTAATTCGCCACATTTAAAATGACTTTTGCTAGGGCAAGAAAAATTTTTCCAAAATATAATATTTTATTTCCCTATATGGAACAAAAAAATTGCCCTCGACAATAAAATTTTCGTACCCACAAACTATTGGATTCGCTAGCATTTTAGGCATTTTTTTTGGGAGGGGTTTCTTAAAGTTATCACTGAATATTGCATATCTTTGACATTCCTCATCTTTGAGATCTTTTATAAAATCTTTTCCATTACAAAACAGTACACTAGGTACTTTAGACAGTGAGTCCTCCCCTTCTAACAAAGATTGAATTGTAAAGGTCTTACCTCCCTTTTTGAAGGTTATGACATTAGCTCTACCATCATACACAACCTCTCTATCAAATTTCCAAGGCTTGCCTAGCAAAAGATGACAAGAATCCATGGGCAAAACATTACACAACAATCTGTGCTTGTAACCTGCTATGGAAAAATCCACCCAAGCTTGCTCATTAACCAAGATGCTCAAGCCTTTGTTAAGCCAAGTAACTTTGTAGGGGTTTTCATGAGGAATATTCTGCAATTTCATTTTAGTAATAGCCTCGTTTGATATCACATTACTAGTGGACCCTGAATTCACCACCACTTTGTACACTTTTCCTATGATTTTGCATTTTAGACAAGGTCTGTCTATGTCTAGGTTCATCAAGAGCTCGTTGTTTGATCAAGACTCTCCTAAACATAAGTTTCTCACCTTTTTAAGATTCAATGTGGTCCACATCATATTCATTGATGCAATTATCCTCTTGCACATATGCCATCCTTTTATCTTGGTTAGAAAAATAGGGGATTTCAAGACACCTATAGATAGGGTGGCTTAGTTGACCATAATTATAGCATTTCATACTTGCAAAGTATGAGTTGAATCTACCTGATCCTCTTCCCCTACTGGATCCCCCTTTATTATCTTTTCCTCTATTATAACCACCTCTTGAGAAGTTGTCACTAGTTTTCTCTATGGGCTTTCTCTCACTTTGATTCTTCTTCTCATTACCTCTACCTTGGTAGCCTCCTCTTTGCCTTATCTAATTTTTTCCCTAGCCTCTATTCTTGAAGTTGGAATCCCCCTTTCTTTTGTTCTTTTTCTCTAGATTTAGAGCTACTTGATGGAACCTTTGGATAGTGGTAGGTGTCCACAAATTAAGCTTCTCTTATATATTCCATTTCAAGCCACTCAAATATCTAGCCACCTTGATTGGCTCTTCTTCTTTCTTTTTGGATCACACACATAGCCTTTGAAATTCCTTAGTATAAGAGGTTACATATAAGTCTTCTTGCTTCAGTCTTTGAATTATTTTATGGAGTTGGATCTCAAAGTCTTCAGGTAGGAAGTTCTCCTTCACTTTAGTGACCATATCATTCCAATTAGCTATAAGCGTCTTACCCATGTTGACCCTCTCATCGTGTACATATTTCCACCATGTTAGAGTCGACCCTCTGAGCCTTGACTTAGCCACTTTAACCTTTTTTTTCTCTAATACCCCTTTACACTCAAAATGGTTCTCCATGCCATCTATCTAATCCATGACTACATCTATGTCCATCTTCCCATTGAAAAGTGGCAAACCTTCCAAAGCTTTTCCTCCTAGGGCTTTGATAGCCTTCAAGAAGGGCTCTTCATTCAAGATAGGGTCAAGTTTAGGTACCACATCCTCTTCTACTACCTCCTTACCCTTTTCATTGTCTTCTTCTTCCTTCCTCTTTGCTACATTAGAAACTTCCTCTAATTTATTTTCACCTCTTCCAAGGCTACTTAAAGTAGCCTAGTCTTCTCCCTTTATTCATCAACTTCCTTGACTAGTTTTGCATTAGTCACCATACTAGTTTCACCTACTAATTCCCTAGTAGCTTCTGATATCCACCACTTTTCCCAAGTCTTTGATTTTCTCTAATACCACTTTGATGTGACTACTAGCCCTACTCTTTCCCAAAGTTCTCTCTTAGGATCTTCTTAGGTCATACACTTGACCAACTAGGGTTTTGACACACCCTATACCTCTTAGAATTCTAACCAATAGATCCTAACCATTCAGTTGGTGCACATCAATTAGGTAGGAGATACACTTGTTCACTACTCTCCAGCAACATAAGTAACCCCAAGCCTATAAAGGACATGATTGGACTCATAGGAGTATCTTAGGTCTCTTTCCAATATTCTGAACCAAAAACAATGTCAAAACCCTAATACAGTTGCAATCCACAAGTAAAATTGCACTCTAATGCTTGGAAAAAGGCTACAAGGATTAGCCCTCCAAATGTACAAAAACAAAAATATCTTTAAAAAAAAAAAAAAAAAGCCAAAATAAATAACTAGTCTAGATACCTTTTTAGAGTTATTAGATATTTTGAGGGTCTAAGGTTTCCACACTATCCATATAGTATAGGCACAAATTTAGCCTTCAATTAAGGGTTTTAAGGGTTTGCTTGCTATCTGATGCAAAAAAAAAATTTGCACTCCTTAGGACTTTCACCAAAACTTCTCCTCTAGTTTAGGGTTAGTCCACAACATCTCCTAACTCTCGACATGCTTGAATTGGAGAATCAACACTATTAATCCACTCATAGCTCTTTTCCTACTCTGTGATCCCTAACCAAGTTGGAATGACTTGCCTAGGGCATCACCTTAAAAACCACATCTATGTTTTCCATGAGCCCTCCATTATTATATATGGAGTACTTGGAGTCTAGTTCCAAATCTCAAGAAACTGTACAATTCCTACAGTGGGAAGTGGCCCTAGAACCCCATTTGTGCTAACAACCTATCTTAGGATAACAAACTAGTGTAAAGAAAACTAATTAATCTAAGCACTCAAAACTTAACAAAAGAAGTAACTTGAACTATACAATATCTTGAAAAAATCCACCCTAACTATTCCAACATAAAAATATGTAGAGTTAATCCATTTACATACCAATAACATCAAAAACAAAAAAATTGTTATAAAACAATGTTGTTGCACAGTTTGTACAATGTCAAATCCACTTTCTCCAACTGATTGAAAAGATTGGAAATCACCTTATTGTTAGGATAAACTACAGACAGAAATAAAAACTACATGCAAATATAACCAATAATAGAAAATAATAGAACACACATAAATGAACACAAGGCACCAAGATTTAACATGGTTCACCCAATCCCTGGGCTACGTCCACCAAATAGCAAGTCCGATCTTATTACAATCCAGTGATTACAACCTGATTACAATCTGTAATCCCTTACAGCTCAATACCGCCGCAAGAACCAATTTCGTATCACAACATTATGAAAAGTACCCAACCCTAAGCCCTTTTATACAATTATTAAACCGCCTTAGAGTTATAACATGTCGGCCATATGTTGGCCACAATATGTCGGCTACCATGTCGGCTACTACCCAAAAAAATTTTTTCGCTGCGATGCCCCAAACCCCACTATTTATGAAGTATGCACAGTACTTTCCTGATCAGTCACCACAATCTAACAATCTCCCACTTGGGGACTAATCAGGCTCCACACTAAACAACAATCTCCCACTTGGAGACTAATCCTGTAGAAATACCACTACCACATGGGGCTCCCACTAGATCAAACCATCCTGGACTCTATTGTTCTTTTATTCATGTTTAGTCTAAAAGACCAACCGAAGCTGAAGAGGAGTTCAGCTTCTCCCTTGTTACAACCTTTGTCAACATATCTGCTGGATTGTCATTGGTATGTATCTTCTCCAGCTTTAACTGTCCATCCTCCAAAAATGACCGAATGAAATGGTACTGCAACTTTATGTGTTTGGTCTTAGAATGTAGAGCTGAATTCTTAGCAAGATGAATGGCACTCTAACTATCTGTGAAAAAATAATTATCCTTCTAAGGATGTCCCAATTCTTCCAAGAAGAACTAAAGCCATATCATCTCCTTGGCTACCTCTGTAGCAGCAACATACTCTGCCTTTGTAGTGGAGAGAGCATTAATCTTCTGTAACCTAGAAACCCAGCTCACGGCTGCCCCACCAACAGTAAAGACATAACCTATAGTACTCTGCCTGGTATCAATATCCCCAGCCAAATTTGAGTCAACATAGCCCTGTAAATTAGTAGTAGAGCCCCCAAAGTGTAAACACTTATTGGATGTTCCTCTCAAATATCTGAGAATCCACTTGACAGCAGTCCAATGCTCAAATCCTGGATGACTCATACACCTGCTAACGACTCCCACTGCATGTGCAATATCTGGCCTAGTGCATACCATAGCATACATCAAACTTCCTACAGCTGAAGCATAGGGTACCTTGGACATCTTACCCTCCTCTTCCTATGTCTTGGGACACATCTCCTTAGTCAATTTCAAATGACCAGGTAAAGGTGTGCTGACAGCTTTAGCATTCTCCATAGAGAAACGTTGCAACACCTTCTCAACATAATCAACTTGAGATAGCATCAATGTTCTGTTCTTCCTATCTCTACAAATCTTCATACCAAGGATTTGTTTTGCTGCCCCCAAATCCTTCATAGCAAATGCATGTGCTAATTGGCGTTTTAGCCCCTTAATATGATCCATGTTAGACCCAGCTACAAGCATATAATCAACATATAAACATAAAAAAATGTAGCTATCATCATCTAACCACTTAAAATAAACACAGTAATATGAATGACACCTATTATATCCATGCTCATGCATAAAACTGTCAAATTTCAGATACCATTGCCGAGGTGCTTGCTTCAAGCCATATAAACTTTTCTTCAATTTGCACACTAAGTTCTCCTTACCTTTGACCTCAAAACCCTGTGGCTGAGCCATATATATTTCTTCACCCAAATCACCATGAAGAAAGGCTATTTTAACATCCATCTTCTCTAAATGCAAATTTTCAGTAGCCACAAGACTTAAAATAGTATGAATAGAAGTCATTTTAACAACAGGAGAAAATATCTCATGAAAATCAATTCCCTTTTTCTGTGCAAATCCTTTTACAACTAACCTGGCCTTAAATCTTTTCTTACCTCCTTCCTCTTCTTTCAACCTGTAAACCCATTTATTCTGTAAAGCCTTTTTACCTGCAAGAAACTTGCACAAATCCCATGTCTTATTTTTCAGCAAAGAGTCCATTTCATCTTTCATTGCAGACTCCCACTGAATCTTAGTATCCACCTGCACAGCTTCATCATAACTTTCAGGTTCACCAGCATCAGTAAGTAAAATAGAATACAACGAGGGAGAAAACCTTTGTGGAGGTCGAATTTGCCTTGTTGATCGTCTAACATTCACTGGTGTGTGTGGTATTTGTTGTTGCAGTTGTTGCACATCATGAGGAATGGCTAGAACATCAGCTTTTGGAGTATCATCCAGCACTACATAATCATCTTCTTTCTTCTCATGTTGCTGCAATAGATCTTTGTACAACACTTTCTCATTAACTATGACATCCTAACTTCTAATAATTTTAAGATTTTCAAAATCCCAAAGCCTATAACCAAATTCATTAATTCTATATCCAAAAAAGACACATTTCTTTGATTTAGCTTCTAGCTTGGTTCTATTTTCAGAGTCTATATGAGCAAAAGCTTCACAACCGAAGGTCTTGAGAAAAGAATAACTCACCTTCTTACCAATCCATGCTTCCTCTGGAATACCACATCCCAAAGGAGTAGAGGGACCTCTATTAATCAAATATACTGTAGTATTGACAGCCTCCACCCACATGTGTAAGGGCAACCCAACATGCAACTGCATGCTCCTTGTGCGCTCCATTATAGTCCCATTCATGCGTTCAGCCACTCCATTTTCCTGTGGAGTCCTTGGAACAGTTTTTTGTCTACGAATATCATTAGTGGAGCAATAATCATCAAATTCATGACTGCAATACTCACCACCATTATCAAATCTGAGACATTTTAATTTCTTACCAGTCTCATTTTCAACCAAGCATTTCCATTTCTTAAAAGTTTGAAATACGTCAGATTTTTGTCTAAGGAAATAAACC
The DNA here is from genome assembly GCA_028749045.1 of Cupressus sempervirens. Lineage (NCBI taxonomy): Eukaryota > Viridiplantae > Streptophyta > Pinopsida > Cupressales > Cupressaceae > Cupressus > Cupressus sempervirens. Next base: position 331,451,742 of record CM053790.1, read on the forward strand.
CATACTTTTCTAGTTGCATCATCAATAAATGTAACATAATAATGAGAGCCACCAAGGGAAGATACCTGGGCTGGTCCCCATACATCTGTATGCACAAGCTCTAATTTCTCCTTTTTGTTTTCCTTCCCTATCTTTATAAAACTCACTCTCTTTTGTTTTCCATACACACAACTTTCACAGAAATTCATATTCACACATTTTAGACCTGGTAAAAATTTCCTTGAATGAAGTACTTTCATACCTTTCTCACTCATGTGCCCAAGTCTATTGTGCCACAACGCTGTATCAGAATCTACAGTAGCTATTTGTTCTCCCTGCTCAACTACAGTAATTGTTCCTGAATATTCATTTGTCTTTGAAACAATCAAAGTAGAAGGAACAATATGACTTGTACAAAGATATAAGGTGCCTACTTTCACACCTTTTGCTACTACAAGGGAACCTTTTGAAACCTTCCAATTTTTATCATTAAAAGTAACTACACAACCCTCATCACCGAGTTGCCCTACTGAAATTAAATTTCTACTTAGTTTTGGAACATGTCTTACCTCATGTAGTAGCCAATGATTCCCATTCTGCAACTTAATCTTAATTTTTCCCTTTCCAACAATCTGACAGGGTTCATTATCCCCTAAATAAACAAGCCCAAAATCCCCTTGGACATAATCAATGAAATAACCTCTATGAGGTGTAGCATGAAATTAAGCACCAGAATCTAAAACCCATGAATCATCAACACTCTCTAAAGACAGAAGCAAAGCATCCTCTTCGGATTTGTTACTTACCACATTTGCCTCCTTGTCTCCATCTGATTTATCTCCTTCATTTTTATTTCAATTCCAGCAATCTTTCTTTTTGTGCCCTGGTTTCCCACAGTACCAGCAATCATTTGGTCCTCTCGACTGAGACCTCCTCCCCTTTGATTTTCCTCTTGATTTCCCATGATTTCCAGAGTTACTTCCTCTTTCAGTCGTTCTGCCCCTGCTTTGTGCATTTAAAGCACTTCCTGATGTAGATCAACCTGAGGATTTTCTATGAGTTTCCTCACTTAAAATAACACCGATCACATCATCATATTTTAGGGTACTAGATCCAAGAACAGAGTTACTCACCGCCATTACCAAGCCATTCTAGCTTTCAGGCAAAGAACACAAAATCAAGAGAGCCCTAATTTCTTCATCAAAATTGATACCCACAGAAGATAATTGACTAGTAATAGTATTAAACTCATTTAAATGATCTGCAACAGATCCACCTTCTGCCATTTTCATATTAAATAAATGCTTCATGAGAAATACCTTATTTGAAGTGAAGGGCTTTTCATACAGTGTCGCTAGGGTTTTCATCAAATCTTCTGTCATCTTTGCTTTTGTAATATTAAATGCCACCGATGGTGCCAAGCATAACTGAATGCTTCCGAGTGCCTTTCTGTCCAAAAGATCCCATTCAGCCTTTGACATAGTTCCCTGATTCTTGGCTTTTTCTTCCAACGACTTCCATAAATCCTTGTGATATAAATAGTCTTCCATTTGCATCTTCCATAACTGGAAGTTCTGCCCATTAAACCTGTCAACCCTCAACTTACCCTCATCTTCCATCGCTCCCACTCAACTGTGAGACTCCCACTTAACCGTGAGACTTTCCTGTAGAGGATAACTGAAAGATAACCTTGCTCTGATACCACTTGTTAGGATAAACCACAGACAGAAATAAAAACTACATGCAAATATAACCAATAACAAAAAATAATAGAACACACAGAAATGAACACAAGGCACCAAGATTTAACGTGGTTCACCCAATCCCTAGTCTACGTCCACCAAACAACAAGTTCGATCTTATTACAATCCAGTGATTACAACCTGATTACAATCCGTAATCCCTTACAACTCAATACCGCCGCAAGAACCAAACTCGTATCACAACATTATGAAAAGTACCCAACCCTAAGCCCTTTTATACAATTATTAAATTGCTTTAGGGTTATAACATGTCAGCCATAATATGTCGGCTACTACCCAAAAAAAAAATTTCGGGGCGATGCCCCGAACACCTCTATTTATGAACTATGTATAGTACTTTCTTGATCAGTCACCACAATCTAAAACTTATAAAGGCTTAAAGTGAAATTCAAAACTCATTCAAGTAGTTGAATATTTCTCACTAATATTTTTCTCTTTATGCAATAAAATTTTCAAAAAGTTGTCAATGACAACTTTTTCAAGATTTGGCAGTTTTTGTAATTTTTAACATATGCTTCTTAAACTTCCTCCATTCAATAGAAAACTATGAAAAATACCTTAGATAGATATTAAGGACCTAATAAGGACCTTAAAACACTTACTTTATCTACTGAGCCTTCAAAACCCAAAAATTCTTTATTAAGCCAAATGAGCAATTTTTGAGCAACTATGGGCAACTTCACCATTTTGGGCTCTTCCAACCTACCTATCCACACCTTAGGACCAATTTAATCCTCTTATTGATCTATTTATGTGTCTATCATCACTACAAGACAAAACAACTAGGAATCCATAGGTCTACCGCTACCCTTCTTAGGTGCTCCTACACCAATTCACCCTCAAGAATATTATATTCCATAAGAGTAAAACGAAGAGAAAAAGAGATCCATTCTTAAGGAAACCTTCAACATTAAGGGATAAAAAAATTTGAAAATAGAGGGATCAAGAGATCCTAAAATATAAATCCATGCTTGAAGGATTACTCAGTAATCCAAAAAGGGAGAAAAGATATCTTGAAAAATAATATATGTGTTTTGAAAAGCGCATGTGTGCAATACGTGAGTAAAGCATATGACCCCATGTTAAAGTCATTGCTAAAAATTTAATAGGAGCAATGTCTTTAATAGAAACATAAACAACTACACTAATTATGTTTGCACTATGAGATGCCCCCAAACAAAGATAAATCAAGGGAAATACCTCATAAACATACATAGAACACAGAAGGGATTTACCTGTCGCGAGTTTAGTATGATCATAAGATTATATATATACATACATATATATATATATATATATATATATATATATATGTATATATATATATGTATATATATATATACATGTATATATATATACATGTATATATATACATACATGTATATATATATACACATATATATACACATGTATATATATATATATGTATATATACATATGTGTATATATATATATGTATATATACATATATGTATATATATATGTATATATATATATGTGTATATATATATACATGTATATATATGTATATATATACATGTATATATATATGTATATATATATATATACATGTATATATATATATATACATGTATATATATATATATATATACATGTATATATATATATACATGTATATATATATATATATATACATGTATATATATATATATATATACATGTATATATATATATATATATATATATGATATTATTGAAAATGAATTGACATAATTCCACAAAGAAAGTATAACTACAATTACAAAGGAGAAAATATCACATAAGAGATAAAAGAAGATTTTTTTTAGACCATGACTTGGAGACCAAAAATAATTAGTGCTACCAAGTTGTGGATCCAAGAAGATTACACAAGGAAATATTTACAACCAATAGCACAGGTACAATATAACATGATACAACATATGGAAGAATAGAGATACACATAGAGGAATGGTACAAAAAGTTTGTTTCCTTTATCACCTTGCGCCAATAGAGCCATGAGGGTTGTCTAAAATAATCTAACAACATTTAACAAACACTTCATGAGAGAAGCACAGTACAATAGACAAACACACAAAAAAGCTACCATAAAGGACAAGCCAAACAAGCATGTTTCCTACTTTCCCCATCTTTTTCTATATCATTTAGGGAAGGTGGGTAACTTGCAAGAGGGACTATATCGATTTCATAGTAGAAATGATAGCCAGTTCCAAACAAGGATCCTCTTGAGAATCATAATGTTCAATACTAGGTGTAAGTGTCAATTGTGATGGAAGCATATTATGTAAATCAATATCAATGTCAATAGTCTAATATTCATCATTAAAATCATTAGTGTCATCAAGAGTATCTTTTTTATCCACATTAATCAAAATAGGATCTAGGATACGAATGGAATCATCATAATAATGCATCTTAACATCATTATTAGTAACAACTTCTTCTAACACATTATGCATAGGGTTATTTGAAGAAGGTAAAGATTATTGAAGAACATAATTATGAGCTTTAGCTTGAGCATGAAGATTATTATGACAATCATTAGAAGATTGATTATATTTTTTCTTGTTTGAAATGTGTTGAGAACTAGGAGAAGCAATTATTGGGTTCTTCACAAGTTCTATGGGAGGATCAATAGGATTATCAAGAGATAGACAAGCAATAATAGGAGCTTGATTAATAGATGTAGAAGCCATAGATAAAGGAGGTATGGAAGGTGTAGATGAAATACCATGATTAATATCCATAGGAGGTAAGCTTAACTAGAGAATCTTACGATGCTTATAGGCTTGATAGGAGAAAAAAAAATCAGGTTGAGAAGGACATGAATTAGCTAATGAAGGCCAAAAGAAGTCAAGGTTAACACAATCTCTAGGCTTATAAGGGTGACATAAAATATGACTAACCATCTTCACTTGTTCATTATGAAAAAAATTAAGATATTTATAGATAGGTGAAGCAACAACATGCATGGCATCCAACCACGACAAACTAAGCTTAACTTAAAACTGATTAGAAGTAGGAACAACAACAAAGGTAGTGTTCACAATTTTACTACAAAGTTCAACTAGTAAATTAATAGAACCAAAAGATGGATAAAGAAAGCCATTATAAGTTTTAATCCACACATCAAATGTATCATAAGAATCATGTTGTAATTTTTTCATAAAAATATTTTCTTCAGTAATAACATTGACTAAAGATGTAGGATCAACAAGACAACCATGAGTAGGTATTTAAGAAATCCTAGCATAAATATAAAAGGGACCATCAAGATCTTTAATAATATCAAAATCATCAAAGGTAATCAAAAGTTCTTGAGGTCTTTTATTCTTAGGTTGTTGTCAAAATTTAGGCTTAGGTTTTAGTTGAGGTTGAGATGGAACTTGAGATTGAAGTTGAGATTGAGGCTAAGGTGGAGATATGGATTGAATAACATGCTTCACTTGATTAAGAACATGATTAAGATCATCCATCTTTGAATCATACACAATATCCATAGATGGTTGAGAAATGGTATTAGTATCATGTTGAGGTAAAGGATCTGTATAGATTTGAAGAGGAGGAGAAAAAAAATTGTTCCCACTACCAGCAAGATTATCAACAGATAAGGTATTAGAATTAGTTAAGTCTTGAACCTTATAGTTTAAAAAATAATGTTTTTAAGTATCATGACCATTATAACGATGATATTGAAAAAAATTCTTTAGGATCAAATGATTTAGATGCAATCGTGGTAGGTAAAAGAGGTTGAATAGGAGGTAAAGTAATCATATTCATAGTTAGAAACCTATTCATAATGGAATGTAAAGATTTAGAAAGAGAAGTAAACATAGATTTAATCAAAAAGTAGTAGATGCAGAAGTGGCATTGTGAGATGCAACAACAACTACATTTTCTTGTTTGTTTATCTTGACATAGTTGTTGAATTTTTTAAATTTGTTGGGATTAGGAGTAGCATCACTTTTATCGACAAGAACAAGAACCATTGGAGTGTTTCTCTCAAATTTACTTGCTTGTAATTCATAATGATGAAGAGTTGCATAAATTTTTTTAAAAGAGGTAAATTTAGTAAGCAAAATCTTATCTCTAATATCCTTTTACAAATTTCAAATAAACATACATTGAATATCAATATTAGGAACATGATAGGAAATTTGAGCAAGTAAATGCTTAAATATACCAATAAATTCAGTCAATTTTTGCTTAGCATTTTGTTTATAATGCATCAAATCAATCAAAGAAAATTGTGGGCCAATGTTGTTTTGAAATTGTTGAATAAAAGCATTGGAAAGTTGTGGAAATGAAGCAATAGAATAAGGAGGCAAGGAAAAAACCCATCATAAGGCCTTGTCATGAAAGGTTCTAGCCGAAAGCTAGGCTAAAATCATATGGTCATGAGCATAATCACTACAAAGGATTTGAAATATTTTAACATGATAAACAGGGTCTCGGACCTTACCATTTTAATTCTCAAGATGAGGCATCTGAGCTTGCTGAGGAATGGGAGTGAAAATGATATTGTAGGAAAAAGGACTTCCCATGCCACATTTAGGAATACTAAACTTGTTTTGAGTGAAGGATGCAAGTTGTTTGTTGTAAAGATGACACAGTGTGAGCCAAATTGATAATTGTTGAATCATTAGAAGAAATAGGAGGAATAACAATATTAGAAACACTAGGTAAAGCATATGAAGTTGCAAGAATGGAAGGCACAACTAGAGAAATGCTTGGAACTATAGTTGGTAGAGGATTATAATAAGTAAAAGGAACATTATGATAAGAAGGTTGTGATGTAGGAAGGGACACAAGAGGATCACTCATAGGAATAGAGGGAACCATCATAGTCAACAAAGGAGTATAGGTAGGAATACTAGTTAATGGAACAAAAGAGGGTTCTATACTAGTGTAGAAGGAATCAACCCTAAATCTTGAGCTTCTTGAGCTAAAGGTTTAACATTTGAATTCATAAGGTGAGTAATACCATGCAAGAGGCTAACACTTTGATCATTATTATGAAGAACTTTATAAAGAGAATTTATAGCTTGAATAGAATCTTGATTATGATTTTCTTGAATGAGCCAGTTACTTATTTTATCAAGTTTGGTTGAAAGTTTTTCGACTTGTTCAGGAGGAACTCTTAAAGCATCATCCTCATCATGAAATGAGTGAGAAGATTTTTGCTCCATAATAGGATTGAAATCATGATTAATAAAGTTAACATCCAAGATCCTAAGAAATGTAAAGGAAGACTTAGGATCAAAGACACCCATAAGTCTATGATTTCATCTAACAAAATTATTGTTAATGGGACTAGAAGTAGTAAAGATCATAAACCAATGCAATGGAAATGAACTAAACTAAGGAAACATAAAACATTAATATTTTGTATTTTAATAGAGATTTTAATTTTTTTTTGTATTTTTCTTGAAATATAGATGCAAGAAATTTAATTAGCATGCAATATTTAACATAAAAGATAAATCTAACACCAACAAGATAATATAAAAGGAAATCTAACACCACAAAACACAATAGGGCATCTAGTTCCACAAAAGAAAAGAGGGTAAGTGTGTAAGGTTGACCAAAATGAATAGGATAAAAATGAAAGGGGTATGATATATTATGTAAGACAAGGAATATAGGACCTATCCTTAGCCCAAATTCCCAAAAGAAAAGATCCAAAATGATTAATCACAAAGAAGTGGTCAATACACAAATGAATCAAATGATGGAAAATATGAAGAAAGGAGGAAATCCTATAATCTATTATAGAAAGCATGTGATTGAAATCTTGAATGAATAGAAGGAAAATAAACCTCAAAGTAGGGAAAATCTAGAAAATTCTGATTTTTGATGTTTGTGCACATTTTTGGGGAATTTTGCAACTTGCTCTAGATAGAAATGTGGAGATAGAGATAACCTAGAAACCTTTTGTCTTTTTGAGAGTAGGTCGACCTTGACTTAGATAGTGGGGCACAATATTACCCTTTATTTTTGACCTTGACTTACATTTCTTTGACAAAAAAATTGTTCATGGATCTTGGAGGTTTGTCAAAAAAGGTATCCAGATCTAAACTTCAATTCATTGTCCTATACCTATACTTGCAAGAAAAATGTGTTCTTTTATTTGGATGGGGGTTTTCCTTCGTCAAACCCTAGTTTGGAATCAACCTTGAATGTAATTGAAATTAAAATATGTATAAACAAAGTAAATGGAACTATTCACCTTGCTTATGTTGAAATCCTTGTGGAGGATTCAAATCCTTGAATCCACAAGTATGGATGCTCCAAATGAATATAGAAATGAATGTAGGATGTCTCAAATCAATGACATTAGATCTTTAAGACCAATCTTGAATGGATCTTAGCATAGGAAGAGGCTTGAATGAAAGTGGATGGAGAAATATTCAACAAGAGGGCTCCATAGAGACATAATCCCTCAATGGTTAACAATGGATCTCCTTGATGAATTAGATCTTGAATGCTTGAATTCTTAATCATGAAGATAATGGATTGTCTAAAATCATAATTTTTATTGTTAAATAAAATGAGAGGAGGCTCCCTTATATAGTGATCTAGGGCACAAATTTCTAGAGATACCAACATTGGAGAATCAAATCCCAATTAAGCTTAACCCTTAGAAATGTACCTCAATTAAATGCAATTTAAAAGTTTAGCATTTTTGAAATCTAAAATGACCTACTTAGAAGTGGGAAAATGAAACTTTGTGAAGTCCGATATCCCTAAACCTTAGGAACTTGAAATTTGGACCTAGGGTCAAGGTCAAGTACGAGTCTACCCTAGGTCAGAGTTAAGGTTGACCTTGACCTAGTTTAGGGTCAAGGTCAACCTTGAACCTTTAGGTCATCATTTGTTAGAATTCTTTAGAATAACTAAGAGTGGGCATGAATTAGCTATCCAAGGTCTAGATGTACAATTAAAACTTTTCACAACTTAGTGAACCCATATCAATAAAACATTTTCATCATGCATGCATCCATTAGATTATGCAATCACTTAAACTTGTAGGTTACTATCAAATCAATTTGTAGAAATGTAAACATGAAACATAATAGATTCAATAACACATTTGACACAATGATTTAATGTGGAAACCCAATTTGGAAAAAATAACCAGTAACATGATACTCATTCTTACTCCTCTAAAGTGATGCCCTATGAATGGCTAACCCTATTAAAGGTTACAATGCACACTATTAAACATGACCTAGTTTATAGATTTAAATCACCCTATTAGGAGTGAACCTTGTCAGAGGACTATAGATCATTCACTTTGAATGTCATCCTATTAAAGGATTTAAAAATGACTATCAGGTCAACCTTAATCCAAAGGATTTACCCTAGATTGATACAATGATTAGAGAGTATCAGTAAGGCTTGATCTAATAGATCTCTATTTTAGTCCTCCATTTTTCTTGGCTTTCACACTCTTTAGCTCTAATAGCTTGTTCACCCTTCAAGCATCCATACCCTTAAGACTTCTTGCTTTGGTTGCTAATGCAGTCTATTCTCTTAGGTCACTAAATGAAGCAATACCATAGAATCCTTGTATTCCTTAGGTTCTTGTACATGACAACCCTTGCTTCTAACCAGTCATCTCTATAAATAGAGAATTAAGATATTTTGTCATTCATCCTCCATCATCCATTTAGGGTTAAGTTATATTAGGTAGGAATCAATGAATTTATCCTTCATTTTGTTTCATTCTCTTTTAGAAAATTCTCTTTCAATTCTTTTTATATTCACCTCAAAATGGTTCACCATGAATATTGTACCACCAACTCATCAATCTTATCTCCCACATGGTTCACACAATCCAAGAAATCAAACTTGTCTCTCAGATTCATTGAATTCTCGATCTTTTTCATAATGTTGAATCTTGGTGTGAGGCCTTGCCCCGACCCATCGTAGCATAGTTGATACATTACTATTTTGATTCTCATGACTCAATATGTTGGGACATTATTTGATGCATTGAACATTATTATGCTATTTTATGATGTGTGATGCTTTACTTTCAGATATTTGATTTTTTCATTTAATGCTTTATGAACATGTATAATGATGAAGTAAATGAATGTAGAACTAACACTTTGATTATGCAATTTTAATGGTTGAAAATATGAGTAGAATGAGATAAACAATTGATTATGTGATTTCTTGAACTACTGATGTGTACAATGAGTGTGCAAGATATTTAGCCTAGAAACCTAATGGAAAGACAAAATTGAACCCCTTGTTATTTGTGCTAATTTGCATTGTCTTTCTTTGAAGGTTGTTATATAGTCTTAAAAATTCTCCTAGCTTTTGATTGGTTCCTATTAAGTATTTAAGGCCTAAAAACATTAAATTTAAGTATCCTAGGGGTAAGGGTATGGGTTGGGAGTACTTTCCACCCCCTTAGCCTCTTAGGTTGACTTTAGGGTCACTCAAAAACCTTACTTTTGGTTGATTGCAAAAATTGATTTGTCTCTCTCATGAGTTGGTGACTCAAACTCCACCTTGGGGTTACCTAAAGCCTAGTTGCATTAGGGTCATATTTAAAGGCATTTTGGAGAAGTTTTGGGGTTGTTACCCAATCTCTAGTTTTTAGAGAGAAGTTTGAAGATTGAAGGAAAGGAAGGCTAAGCTCTTCTCAACTTGTCATTTTTTGTGAGGCCTCGCCTTGACCCATTTTAGCATAGTTGATACATTACTATTTTGATACTCATGACTTGATATATCAAGACATTATTTGATGCACTGAATATTATTATGCTATTTTGTGATGTGTGATGCTTTACTTTCAAATATTTGATTTTGTCATTTAATGCTTTATGAACATGTATAATGATGAAGTAAATGAATGCAGAACTAACACTTTGATTATGCAATTTTAATGGTCAAAAAATACGAGTAGAATGAGATAAACAATTGATTATTAGAAAGATAGATGTTTTAAATTTACATTATTTTTCTGATATGTAATTTACATATATGCATGTGATTTCTTGATCTACTGATGTGTACAATTAGTGTGTAGGATATTTAACTAGGAAACCTAATGGAAAAACAAAACTGAACCCTTTGCTATTTGTGCTAATTTGCATTGTCTTTATTTGTAGGTTGTTATTTAGTCTTAAAACTCTCCTAACTTTTTTTGGGCTCTATTAAGTCTTTAAGGCCTTCAAACATTAAATTTAAGTATCCTAGGGGTAAGGGTATGAGTTGGGAGTACTTTCCACCCCCTTAGCCTCTTATGTTGACATTTACGGTCACTCAAAAACCCTACTTTTGGTTGATTGCAAAAATTGATTTGTCTCTCTCATGATTTGGTGACTCAAACTCCACCTTGGGGTTACCTAAAGCCTAGTTGAGTTAGGATCATATTTAGAGGTTTTTTGGAGAAGTTTTGGGATTGTTACCCAATCTCTAGTTTTTAGAGAGAAGTTTGAAGATTGAAGGAAAGGAAGGAAAGGAAGGATAAGCTCTTCTCAACTTGTCATTTTTCCATAACTTTTTTTGAAGGTAGGGTTCTTCACTCCTTTGATCATGTTTCTTTTTATTGTTCATGCTTGATTCATGCATAAGGCATTGTGATGATCTTTGTTTTGCTTGTATGTGTGTTGAGGGTGTTTTGAGAGGGATCTTAACTTGTTCTTGGATGTCATTCTTATGCTTTGCTTTGAAATTTTGAGGGTATTGTTTTGGCATTACTCACCCTTGGATAGGGAAGAAGTGGCCAAGTATGGGGGAAGGGCCTTAGTTGGACCTCAATAGTGTAGAGTCTCCTCTCATAGTGAGAAGATGGAAAGAGGGTAGGGTGTATGGGCCCCTACTTGTCATCACATACCCTGTATGAAAATTTGAATTCTTGTAGAAGGGAAGGAATGAAAATACTTGTTGTATTGGCCTTGAAAGGGTATTTATAGAAGAATGGAAGTTCTTGAATTTTAGCCCCGAAAGGGCTATGTTATGGTATGGTGATTGACGTCTCCTATTGAGAAAATCCACCTCTCCCCTATTTATTGTGCAAAATTGAGTTGGGAATGATTTCTTGACTTGTTCATCATATATTTTGTTTTACCTCTTAGTCAATCCTTGTCTTTCCTATGGACCCCTTAGTGCATTGAAGATATTGGAAAAGACCTCTTGTGAAAGACCTAGAAGAGAATTTAATTGAATTGTAACATTATGTAAAAATGTATTTAATTTTGATGTATTTGGAAAAGATGTCGGGTTTTCTTACTGGTTCTTTCTCGATGGAGCCTTGAACTAGGTTGATTAATAGAGAGAAAAGATTGAAAAAATTTCTTGCATTGTAGTTTATTTTATTTCAGTTCTTGCACATGTGCATTAATGAGTGGATAGAATGATGATGATAAGTTACATATTTTCAAGTTCAATCCTAATAAGGAAGAAATTATATTATGTTGCAATTCTCAATTCAATCCATGATTAATTGGAAATAAAACAAATCTTGTATTATCGCTTAAACACATTATTCAATTTCTTGGAATTTTGGAAAATTCAAATTGAAAGGAGTAAGATAGCATACACTTCCTTGTATTAAATGTATTAAAAAAAATGATATACATCACCTTGTTATAAAATCCTTTTAGACAAAAATATGACTTGGATATATTATTCATGTTAGAAAATGTTCTACACTCAAGAAAATTATACACTCCCAAGAGCTAATTGCTCTCTAGAATTTGTATGAAAGAAAAAAATGACGCTTGGAGAAACAACAGAGTATATTCCAGTTTGATTCTAATTTTAAAGTCTATTATCAAATCTTTCCAATATAAAAATAAATAAGTTTTGGTGTAAGCAAGTTCTTTAATACTTAAATATATATATTATTCTTTTAGCATGCTGCCAAGGACTTCAACAATACAACTTTTAGCAATAAATTTTTTTGAAAGAAATAATGGAAAAAAAAAAACATAGATATAACTCTATCCTAAAACTCACCTAAATAACTTTTTACATTTAATACCCACCCTCTATCCTAAGTCTCTAACCCACCACCCCCACTCATCATTCCCCAACCCATGAAATTAATGGTGACATGACCTTGTACCCCCCTCAGTTTTCGCATAGACCATGTGGGTGGATAGGGAAGTGGGTGAGATGGACAATCGACTTCATGCAAATATATTTGTTTTCAAAAATAAACTTCTTAACTCCACGCTCCCCCATTTCAAGTGCACATAACATGGAGGCAAGGCATAGTACATTGTGGGGACAAGCTCTATGCTAGCACGGACTTGGAAGATTGTGCAAGGAATCTTGGGATCCACCCAAGTATAGTGGGATAGGATGGTGCAGGGTGGCCAAGTGGCTAGGTGGAGTGGGGTAGGCCTTAGGTTAGTGGGGTAGGATAGTGGTAGGTAAAATGAGTTAGAATAATTTAGTTTAAGTATTTTTTGTTTTTCTTCTTCTTTACCAATATTAGTATAAATTTTAAAGTTGTGTGTTTCATTAATTAGGTTTAATGTTAGATTAGTGATAGTTAAATGTTAGATTTTAGTAATGTTAGTAAAATTTAATTAATGGAATTAGGATAGTTTAATTTAAGTTAGTGTTAATGTAGGTAAGTTTTAATTATGTTAGTTGTGATTTATTTATTTTGTTATCAAAGTTTCCTTTAAATTAAGATAGTTTTGTAGTTATGTTACTTAGAGATTAAGTTATACGTGTTAAATTTTAGTAATGTATTATAGTAGTGTTCTTTTTATAATGGCATTTAATGATGAGTTAAATTAAATTCTAATGGTAGTTAGAGTTAACATTCATCAAGGTGATTATGAGTAAGCAAATATTGGGAGTTTTCTTAAGTGGTTAGATAAGGTAATATAGATTTATGGTTGTTTTAGCAATAGAATATTTTAAGTATTAGAATAATTTAATATTGGTTGTGATTAGAAAAGAGTAGTTTCTATTATCAATCTTAATACGTTGTTAAAAGTTTAGTCATTAGTTTGAGTCATTAAGGAGATGGTATTAAATATCATGATGATAGAAAACTAGTGTTAGTTAAGTCAAGTTTTTAGTATAAATTAAAGTTAATTCGTAAATTATAGATTCAAGTAACATTGTAATTAGCATTAGAGTTCAATCACCATGAAATGTTATATTAATTGTAGTTCTTTTCATTTCAAATGGTTGCAATAATTATATCCATGTTAATTAAATAAATACTCAAATAAATCAGTTCTAACATTAATTAAAAATTTGCTTAATGGATATTTTATTGATTATTGTGATTTAAATTAATGGCATCCGCCTTGCAATGTAACTTCATCTTTAATGGATTATGAGCCTATCAACTTAGTGAATGTAAGTTAATTATTATTTAAAAAAAATTTAAAAATATTAAAAATTATGTGTGTTTTGCCCCTATATTTTGGGCATGACATTTTGGTATTAGAGCCTGTGTTTCAACACTAGGAACCTTAAACCATTATGCTTCTTGACTTAACTAAAACTTTAATTATGTAGGATGCCTCCTTTTACACGAAGCAACTGTCAAGGCAGAGGTTGTAGGGTGAGAGGTGGTAGAGTGGGATAGGATGATGGACCACCACCTCAACCATCGAACTCAAATCAGGACATTTTGGATGCCCTCCAGACATTGATTGGCGTAGTCTAGTAGAGGATAACACCCATAGTATAGCCAGGGAAACATATTCTCAAAGGGGAAGCATAGGTTCTTGGAGGAGGTAGGGCCAAAGATAGAGAGAGGAGTAGGAGTCCCCTACCGAGGCAGGTTGAGGGATAGGGTGAGCATGAGGGTGAGTTGATACATCAGAGAGGACCACCACTTGATATACCTCCTAGAAATAAAGGAGATGATATCAAAGAGTTGATATGACTTGGACCAACACTCTTTATCAGTTCCATAGAGGGACAGTAGCAGAGGCCTGGTTACAAAGTCTTTAGCAGTGCTTTGGATTACATCCTTATGGGAGAAATCTGAAGGCACGTCTTGCAGTTCATCAATTGAGAGGAGATGCCTCCAATTTGTGGCATTAGGAGGAGACTATAGGAGGAGTGAGCATGGATACTCTCACATGGGAGTCATTCTTAGAGAGATTCAGAGAGAGCTACCTGTCTGAGCACTTCAAGCATGTTGTCCTGCATTTTGTCACCACAAAATGTAGGTAATAGTATGAAACTTTTTCAAATAAATTTCGCATTTCTTTGAGTTTATGTCATTATTTAATTGGTTAGTATTGATCAACCAATTGGTACCAATTGATACAATGAATCTTTTTATTGAAGGCCTTTGTCAAGTCATTTTCATTTTGCTTTTTGTCGAGCCTTTGCTTGATTTTTGAAGCCTTCACAGTCCATTCTTTGCTTTTGAGTTTCTATTTGCTTGTTTTTGGTCTTTTGAATTTTCTTATGTCATGCCTTTCATTTTCCCCTTCGATTCAATCTAACCTAGAGGTCGATCAGAGTTGTCAGTCAAGAGATATGGTCATTTTAGTGCCTCAAAAGTGGACATTTTAGGTGCAACAGCACAAATTAAAAAAATGATGTTATATTTTCATTTTGACATTCACTTTTTGAAAATAAAACATTTTAGTCACTTTTTTTTATGTTTTAAAGTTACTTTTCATTTAAATTTATAACTTAAAGTGATTATAGTGCACTTTATTTTATAATTTTAAGTTGAGTTACTTTTTAATTTTTTACTTAAAGTGACTATAGAACTATATAGTTACTTTTTAAATTTTTTATTTTAAAATCAAATACTTATATAAATGTCACTTTAATATAATGTTTATGTATTATATTGATTAATATGATGCATAAATATTATTTTTGACCCATATTGTTGACATTTTTATAAAAATAAGTGAAATGCATAACTTAAAAGCCTAAAAGTGGACATTTTATGTGCATATGCATGTAAAAAACTATGAAAAGTGGAAACTTTTCATGCTAATGCATATAAAAATTCACTTTGTGGATGCTTTTCATGCCATTACATCAAAAGCTTGTAAAAGTGGACCTTTTTGATGCAATGACATGAAAAGTTG
Organism: Cupressus sempervirens; assembly: GCA_028749045.1. NCBI lineage: Eukaryota > Viridiplantae > Streptophyta > Pinopsida > Cupressales > Cupressaceae > Cupressus > Cupressus sempervirens. The sequence continues at coordinate 331,467,541 of CM053790.1, forward strand.
AGTTTTCATGCTTGTGCATGAAAAAGGTGAGATATGTTTATAAAATATGTAAGTGACTCCAAAAAGTGAGATTTTGAAAACTTGCATATTTTAAAATATGTAATGGGTTTCAAAAAGTGAGATTATAACCAAAGACATATTTTAAAACATGCAATTGCATCAAAAAGGTCCTATTTTACCTTATTACATGTTTTCGTATCTTTCCATGCTTTTCATCTTAGCCTTCATCCACATATGCATGTAAAGCGTATTTTTCACTCACACTTGCATCTCATTTCACCCTCCACCTTCCATTACATGTTGCATTTACATGTAATCCATTTTCTGTGCAGTGACATCTTGAAAGCCCAAGTCACTTGTTGAAAATCAGCAATTTCCATTTACACGCATTCTCATGCACCAAGCACTTTAATTCAAAAAAAAAAAAAAAGAGTTAAAGGTGTTGATGGAAAGTTGTTTCAAGTGTACATCCAAACATCGTCAAGAAGGTTTTCAAAGCGTCAAAGACTCCAGTTTGTGTTGATCTACAAAGGAGAATTCATGACAACTTGAGAGAGAAAATATGGATCACATCAAGTTTCCACATGATAATGGACAATTCATTAAAGAGAGCTAGAGGTTGTCAAAAGACGCAACACTATGGTTATCAACGTGAATGCAGTAGTACAAGGTATAGGAACTCCCAATCTTATTATCATCTAGGATTGCATCGTCAAGTACAAGGCCTTTCAGAATTGTTCTTTTCTCTTCTGTCTTCTTTCTTCTTCTTTCATGTTTGTAGTTGAAGAAGATGCATTACATGAAAAAGTGTAATTACATGTAATGCGAGTTACATGTGTATGTAAAAGATGTAATGCGAGTTGCATGTGCAGTTGCATGTAACCCTTTAGTTTCTGTAGTTAGACTTGGTCAAAGTTGGTTGAGTTGCTCCCACTTTTTACTCCCCCTTTTTCTCAACTTCTTTGCCTATATAAAGGAGTGCCCCCTCATTGCATAAATTACCTTTTTTTGTATGCAAGAAAATTTTGCCACATTTGTGCAAACATAACTTTGATTGTGTAGTATGAATTTGGGAGAAAAGTGAATAAAATAAGCAATTGGATTCGAAGCTTTGACTGGAAGCAATTGTGATAGAACAAATTATAAGCTTTGACTATAATTTGTGCCTATTGTCTTGATTCATGTTATTATTGTGTGTGCAATAAAAGAGCATAGAGAGTTACGAAACAATTGAAGCCCAAGATTTGACCAGGAACAATTGTGAAAATCCATAGCTAGAAGCTTTGTCTGTGGCTTGTATATTCATCTTAATTCACAAAATAGTTAGATTGTTCTTACTTTTAGGAGTCTTTGTGCCCTAATTGTAAAACTTTTACCATATACAAGTACAACCAGACTTAGAGCCAAACTGGTATGTTTTATCTAATCTTTGAGTTAGTGAAGATTTATCAGTATCACTGTTTCTAGCTCATGATAGAAGTGTAATTAGAGATTCACCTTACCCATTATTCACCTTATGAATAAGTGGATCCTTTCTTGAAAGTTAAGAAGAAAGGATAATAGTAACACCCTCTTTATAAATCTCTCAATTTCTTGCTTACCTTCAGTTGATCCAAGGAATAGTGAGAAGGGGGAGCCTTCCCTTTAAGGTAAGAGAGACTCTGTCTCACATGTTGTGGCTAGTCATCCTATTTTGTGACTGAATTTTTACCCAAAACTGTTGGTTGCAAAATATCCACCCAACAATTTTTTGGCGACTCCGCTGGGGATACGACGTGCATTTGAGAGCCTTATGCTTTCATTTGAAGCATACTTGTGTCCTTTTTCATTGTAATAATATTCATTGAAATTTTTTTATGCATATACCAAGGACATGTAAATGGCCCAAGGTCCTTGGGGAAATGCATTTGGACCATTGAATCTAGCTCCACCTCTACATGATCTTCCTAATGGCTCACAAAAGAATTTTCCCAAATTCTTTGGTGATGATGAAAAACATCCTGATGAGCATATTGCTTCTTTCTACATTGCATGCGATGTTCATGCTATTGAATATAAGGACGTGTCTATTAGGTTGTTCATGGAAACTCTACAAGGTGTGGCTGCTGATTGGTTTTACCATTTACCACCATGTACTATCACAAATTGGGCTACCCTCATAGCCAAGTTTGAAGAAAGGTTCAAGCCTCTTAAAGATGGCCATGCATTATTGGCTCAACTTGCTCAACTGAAGAAGTTATCTCATGTGCCTATGCGTGAATTTTTTGCTCATTTCAACAAATTGACATGAAGAATTCCAGTTGTTGCTCAACCTACAACTGCCAATTTGAAGTGTTTCTTTGTTAATGCTCAAATTCCTGAAGTCAGTTTTCTATTAAGGAGAGAAGCCTCAACTACTCTTGCAATTTCATAGACATTAGCAATTGAAATTGAAGATGATCTTATTCTTGCTGGGAAGATAAGAATTGTAGCAAGTGGGTTTGAAGAAAGCTATTCACCTTCTTCTAGCACAAGGATAGATCTTGCAGTGTAAGGATTAGCAAATGAGATTCTTGCCCTCAAAAAGAAAATAGCTCAAGGCATGTTCTTTGTTCCTCATGAAGATGTACCAAGGAGGCCTCTTCCAACTATTCTACAAAGTTCTCTTGTTGAGAATCAACAAAAGTTAGCTTCACTATCTAAGAAGCTTACAATTGAAGCACCATTAGCAAAGACAATAGTGACACACCTTGTATCTGAAGCTAGTGATCTTGCTATTCTCTTCCAAGAAAAGGAAGAAGACATAGCTAGCGACTCTCATATCTGATGTATGTAGTCTTAGAATGCCCATGATGAAAAGATGAAGGAAAAAATTTCTTCCAAGGTTCAAGATGGTTATGTCATTAAAGTTGACATGCAAGCAAGTTCGAATCAAGCTGAAAATGATATGTTTGTGTCTCAAGGTCATGAACTTGGAAACACTTTGCATAAATGTTCTACCTTGGAGCTTGAGAAAAAATTTCTCATAAACAATAAAGACTTTCCCAAGTCAAAAGTTTGTGAGCAGCATGTTGAGGCAGGCAGTACAATCATGTCATCACTAAAATCACATGAGCAAGGTTTTCTTGAGCATCTTAAGGTAGTGGTGATTGATGAACCAATCAAGAAAATTGCAGCTGGCAAGAAAAACTTAGAATTTGTTTGATCAAGAGGATGTCCTATCTGACATCTTGCTTGGTTGGAGGCTAACAGAAAGCTAGAGATTCTACATGTACATGAACATGAAAATACTATCAAAGAAGATGTCAAAGAAAAATTTGTAGTTATGGAAGAGCAATTTCATTTCATGGACCTTTCTTGGAGCAGCAGTACACATCAATCATCTCAAAAGGGTGAATTCTTCCATCTCTTCCAGGAGGTGTTACATCAGGCCTTGACATCATTGCCCCTATTGTTTGTGTTCCATCTCTATGAAGTTTCACATGAACATGATGGGTACTGCAAGCTACTGAAAAAAGGTAGCTATTTTGTTGAACCTGTAAATGGTTTCATTTAAATATTGCATTTTTTGGCTAGTTTTATTTAGGTAGGTTTTCCTTTGTTTTCAATAAGTGCATTTGCACATTTTTGTTTTATTAGATTTGTTGTTCTTTAGTCGCTTTAGATTTCTTTTTATTTTTGGTTGCTTGACTCTATAGCCCAATGGAGTGGATAAAGGCACTTAGGGAATTGGATTCTATGTCACTCTTTGTTTCCAAGAATAAACGAGTTACATTCCCTAGACAGAGCCAGCTGTTGTCTTGCATTTTGTCACCACAAAATGTAGGTAATAGTACAAAACTTTTTCAAATTAATTTTGCATTTCTCTGAGTTTATTTCATTATTTAATTGGTTAGTATTGATCAACCAATTGGTACCAATTGATACAATGAATCTTTTTATTGAAGGCCTTCGTCAAGTCATTTTCGTTTTGCTTTCTATCGAGCCCTTGCTTGATTTTTGAAGCCTTCACAGTCCGTTCTTTGCTTTTGAGTTTTTGTTTGCTTGTTTTTGGTCTTTTGAATTTGCTTATGTCATGCCTTTTGTTTTCCCCTTCGATTCAGTCTAACCTAGAGGTCGATCGGAGTTGTCAGTCAAGAGATATGGTCATTTTAGTGCCTCAAAAGTGAACATTTTAGGTGCAACAACACGAATTAAAAAAATGATGTTATATTTTCATTTTGACATTCACTTTTTGAAAATATAACATTTTACTCACTTTTTGTTATGTTTTAAAGTTACTTTTCATTTAAATTTACAACTTAAAGTGATTATAGTGCACTTTATTTTATAATTTTAAGTTGAGTTACTTTTTAATTTTTCACTTAAAGTGACTATAGAACTATATAGTTACTTTTTAAATTTTTTATTTTTAAATCAAATGCTTATATAAATGTCACTTTAATATAATGTTTATGTATTATATTGATTAATATGATGCATAAATATTATTTTTGACCCATATTGTTGACATTTTTTTAAAAATAAGTGAAATGCATAACTTAAAAGCCTAAAAGTGGACATTTTATTTGCATATGCATGCAAAAAACTATGAAAAGTGGAAACTTTTCATTCTAATGCATATAAAAATTCACTTTGTGGATACTTTTCATGCCATTACATCAAAAGCTTGTAAAAGTGGACCTTTTTGATGCAATGACATGAAAAGTTGAGTTTTCATGCTTGTGCATGAAAAAGGTGAGATATGTTTATAAAATATGTAAGTGACTCCAAAAAGTGAGATTTTGAAAACTTGCATATTTTAAAATATGTAATGGGTTTCAAAAAGTGAGATTATAACCAAAGACATATTTTAAAACATGCAATTGCATCAAAAAGGTCCTATTTTACCTTATTACATGTTTTCGTATCTTTCCATGCTTTTCATCTTAGCCTTCATCCGCATATGCATGGAAAGCATATTTTTCACTCACACTTGCATCTCATTTCACCCTCCACCTTCCATTACATGTTGCATTTACATGTAATCCCTTTTCTGTGCAGTGACATCTTGAAAGCCCAAGTCACTTGTTGAAAATCAGGTTATAGTTATTGAGGCTATAGGTAGTATATAGGGTAGCATGGTTACTATTTTATTTGATTCCAGAGCTACTAATTCATTTATATCTCCTTATGTTGTGGAGCATTGCAGGCTAATGGTAGTTAAGCAGGATGTCAGTTGGGAGGTAGAGTTAGCCTCAGGAGCCAGAGTGTCAGTTAGTTCCATGGTGCATAATTGCCCAATTCAAATTGGAGACATGTCCATGATGTCTAATATATGCATTACTCCTCTAGGTTCTTATGATGTTGTTCTTGGCATGGATTGTCTTTATGCCCATAGCGCCAAGATGGATTGTCAACAGAAGAGGGTGGAATGTGTGGAGGAGGATGGTATCTCTAGAGTGATCCTTGGGGTTAAGAGACCCATATCCCTTTGTATGATTTTTGCTATGTAGCTTAGATGTTGCATGTGAAAGGGATGTCAGTTGTTCGCTATCACCATCAGTGACAAGGAGGAAGATTCAGAGGGGGAGCCATATCTCAATGATTTTCCAATATTATAGGAGTTTGTAGATGTTTTTCCTTCAGAGCTCCCTGGTATACCTCCACCTAGAGTAATGGATTTTCATATTGATCTTGAGCTAGGAGCAGAGCTAGTATCGAGAGCACCGTACAAGATGACTAATTATAAGCTTAGTGAACTAAAGATTCAGTTGGAGGAACTCTTAGAGAAGGGGCATATTTGACCTAGTGTGTCACCTTGGGGTGCACCAGTGATCTTTGTTAAGAAGAATGATGGATCACTTAGGTTGTGTATTGATTATCAACAATTGAACAAAGTAACCATCAAGAACTAATACCCTCTTCCTAGGGTTGACAATCTCTTCAAATAGTTGCAGGGTGCCCAAGTGTTTTCAAAGATTGATCTTAAGCTAGGTTATCATTAGTTGAGGATTATGGATAGTGATATCCCTAAGATAGCTTTTTGCACTAAGTATGGTCACTACGAGTTCACTGTGGTACCATTTGGCCTCATGAATGCTCCAGTTGTATTCATGAGCCTCATGAATGGAGTATTTCATACTTTTTGGATAAGGTTGTGGTTGTTTTCCTGGATGACATCCTGATATATTCTCATGATGAGAAGGAGCATGAAGAGCACCTAAGACAGGTATTGTAGAAGTTGAGGGAGAATCAGTTGTTTGGTAGCTTAGCGAAGTGTGCATTTTATAGGCCTGAGATACATTATTTAGGTCATGTTATATCAGGCAATAGGGTATCAATAGACCCATCAAAGATTAGGGCCATCATGGATTGGCCCAACACCCACCAGTGTCACTGAGGTGAGGAGCTTTATGGGACTAGTAGGTTATTATCGATGCTTCATTGCAGGATTCTCTAGATTGGCACACCCCATCACATCTCTTCAAAAGAAGAGAAATAAGTATGAGTGGATAGAGAAGTGTGATAGAGCTTTCCAAGAGCTCAAGAGAGCCCTTACGAGTGCACCAATTCTTGTAGTACCAAATTCATCTACAAATTTTGTGGTGTGTACTAATGCATCTTTGGATGTTATGGGAGCAGTTCTTATGTAGGATGGATGACCTATTTCTTTTGAGTCTAGAAAGTTGAAGACTCATGAACTCAATTATCGACCTAGAGCTTGTAGCGGTGGTTCATGCCTTAGTGAGGTGGTGACACTTCCTACTAGGTCATAGATTTGAGCTTCATTTCGATCACCAGAGCTTACAGTACATATTCACACAGCCGAACCTTAATGCTAGACAGAGAAGGTGGATGAAGTTCCTTTGTGAGTATGATTTTGATGTTCATTACATCAAGGGAAAGGAGAATGTAGTTGCAGAGCCTTAAGTAGAAGGTGCCATGAGCTATCATCTATGATTACTAGTACCGATTTGAGAGAGTGGATTCTTCAGCACTTGGCAACAGATGAGCTTTATGTAGAGGTTAGTCAGATAGTGCATTCTTAGAGACCCTTGGAAGGGAAGTATTTAGATTATTTCTTGGATTTCAATGGACTCTTGCATCATAGAGGACATATGTATGTACCTTCCATTGGGGGTTTGTGTGACCTCATTATACTTAAGGCTCACAAAGCACCGTATGCAGTGCACCCTATTGTTAAGAAGTTACATGCAAATTTGAGACAGTTGTATTATTGGCTAGGCATGAGAGTGTAGATTGCTAACATAGTTGCGAGATGCCTTGAGTGTCAGAGGGTGAAGGTAGAGCATCATCATCTCGGTGCACTCCTTTAGCCTCATGAGATTGCATAGTGGAAGTGGGATGCTATATCTATGGATTTTATTGTTGGTCTCCCTTTGTCATCTCGTCGCCATGATGCCATTTTGGTGATAGTTGACACATTGACCAAGGTTTTCCATTTCTCACTTGTGCGTACTACATACACAACACATAACATAGCTTAGTTGTTTTTGTAGGACATTGTTAGGCTTCATGGTGTTCCCTGTAAGATCATCTCTGATAGGGACTCATTATTCAGTTCATTTTTCTGGAGAGAGTTGTAGGTAGCATTGGGCACTAGGCCCAATTTTAGTACAATGTACCATCCTTAGATTAATAGTCTAACCGAGTGAGTGAATTAGATTTTGGAGGATATGTTACATATGTATGTGATAGACCATCAGGTCAAGTGGAAGGAATACCTACACCTTGTTGAGTTTTCCTATAATAATGGGCACCATTCCTTCATAGGTATGCCACCTTATGAGGCCTTGTATGGAAGACCTTGCAAGATGTGCTTGACTTGAGACATGATTGAGGATTGAGTATCTATTGGTCCTTGGTTAGTTAAGGAGATAGAGTAGTAGGTGACCTTGATTAGGTAGTGCCTGAGAGAAGCATAGGATTGACAGAAGAAGTATGTTGATGTGAAGAGGATAGATCGAGAGTATCAGGTTGGAGATAGAATTTTCTTGAGGGTGTGGCCACACAAGAGTCTAATTCAATTTAGAAAGGGCTCTAAGTTGGCATCCCAGTTCATTGGACCATTTGAGATCCTAGAGAGGATAGGACTAGCTGCCTACCATTTAGCCTTGCCACCTAGCCTATTATGCATCCACGATGTGTTTCATATTTCAGTACTTAGAGGATACATTTATGATGAGTCTCATATTATAGATTGGGATGCTTTGTAGCTGGAGTCAAAAATCCAGTTAGAGCCTATCCATATTATTGCTCGACGGACCCTAGCACTTTGAGGTCAAGAGTTAGACTACATTAGGATCTAGTGGGATTGCTATGATGAGGTTATAGTTTCATGGGAGGATGCGGCATAGATGTGATCTTAGTACCCATATGTTTTTGATGAACTCTAGGAGGAATTTCATGACTAGTGGGGGAGGATGTGAGGCCTCACCCCAACCCATCATAGCATAGTTGATTCATTACTATTTTGATACTCATGACTCGATATGTGGGGACATTATTTGATGCACTAAACATTATTATGCTATTTTGTGATGTGTGATGCTTTACATTCAAATATTTTATTTTGTCATTTAATGCTTTATGAACATGTATAATGATGAAGTAAATGAATGCAGAACTAACACTTTGATTATGCAATTTTAATGGTCAAAAATATGAGTAGAATGAGATTAACAATTGATTATTAGAAAGATGGATGTTTTAAATTTACATGATTTTCCTAATACGTAATTTACATATATGCATGTGATTTATTGAACTATTGATGTGTGCAATTAGTGTGCAGGATATTTAACCGGGAAACCTAATGGAAAGACAAAACTGAACCCTTTGCTATTTGTGCTAGTTTGCATTGTCTTTCTTTGTAGGTTGTTATTTAGTCTTAAAACTCTCCTAGCTTTTGTTAGGTTCTATTAAGTCTTTAAGGCCTAAAAAAATTAAATTTAAGTATCCTAGGGGTAAGGGTGTGGGTTGGGAGTACTTTCCACCTCCTTAGCCTCTTAGGTTGACTTTTACAGTCACTCAAAAACCCTACTTTTGGTTGATTGCAAAAATTGATTTGTCTCTCATGAGTTGGTGACTCAAACTCCACCTTGGGGTTACCTAAATTTTAGTTGAGTTAGGATCATATTTAGAGGCTTTTTGAAGAATTTTTGGGGTTGTTACCTAATCTCTAGTTTTTAGAGAGAAGTTTGAAGATTGAAGGAAAGGAAGGAAAAGAAGGATCAGCTCTTCTCAACTTGTCATTTTGCCATAAATTTTTGTGAAAGTAGGGTTATTCACTCTTTTGATCATGTTTCTTCTTATTGTTCATGCTTGATTCATGCATAAGGCATTGTGATGATCTTTGTTTTTCTTGTTTGTGTGTTGAGGGTGTTTTGAGAGGGATCTTAACTTGTTCTTGGATGTCATTCTTATGCTTTGATTTGAAATTTTGAGGGGATTGTTTTGGCATTACTCACCCTTGGATAGGGAAGAAGTGGCCAAGTATGGGAGAAGGGCCTTAGTTGGACCTCAATAGTGTAGAGTCTCCTCTCATGGTGAGAAGAGGGAAAGAGGGTAGGGTGTATGGGCCCCTACTTGTCATCACATACCTTGTATGAAAATTTGAATTCTTGTAGAAGGGAAGGAATGAAAATTCTTGTTGTATTGGCCACGAAAGGGCATTTGTAGAAGAATGGAAGCTCTTGAATTTTAGCCCTAAAAGGGCTATGTTATGGTATGGTGATTGGTGTCTCCTATTGATAAAATCCACCTCCCCCCTATTTTGGTTCAATGTTGAACCTATTATGCAATATCAGGTTGGGAATGCTTGCTTGAATTGTTCATCAAATATGTTGTTTTACCTCTAAGTTAGTTCTTGTCTTTCACATGGACCCCTTAGTGCATTGAAGATATTAGAAAAGACCTCTTGTGAAAGACCTAGAAGAGAATTCAATTGAATTGTAACATTATGTAAAAATGTATTTAATTTTGATGCATTTCACAAAGATGTCAGGTTTTCTTACTAGTTCTTTCCTGATGGAGCCTTGAACTAGGTTGATTAATATAGAGAAAAGATTGAGAAACTTTCTTGCATTGTAGTTTATGTTATTTCAGTTCTTGCTTATGTGCATTAATGAGTGGATAGAATGATGATGATAAGTTACGTATTTTCAAGTTCAATCTCGTTAAGGAAGAAATTATATTATGTTGCAATTCTCAATTCAATCCATGCTTAATTGGAAATAAAACAAATCTTGTATTATCACTTAAACACATTATTCGATTTCTTGGCATTTTGGCAAATTCAAATTGAAAGGAGTAAGATAGCATACACTTTCTTGTATTAAATGTATATTAAAAAAAAAGATATACATCACCTTGTTATAAAATCCTTTTAGACACAAAAATGTGCCTTGGAGAAATTATGCATGTTAGAAAATATTCTACACTCAAGAAAATTATACACTCCTAGGAGCTAATTGCTCTCTAGAATTTGTAAGGAGAAAAAAAAAAGTGACCCTTGGAGAAACAATAGAGTATATTCCAGTTTGATTCTTCTCTTAAAGTCTATTATCAAATCTTTCCAATATAAAAATAAATAAGTTTTGGTGTAAGAAAGTTCATTAATACTTAAATATATATATTATTCTTTTAGCATACTACCAAGGACTTCACCAATAAAACTTTTAGCAATAAATTTCCTTGAAAGAAGTAATGCAAAAAAAATAAAAATATAGATATAACTCTATCCTAAAACTCATCTAAATAACATTTTACATTTAATACCCACCCTCTATCCTAAGTCTCTAACCCACCACCCCCACTCATCATTCCCTAGCCCACCCATGAAATTAATGGCGACATGGCCTTGTACCCCCCTCAGCTTTTGCATGGACCACGTGGGTGGGCAGGGAAGTGGGTGAGATGGACAATCGACTTCATGCAATTTTTTTTTTCAAAAATAAACTTCTTAACTCCACACTCCCCCATTTCAAGTGCACAAACATGGAGGCAAAGCATAGTACATTGTGGGGACAAGCTCTATGCCAGTGCAGACTTGGAAGACTACGCAAGGAATCTTGGGATCCACCCAAGTATAGTGGGATAGGATGGCGGAGGGTGGCCAAGTGGCCAGGTGGAGTGGGATAGGCCTTAGGTTAGTGGGGTAGGATAGTGGTAGGTAAAATGAGTTAGGATAATTTAGTTTAAGTTTTTTTTGTTTTTCTTCTTCTTTACCAATATTAGTATAAATTTTAAAGTTGTACGTTTCTTTAATTAGGTTTAATGTTAGATTAGTGATAGTTAAATGTTATATTTTAGTAATGTTAGTAAAATTTAATTAATGAAATTAGGATAGTTTAATTTAAATTAGTGTTAATGTAGGTAAGTTTTAATTATGTTAGTTGTTAATTTATTTATTTTGTAATCAAAGTTTCCTTTAAATTAAGATAGTTTTGTAGTTATGTTACTTAGAGATTAAGTTATACGTGTTAAATTTTAGTAATTTATTATAGTAGTGTTCTTTTTATAATGAAATTTAATGATTAGTTAAATTAAATTCTAATGGTAGTTAGAGTTAACATTCATCAAGGTGATTATGAGTGTAAGCAAATATTGGGAGTTTTCTTAAGTGGTTAGATAAGGTAATATAGATTTATATTTGTTTTAACAATTGAATATTTTAAGTGTTAGAATAATTTAATATTGGTTGTGATTAGAAAAGAGTAGTTTCTATTATCAGTCTTAATACGTTGTTTAAAGGTTAGTCATTAGTTTGAGTCGTTAAGGAGATGGTATTAAATATCATGATGATAGAAAACTAGTGTTAGTTAAGTCAAATTTTTGGTATAAATTAAGGTTAATTAGTAAATTATAGATTTGAGTAAAATTGTAATTAGCATTGGAGTTGAATCACCATGCATTGTTATATTAATTGTAGTTCTTTTCATTTCAAATGGTTGCAATAATTAGATCCATGTTAATTAAATAAATACTCAAATAAATCAGATATAATGTCAATTAAAAATTTGCTTAATGGATATTTTATTGATTATTGTGATTTAAATTAATGGCATTTGCTTTGCAATGTAACTTCATCTTTAATGGATTATGAACCTATCAACTTAGTGAATTTAAGTAAATTATTATTAAAACAAAAATTAAAAAAATTAAAAAATTATGTGTGTTTTGCCCCTATATTTTTGGCATGACATTTTCCCATAACTTTCTTTTGTGAAGGCAAGGTTCTTCACTCTCTTGATCATGTTCTTCATGTTGTTCATACTTTGATTCATGCATAAGGTAGTGTGTTGTCCTTGCATTGCTTGCATGTATGTTGAGGTTGTTATGGGAGGGATCTTAACTTGTTCTTGGGTGTTATTTTTATGCTTTGCTTTGAAATTTTGAGGGGATTTCATGGGGATTGTTTTGGCATCACTCACCCTTGGATAGGGAAGAAGTGGCCAAGTATGAGGGAAGGGCCTTAGTTGGACCTCAATAGTGTAGAGTCTCCTCTCATGGTGAGAAGAGGGAAAGAGGGTAGGGTGTATGGGCCCCTACTTGTCATCACATACCTTGCATGAAAATTTAAATTCTTGAAGAAGTGAAGGAATGAATACCCTTGTTATATTGGCCCTGAAAGGGCATTTGTAGAAGAATGGAAGTTCTTAAATTTTAGCCTCAAAAGGGCTATGTTATGGTATGGTGATTGACGTCTCCTATTGAGAAAATCCACCTTTCCCCCTATTTTGGTTCAATGTTGAACATACTGTGCAAAAATGGGTTGGGAATTCATGCTTGAATTGTTCATCATTTATGTTGTTTTACCTCTAGGTCAGTTCTTGTCTTTCCCATGGTTCCCTTGGTGCATTGAAGTTATTGGAAAGGGTCTATTGTGAAAGACCTAGAAGAGAATTCAATTGAATTGTAACATTATGTAAAAATGTATTTAAATTTTGATGTATTTGGCAAAGATGTCAGGTTTTCTTACTGGTTCTTTCCTGATGGAGCCTTGAACCAGGTTGATTAATAGAGAGAAAAGATTGAGAAACCTTCTTGCAGTGTAGCTTAAGTTATTTCAATTCTTGCATATGAGCATTGATGAGTAGATAGAATGATGATAATCAATTACACATTTAAAATTTCAATCTTGCTAAAGAAGAAAATTGTATTATGTTGAAATTCTCAATTCAATCCATGCTTAATTGGAAATAAAACAAATATTTTATTATTGCTTAAACACATTATTCAATTTCTTGGTTAACTTGGAATTTTTGCAAATTCAATTTGAAAGGAGTAAGATAGCATACACTTTCTTGTATTAAAATGTATAACAAAAAAACATGCCTCTTGGAAGAAAGTTATGCAAGTATAAAAAATAATTAACACAAAAAAAAAATTGTACACCACCTTGTTATAAGATCCTATTAGACACAAAATATGCCTCTTAGAAAATTAGGCAAGTTAGAAAATTTTCACACTTCAAAAATAAACCAACACTTGGAAAGGAATTGGCTTGTCAAAAAAAAATGATCACTCCCAAGAGCAATTTGCTCTCTAGATTTTGTATGAGAGGGAAAATTTAATTCATTTGATAAATAGAGAATATTCTTAATTGATCATTTTAAAAATTGATTTTGTTAAAATCTTTAAGAAATAGAGAAAATAGGGTTGGTTAAAACAATTACATTCATTCGAAAATATATACATATTAAACTTAAACAAATATTTGATTACCAACTTTTCTTTATGAAATAAGTCCACCCCTAATTTCTCTAGGCACCATTGAAGTTGAAGGAACATGGATTTTTAAAACACAAAAAAAAACTAGTCAATGTCTTAAATGCTTTCACACTTTTCCCATTCTTGATTTGACCTGGGCACTCAAAAGTCCTGCCCTCCACTCTAAGCGAATTGTTTTAGCAAGAAAAACATGTATTGGGGTCATGTGCCCCTATGAATGGTCCCATATTTATTTCCACCTTATGACATTGGAGGGGCAACTTATTTGAGCGCAGAGTGGTTGTTCTTTTTCTAAAAACTCTTCCTCTCCTTATCATTTTCCTTGTCAGATGTACTTGCACGGAAGGGGGGGATGGGGGGGGGGGGGGGGGGGGGGTATATAGACCTATGCAATGTAGGCTTAGGGTAGCATGTGTGGAATTTTAGGCGTGGGTAGGTATTAGAGGTAAGTAGGGTGTGGTGGGAGTTAAGGGGGGAATAGGGTTAAGGTTAGGTTAGCATAAATGATAGGAATATCATTTGGTTAGTGTTTTAAGTTTTAATTGTTTTGTTGTTATGTAACTTTTGTTTAGTGTTTTTCTTTGATGATATTGGTAAGTTTAGATTAGTTGAGGTTAGGTAAGTTGTTCAAGTTAGTGTTATATATATATTTATATAGTTTTTGTTTAGTTTTGTAAATGTTAGCTTAGTATTAAAGTTAGCTTAGTTTAAAAGAAAAATATAGTGTAGTTTAAATTAGAAATGTTAAATTTTAGATTTAAGTTAGAAGTTAATTATATGTTGTAATATAAGTTATTTAATGATGTTAATAATTCTATTAGTTTTAATGTTAGATTGGTAGATTATGAAAGCTTGTTTTATTTTATTATCTAATCGTAGTTAATTTAATTTATATTGTTATTATCTTTAGAAATGTTTTATTTCTAATAGAATTATACATTAAATAATGTTGTGAGTTGAATAAATTCTTAATAAAGTTTAATTATGAAGGTATTTTCACATTAATTAGTAGCTTCCTTTGAATTCAAATGATTCGAAGGAGTTTGAGTTTTCTTCATTTAATTTTTTTAAAGTTGTTATTGAATAAATTTAAATATATTGTTAATAAAATAACGATCAAGTGTCAATATCTATTAAATAACGAGAGTTTAAATTTAACGAATTATTCCTACTCTTGATTGTAAACCTAAGATGAAATGTAGGGAACCTATAATTTCTCTTGCATAGCAAACATATTAAACTTAGTAGTTTTAACTTGTTTTAAAAAAAATTGTACGTGTGTTTTTGTCCTATATTTTTGGGCATGACACTTGGCATTAGCTAGCTTTTGATGCTCAACACATACTATGTTTCTTGCCATATACTATCAAAATACTCATCATGAACTAAAGTTTACTAGTGCTTAACATCAACTAAACTTTACTCGGCTTATACTATTTCACTTGGCTTATATTGACTTTTCTTGGGACCTACTATCCACTTGGTCAAGCTTGATAGAAAAACTTTGTTTAACTTGTTCTTCTAAACTTAATTAGTGTATCCAACCTTTGCAACCTTAAGTAGATTATCAATGCACTATAATATCACTATCTTAACTGATTCTTGTACTCTTTTTCATATCATAACTCAACCTTTCTTTTAGGTGTTATTGTTACCTCATTTGATCAAATCCTCTTCATTAATAAAATAAATGATAGTACTTAAATCATATAAGAAATCATCTTTTAAACAAGTATCAGGTTTGACATTAGTGACAAAACAATGATTGAAACACATTTATGATACTTGTATCAATTTGTTTTCAATAATCTCCCTCTTTGGCATTGATGAAAAACCAAACTGACCAAACTTGATTAGTATGACCAATCAAAATACCAAAAAGAAAATAATTCCTCGTATTGAAATCTCTCCCTCTATTAGCAACTTACATCTTTTGAATAGGTTACAAAATTCTATTATGATCAATAGACGATCAACTCATCCTTATAACTCCCTCTTGATCACTTCTTATATCTCCCTCAACACTATCCCCCTCTTACTAGGTAGATGTAATTAGAAGGTATACTTGTACACTTTCTCCTTCTAAGTAGATATTCCATAGTTTTGTATCTTCTAATATCAGATTTCTCCCTCTGTGATTTCTTGAACTTAGTACACTTTCTTGACAAAAATTTCTCCCTCTTTGACAACAATGCCTAAGACATGTCATCTTCATATGCAGATATGAATAGTTTTAGTTTCTCCCTTGGTCACCTTGCATATGACTGATTTGAAATTTCAATTCTTTGATTACTTTAGGAAGCTCATAAAGTAAGATCCACTACATCAATGTGTAACATATGCCAATCAACATTTTTGATGTAGGGAACTCCTCATGCTTCTTTAGATATCCTTTGATAGGGTTATCATCCCTATTTTACCTCTTAGATACTCATGAGCATCCTTAGGTAATGCTTTTGTGAAGATATTAGCTATTTTCTCTTTTGTGTTAACATATTCCATCTTCACCTCTTTATCTTCAACTAATTCTCTTAAGTAGTGATACTTGATTGCAATGTGGTTCTAGTCTTTGTATGCATCGTAAGATTCTTTGATATATTTATAGCACTTGTATTATCACAATAAAGTATCATAGATTTAGTGATTTCCTCCTTTATACCTTTGAGTAGTTGTTTGATACATACAATATTTGTACAATTGACTGCAACAATAACATATTCAACTTCAAAAATAGATTGAGAAATGCAGTTTTGTTTCTCGCTAGTCCATGTAACCAGCCTTTTGCCTAAGAAGAATGCTCCTCCATTGGTGCTCTTTTTGTCATCATATTTCTAGCCCAATTAGCACTAGTATAGGCTCTTAATTTAGATTTCACATTTTTCTTTTAGTATAGACCACACTCTCTATTCCTTTTAGATATCTCACTATTCTCTTTATGACCATCAAGTTATTCTCCCTAGGATTAGCAGAGAATCTTGAAACTATCCCTACAAATAATGCAATATCAGGTCTTCTATATGCTACATATTATAATTTACCAATCATAAATCCATATAATGTTTGATTTACCTCAGCTAAATCATCATTGTTTGACAATTTATGTCCTATCACTATACATGAGCTTATTGGCTTGGAATCTTCAAATCCAAAAGTTTTTAGTATCTCCTTAACATACTTTGACTAGGTGATGTATGTACCACATTTCATTTGGTGTACTTGCGAACCCACAAAGAAGTTGATCTCCCCAAACATAGACATCTCAAATTCTTTATTCATTTCATTTACAAAAGCATTACATAAAGTATCTTGACCTCCAAATATGATATCATCAACAAAAATTTAAGATAAAAAAAAACCTTTTCCTTTCTCTATCTTCAAGTATAGATTGTTGTTATCATCAGCCCTCTCAAATCCAATCTTCACAAGATAATTATGAAGCCTCTCATACCATGCTCTTGGTGCTTGCCTCAAATCATATAATGCTTTGTTGTTAGCATGTCTTTGTTGTTAGCATTAACAAATCCTTTTGGTTGTTCTATATAAACCTCTTCCTCCAATATACCATTAAAAAATGTAGACTTAACATCCATTTGATAAACTTTGAAACCTTTGTATGCATAGTAAGAAAGTAGAGTTCTTACTCCTAGTCTTGCAATAGGAGCAAATATCTCTCCATAATCTATCCCTTCTTCTTGTGCATATCCTTTATAGACTAATCTTTCCTTGTTCCTCATGACTTAACCATTTTCATCTAACTTGTTTCTATATACCCACTTGGTACCAATCGCATTTTTACCTTCTAGTCTAGGAACTAGAGTCCATGTCTTATTTTTCTCAAAATGTTCAATCTCTTCTTCGATGGCTTTACTCTAGTTCACATCTTCTAAGGCATCTTTCACTATTTTGGGTTCTCGCATGCTCAACAAACATATATCATTTTTCAACTTATTCCTTGTCATTGATCTAACATCTTTATCACTAATAATTTGTGTAGTAGGATTATGTCTCTTGACATACTTAGATAATCTTGGTTCAACTCTCGTTTCTACATTTGTTCTCTCAACTTCTACATCACTATGTACCTCTCTATTAAGTATTTCAACATCTCTTTCATGTACACTAATCTCAAAATTAGAATATACCTCAACTTCATTGTGTAACTCAGCATTTGAATGTAGCTTAGTTCTTGAATGCAACACAACATTTATAGTATGTGACTTGATAGTCACTGAAACACATTGTTGGTTAGTAACTTGATTTGCAACATCTTTTTTTGTGGGCATACCTTCATAAAAGTATAAAAATGATTTGTATTCTTCTGGTTCCTTCATAGCTCCAACCTCATATACTTTTGTATATTCATCAAATTTCACATTTTCACTTTCCACAACTTTGTTAGTATTAGTATTTAAACACTTATAAGCTTTACTTCTTGTAGAATAACCAAGAAATATACCTTCTTCACTTTTTGCATCTAGTTTATTATTTCTAAAATCTTTGAGAATGTAACACTTGCTTCCAAAAACCTTGAAATATTTTACACTAGGTGAGTATCCATACCATAGTCCAAAAGTTGTCGAGTGAGTCCCTTTCTTGACTTGTACATGGTTCAAGGTATATACAACTGTACTTACAAGTTATCTCTAGTATTTTAAAGCAACATTCTTCTCCATCATGAGTATCCTAGCATAGTCCAATACAGACTTGTTCCTCCTTTCAAAAAATTTATTTTGTGGAGGGGTTCTAGGAACAGATGTATGTCTTTTGATTCCTTTGTCATTACAAAACATATCAATCTCATTTGATGTAAATTCTCCTCCTCTATCAGATCTCAAACATTTTAGACTTTTACCTATTTCTTTCTCAACTCTTTCTAAGTACCACTTAAACATTTAGAAAGCATATGATTTTTTTTTCTAAAACATAATTATCATCATTCTAGAATAATCATCAACATGCAACATATTGTACTTATCTCCTTTATAGCTCTACACTTCAATTGGTTCACACAAGTCAACATGAACAATCTCTAATATTCCTCTAGAAGTATGAGTCTTACTCTTAAAACTTGACTTTGTCATTTTGCCTAACTGACATTGTTTGCAAATTATATTGTTAGGCTTTTTCAACTTAGGCAAACCTTTGACTCTTCTCATGTTACTGATACTAAGAAAATTATCAAAATTAACATGACATAAACTCTTGTGCCATAGCCACACATCATCAAATTCTACAACTAAACAAGTAGCATCCTCTATATCAAGGTAGAACAAATTACCTCTAGTTTGATCACCTTTTCCAATCAGTTTTCCATCAATATCATATATGTTAGCAATTTTTTTCTCAAACTCAACCTTACAACCCAAATTATTTAGTTGTGACACAGTCAACAAGTTATAGTTAAGTCCTTCAACATAATAAGTATTATCACATAAAATATTTTCTGTGAGCTTGATTGAACCTTTTCCTTTTATCAGACATGGTGCATCATTACTAAACCTTACACTATTTCCATCATAATAATTCAAGGTAATGAACTTACTTTTATCTCCAGTCATACGATGTGAACACCCATTGTCAATGATCCATCTATCATTCTTGTTCACACAAGACACTAGTGTTGTTGCCTCATTCTCACCAGATTCATCCTTAATTGAAACATACACCACTTCATCACCATGATATTTGGATCCATCTTTTGTGTCCTCTTCATCAATGTTGTAGGACTTCTTGCCTTCATCTTTGGAGTCTTTTCTATCTTCATTTCTTCTACTTTTGTACTTGTCACAACCTCTGTAATTCTTCTTCATTGGACATCTAGGAGCAATATGACCAACCTCATTGTAATTGAAACACATGATAGGTAATTAACCTTTAAAATTTCCTTTACCTCTATGAAATATCCATGCTAATAATGCTTCAAGTTGATCTGCATATTCCTCATCTATATCACTATCACTGGACACATATTTTTAATTTTTCTTCTTCTCTTCATGTTCCTTCAATGATAGCTTAGCTTTGAAAGAAGATTCCATATTTTTAGGTTTATAATTATCAAAGTTAGATAGCTCAAAAGCAATAAGCCTACCTACCAGACCTTCAAGACTTAGTGTATTCCCTAGTATACATCTTAGTTCTTGTATTGCAAAAACTCTAATAACATATATAAGAAGTAGTGTTCTCAAAAAATTTCTTAGTACTCTATCATCATCTATTGTACCATTAGCTCCTCTTATTTCATTAACAACATCTTTCATCTTTGAGAAATATTTTCACATTCTTGCATTATCATATAATCAAACTTACCTTTGAGACTCTTAGCTTTGGCTCTTAGAACATTCTTGTCACCTCCACGAATAGTGTGTAGAGCATCCCATATTTTCTTTTTACTATCAAGACTTTTGATATCATCAAACTTAGCATAGCTTAGGGTAGAGGCAATCTCCAATATTGCCTAGTTGTGTTCTTGATTCTTTTTCAAATCTTTAAGAGTTAGGGCTCCAATAGGATTAGTATGTTCAACAGTAATAGAAGATTGTTCATGATCTCCAAGACCTCCTAGGTGTAGTTTCATTAGACTTTTTCATGTAGAAAATTTATCTCTATTAAGCTTGGGTACTTTTCTTTTTGACATCTTGATCTTTGTGCTTCTAGTACCTTCAAACTAGTCCTCTTAAGTAGATGGCTCTGATACCAATTGTTGGAATTATTTAGAATAACTAGGGGGGGTGAATTAGTTATCCAAGGTCCAAATGTACAATTACAAATTTTCACAACTTAGCGAACACATATCCATAAAAAAATTTCATCATGTACGCATCCATTAGATTATGCAATCATTTAAACTTCTAAGTTACTATCAAATCAATTTGTAGAAATGTAAACATAAAACATAATAGATTCAATAACACATTTGACACAATAATTTAGTGTAGAAACCCAATTTGGGAAAAACTACTAGTAACATGCTACTGATTCTCACTCTTTTGAAGTGATGCCCTATGAAAGGACAACCCTATTAAAAGTTACAATGCATATTGTTAAATGTAACCTAGTTAAAGTATTTTAGTCACCCTATTAGGAGGGAGCCTTGTTAGAGGACTTTGGATCATGCAATTGGAATGTCACCTAATTAAAAGATTTACAAATGACCATTAGGTCAACCTCAATCCAAAGGATTTACCCTAAAATGATACAATGATTAGAGAGTAATAGTAAGGTTTGATCTGATAACAACTTATAACTTCACTTGTAAATTATAGATCTTTATTTTAGTCCTCCATTCTACTTGGCTTTAACACTCTTCAGCTCTGATAGCTTGTTCACCCTTCAAGAATCCATACCCTTAAGCCTTCTTTCTTTGCTTGCCAATGCAGTCTCTTCTCTTAGGTCTTTAAATGAAGTAATTCCCTAGACTCCTTGTCTTCCTTATCTTCTCACACATGATAACCCTTTCTTTTGACCAGTCATCTCTATAAATAGAGAATTCAGATATTTTGACATTCATCCTATATCGTCCATTTTAGGATTAGGTTAGATTATGCAAGAATCAATGAATCTACCCTTCATTTCATTTCATTCTCTTCTAGAAACTTCACTTCAAAATGGTTCACCATGAATTTTGTGCTACCATCTCATCAATCTTATCTCCCACAGGGTTCACAGAATCCAAGAAATCAAACTTGTCAACTTAGATTCATCAAATTCTCAATCTTTCTCATAATGCTAATACTTGGCATTAACTTGCTTTCGATACTCAACACATACTACATTTCTCGACATCCATTGTCAAAATACTCAACACAAATTAGAATTTACTAGTGCTTAGCATCAACTAAACTTTACGCAACTTACACTATTTCACTCAACTTACATTGAAATTGACTTTTCTTGACTCCAACTAATTTTTTGCTTATCTTTCACTAACTTTTCTTAGCACCTACTGCCCACTCAGGCAAGCTTGGCAAAAAAACTTTTTTTAACTTGTTCTTCTAAACTTAATAAGTATATCCAACCTTTGTTATCTTAAGTAGATTATCAATGCATTATAATATCACTGTCTTAACTTATTTTTGTACTCCTTTTCATATCATAACTCAACCTTTCCTCTAGGTGATATTTTCACCTCATTTGATCAAATCGTTTTTATTAATAAAATAAATGATAGTACTTAAATCATTTAACCAACAAATAGCAAGTTTGACATCGGTGACAAAACAATGGTTAAAACACATTTATTATACTTGTATCAATATGTTTTCAATAGTCATTGACCTAGAATGTCAAAGTCTTCAATTCCTTAGAGAAATTTGTTAGAAAGAGGCTGGAAATAGGGGGAGAAAACTAGAACAAGGGGAAATAGTGAGATCTATACAAAGACCTATTGAAGGTTCTTCACATGACCTCAAACCACTTACTCAGAGGGATAAACATTCTCATCATGGAAGTACTTCCATTTTAAGATGTTACACTTATTATATATCTTCCATATTAACTTGGAACATATTGATTCACTTGTATCAATATGTTTTCAACAGTCATTAACCTAGAATGTCAAAGTCTTCAATTTCTCAGAGAAAGTTGTCAGAAAGAGGTTGGAAATGGGGGGAGAAAAGTAGAACAAGGTGAAATAGCAAGATCCATGCAAAGACCTATTGAAGGTTCTTGACATGACCCCAAACCATGTTCTCAAAGGGATAAATGTTCTCATCATGGAAGTACTTCCATTTTAAGATGTTACACTTAGTATATATCTTCCATATTAACTTGGAACAAATTGATTCACTTTTTTCTCTAATTTTTTTGACACCTAAATCTTATAATATTTATTTATATCCTATCTCTTTTATAAAGGGAAGATGTATACATGATAATTGTTAGATAGGAATGAATGAGAAGATTTTTTTCAACATGATGACTTTCCTAGTAGATGACATCCATTTCCCTCTCCAAAGTTTTTAGTTTTTTCTTTAACTTTTGAGATTATATTGCCCCGTAGTTTTTTATATTTAGTCCCTACATATAGGGGAAGGCCCAATAATTTCCTTGGTAGTTCTCATTTCTTTATAAATTTAAAATGTTACACATATCATTTTTAGTGTTGGGGTTAGTATTAAAAGGAAAATTCCAAAATTTTAGTTATTGATCTCTTGGCATGATGCTTTTGTGTATGTGTCCAAAATGGATTATAAACATTTCTCATCTTCATCAATGTTTCATATTTCATATAACACAATGTTATCTACAAATTTTTTATGTATTTTTGGATCCATATTACTAGTAATTCTTATTCCATTCAAATGCCCACCCTCCCTACATTTATTTATAGCACCACCTAGTGTTTCCAATGTGATAATAAATAAAAAGTGGGAAAGAGGATCTCCCTATCTTAAGCCTCTAGAAGTGTTGAAAAACCCTTAGATGTTCCATTTATCAAGACTAAAAATATGGGGCTAGAGATACATTCATAAGTCAAGTTGACCCATTGCTTTGCAAATCCAAAACCCTCAAGTACCTTGTACATAAAATTCCAATCAACTATGTCATAAGCATTTCTAATGTCTAATTTAATTAGCATGCTTTGTTTTGTTCAATTGAATGTATGGATCTTAGGAAATGATAGAACTGTCATAGATAGATCTTCCAAGAAAAAAACCCTATTTATTCTTTTCTGATAATATCTAGTAAAAATTTAAAAATTATAGTACCCATGTTCTTTGACAATATTGTATGTATTATATTACAAAAAGAAATAGGATACATGTTATAAAAATATTCTACCCTTTCTTTCTCTAGTATAAATTATAGGAAGGTTTTGTTAATTTCCTTTAGATTATTACACAAGTTCCTAACCCCTTCAAATGCTTCAACCACTTCATCCCCAATGAAGTGCTAATATTTTCAAAAGAAAGTTTAGAACACATATGAACCTAGATTTGTACCTATTTGTAGCTACTCTACTATCATTCCTTTTTAATTCTTCAAAAAAATTCTTGTATTCTATTTTTTTCCATTGATGTGATTTTAGGGATGTTGCAAAGTATCTTTTTTTGGTGCTTTAGGTTGGATCTCCCAATTATTTAGTATTTTTTCAAAGAAATTTATAGTTGAATCTATTATAATTATGGAGTCCTCAATGATAGAACCATTGGATTTCTTAATCTTGGAGGTCTTGTGTTAAGGTTCCTATAAGGTTTATTACTATTGTGAAAAAAACATGTTTCTATCCCTAACCTTTAACCATGTTTCTCTAGACTTGTCTCATTATAAAATCTCCTCCTTTTCTAAAATGTCCTATTCTATTTTCAGCTTTTTTGTCTTAAAGGCAAGAGTTCTCATCCATCCCCTTATCAATAACCTTCTTCCTAAGGCTTTCAAATTCTTCCAATTTGAGTTTGGTATTGAAGAAATTACCAAATGTATTTTCATTCCTCGATACAAATTTATTTTGAATTAGCTATATTTTAGATACTAGACAAAACATTTTATATCCTTTGATCCTTATCTCCTTGCACCAAAATAGTACTAATTTCAAGAGGTTTCATCCTTCAAATAGGGTATATGCACCAAGATAGTGTGCAAAAAAGTGGACACCATGAAAAAAAGTCAAAAGTACACCTAACATTATCATGTTATGTGTACTTGTCTTTCAACACTCCCCTCTAGATTTGTCAAAAGAAATTAACCACCTCATGTGTATTATAGGTTGAGTAGTTGTGTTGGTCACTAGAAGATCAGTCTTTTGGTGCAATGGTTTTCATAATGATTTAGAATAACAAAGAGGGTAGGGTGAATTAGTTATCAATAGATCTAGATGTACTAATTCTACTTTTATTAACTTCAAATAACTTAATCAAATCTTAGATACCCACTAATTCTATATAGAATATCATCAAAAAATCAACTTTTCATGTAATAACTTAACTTTCTATTTCCTATATGTGTTGACTACTAGTAAATAAACTATTTTAAAATATAGCATGCATAAAAATAACGCTTTGACACCAGGATTTAATATGGAAACCTAATTTGGGAAAAACCACAAAGTACCCTGCTACCAATTTCCACTCTTCTAAAGTGAGATCAATAAAGAGTTAACCATGTTAAAGGTTATAAAACACATTGTTAAATGTGACCCTATTAAAGGATTTAATCACCTTTTTAGGAGTCACCTTGTTAGAGGACTTTGGATCATTCGATTAGAATGTCACCTTGATTAGAGGATTTAAAAAATGATTGTTAGGTCAACCTTGATTAAAGGATTTTGACTAATACAATGGTTAGAACGTAAAAAATATGAGGCCTCACCCTAACCCATCATAGAATAGATATTGTATTTCCATTTTGTTTCTTAGGACTTGATATGTTGACATATATATTTTGATACTTGATGGACAGTAAATTTTGCTACTTATCCAATGATGTTTACCTTGTGACCTTTCATTATGGCATGTATTAGGAGTTAATTGGCTTAGTTGATGAATTAATAGATATTATTCATTATTTCACTATTATGATAAGAAATGGAAATATGATGTGCTTCAAATGCTTAATTTGATCTTGTTAGGAAAGTTAGTAACATGCAATTGTTTTTGAGGATTAATGATTAAATGCTTTATATGTAAATGATGGAGAGTAGGAAGTTGATTATGGAATGTGTTATATGTGAATGATGGAATAAAAAATTTATTATGTACCTTTACTTTTATAGGTATTTTTATATGTGATTTTTCATTGGACTACTAATGCTCGAGTTTAATGTGCAGGAAAGGAACCATGGAAACTTAACAGGCAAACAAGGTATAAACACATGTTAAAATGACACTGCTAAGGTGAATATTTATAAGATTCATAAACCTCGTTGTGATGTGTTTATTTTTTAAATGTGAGATGTATGTATGTGGTATGTATTTCATGTGTAGATTCTAAATGGGTCGTGTGTGATGTGTAGTGAATTTTGTGTGTGTCACTTGACACTTGTACTCATTATGTGAAAATGACATGTTCTTTGATGATGGATCATGTGGCCACCTTATCCCAAGTGAAATACCTTAATTGAGAGATTTGACTTATTGCCTTGAATTAGTAAAGAGAAAAGGTTACCACCATGGAAAATTTGGAATTTGAACTTACCTAGCATTGTGAGAGCCATAAAGTAACTCTAAGGTGAATTTGTGACAAAAATAAACCCTACCCATGTTAGTACTTTAAGTTAGGGGGCTAATAAAGACCACTAGGGTGCCTAGTAGACCTAGGAGACTCCAAAAATAATGCATTCTTCACTAAATCCGAAAATGAGAGTGATATATAGAGGCTTGGCCAAATTAGAAACTCACTTAGTCACTCTCTATCTTTAGAGAAAACTAGGGTTTGGAGGAAGAGGATAAGGAGCTCTACCACAACTTTTCATTTCCATTGCTTGGAGTGAGGTTAGTACCCATGATCCATGGTGTTCTTCAGTTTCATGTAGAGTTGATATGGTGTTCTTTATTTCATAGAAAATTTTGGTGTATTGTATATGTGGGTGTGAATATGGATCTTCTTATTTGAGTGTTGCATGTGAGAAGTTTATGTGATTTCTTTCTTGAATCTTGATTTGGGTTTATGTTGTGTGTGTTTGTGTAATGGGTGTGAATCATAACTCACCCTTGGGAGGGAAGAGATGCTTGGGTGAATGGGTTATTTGGACTCACACATGTAGTTGAGGAACTCTTTCATGTGTGGAGATGATTTTTATATGTTCAATGGAACATGGTCTTCTTGTTTACTTGCATTTTGGGAGGTATAAGGCATTATGTGGAGGGGAAGTTATTGTAAGCCTTGAAAGGGCATGTTGATAATGAAAATATGTGTATATTGTGAATCATAGCTTTGGAAATCCTCCTCATGGAGAGAGCCCACCTTCACCCTATATTTTATTCAAGTGTTGAAATCTTTGTGCAAGCCTTGGGTTGGATTATCTTGTAATGTAATGTGTAGAATTTTGTTATTTTGTTGTGAGCATGCATGATATGGGAATGTGTAGTATGCAACCATTTGTGCCTTGTTTCCCCAAGCTCCATGGGTGGCCTCCTTGAGGCCTAGGTTAGGAGGTGAGCCTCCATGGTTTTACATTTTGTCTCTTGTTGCAAGTGTTTGCTTGAAATCTTGGACATTTGGAAGATTGAGAAGTCTAACCTTTGCATAGAAGAAGGTAACACTATTGTATTTG
This sequence comes from Cupressus sempervirens, assembly GCA_028749045.1. Lineage (NCBI taxonomy): Eukaryota > Viridiplantae > Streptophyta > Pinopsida > Cupressales > Cupressaceae > Cupressus > Cupressus sempervirens. Next base: position 331,494,467 of record CM053790.1, read on the forward strand.
TATTGCAATAGAAGGAAACTCCATTTTGTTATGTGAATATATTTGTATTGAAGGAATGATGTTATTGATTTCACACATATGCCAATAGAGAGATTGTGAATCATCTTGATTGTAAAGGTCTCTCCAATGTTTATCTTAATATGATGGTTTCACCACCCTATTGCTTATTTGATACTTGTTTTGAATGCAAGTTTGAAAGGAACATGAAGGAAATTTTTAGTGTTTTGGATGTTGTCAATACTTGATTTGAATTTAATGAAGAAAAGAAAATTGTATCTTGATATACATTGGAAGAATGAATAGGATATTTTAAATTGGTTGTTCTTATTCCCTCAAGTCTCATATGAATAAGTTAGATGCTTTTGAATTCAACCTTGAATCATATAAGGTGTCGTTTATGTCTCTATTTGATAACAAATTCTTAGGCATGTTGGAGATATCAACAATTAAATTTTAAAATCTAAAGTTCTTGAATTTACATGCATAAGATTGTATTGTGATTCACATAGGAGAATTTTTGGAATATAAGTTGATAGTAATGGAGTATTTTTTTATTCCAACCATAGATTTCACATATGGAACAAGTATTAATATATATAATGCAATGTTCAAATTATATTAGCCTGATTTTAGTACCCATTCAGAAAATTATGAGAAAAAGACAATAAAATCCATTTAGAAACCAAGTGCTTGTAGTTTCCTATCCATTCTTTGGAAAATGTATGAGAAACATCAATTAATTCCTCTTTCCATTACAATCCAACAAAATAATGGGCCTTAAATAAAATAATACTAACTTGAAAATTATAATATGGAAATAAATAAATTTCAACTATCCCCATTAAGAAGGTGTAAATTGAGCCATGATCATAATAGAACCTTGTAATAAAAAATAATAATATTATACTAAGCAACAGGTATATTAATATATAGGTGATAGGGGGTATTAAATAATTGCAAGTACCCCTCAAAATAAAACAAGAATTTAAAATTCTATCCTTCCTTATATTTGTGGCTAGACTTGACTATATGGAAAATTTACAAAATAAATAAAAATTAAATTGGAATGAGATGAGATGAGAGGTGGGCCCACCACCCCACTCATCCTATCAAACTACCACACCTAGGAGATGGGAAGGGCAAAGTTTCGACATTCATTAAAGTTTGACTTGAGATGTCCTTAAGCCCAATTTTTTTAAAAAACCCATGATTTACCTTGCCATAAAAGGCAATGGCTATCAAGGTAGGAGGATCAACAACTTGGGTAGGCATGCCTAGGTATGCCCCATCCACTCATGCCATGCTATACGCCCATCATAACCCACTCCATCGATAAATCACTGCAGTTCAAATTTGACTATTTTATGCACGCATGTGGCCTTTACTACTCTGTTCAATGGAGAAGTAGGCTATGTTTTAAAATTTTAAAAATAGATAAGTTAGAATCCTTTATTGTATGCATTATTTTAGTTTTTATTTATTTATTTATTTTTATTTTAAACATATAATATACGGTTCAAAATATATAATAAGTTAAATACATAAGATTATTTAATAAGTTAAATATATAATTTTATATTATATGTTATATTTTTAGTTTCTTAATTGAAAGATGAATTAAAATAAAATATTTTTGAAAAAGAATGATAGTATCAAAAAAATCATTGAATAAAAGATTAATCTGATAAAAGTGTTAGTTTAAAATAGTATAAACTACTAAATCAATAAATCAATAATGAATCTATTTTATTAAATGATAAATATATAATTTTAAAAAAAGATTACAAGTTTGATATAATCTAAATATATAATATATCATATATTATTAACATTGTAAATGTATATTTAACTTTTACTATATTAGTATAGCTTGTCATTCTTGCTCCAAATTGAGATTTATGATCTCTTCAACTTGTTCCCTTTTCTTTTCCTTTAAATCTACAATTGCTACATTGAACTCACTAGAGTTACTATCAACAAATAGCTTTGTGGTGTCAATTTCTTTGTATTCTGTGTCATTTTCTACTATAACAATCCCTTTCCTTCTCTTTAGGGAACTCTTCAAAGCATCTCTAGCTTCATTTAGTTGATATAGTATGATATGTATCTCAATCTCCTAGTTTTCAATGGTCTTTCCCAACTTGTAGGCTTCCATTTCAAGATCTTTCCTCTAAACTGCAAAGCTTCTTCTTTTGAGAACTTAGCTCTGATACCAATTGATGGAATTACCTGTAGGAAAGGTAAACTACTTGGAGGGGGGGGTTTGAATCAATAATTTAAAACATGAACACATAAAACTTTTCACCACTCATCCATCTCATGCATTCAATAGATAAACTTGAAATAACATGCAAAGCATAAACATCTAAAACATGTTAAAACATATGAAATCACACATTTGACATCTAATATGATTACCCAAAAACTCTCCAAATGAGAAGGTAAAACTAGGGTGGGGATGACACCTACAATTCTTCACTACTGCAACAATAAAGTATCACCAATTAAGGTTACAATAAGTTGACCATGAGACATGATTTTCCTTGTGAAAGGCTTGCCCTATTAAAGGCTTATAAGGACTATTAAGTCTGACCTTATTAGAGGATTTAAACACCCTATTACAAGTGTGCCTAGCTAAAGGAATTTAGAACATCCACTTGGAATGTCACCCTATTAAAGGATTTCCAACAGTCTATTAGGACTACTCCATCTAGGAGATTTAATTAAAATCACGTGTTAGGATGTTTTATCATAGATTTTGTGATTAGCTCTAGTAGCCTGATTAAATATCAAATCTGTACTGTGTCCTTGATTATTTCTAATCTAATATGTTAATGTTATATCCTCTATCCCTTGTTCTTTTCAAACTCATTCTACAATTCACTTGCTTACAACTTCTAAGTCTCCATGCAAACTTCACTATTGTCTTCCTTTAATTCCTTATGCACAAACTCTTCATGAAGTTTAGGGTTCTGTCCTCCTTAAGAAGACTAGAAGACTTAGGGTTAGGTATGAATCTATGATTGACGTTCATCCTTTTTTTTTCTTAATCTTTCCCTTTTCCGATTAGCTACATGTAATTGCATAGGGAATATGCATATAGATTCATTCTTGTCTTCAAAAGATCATATTCTATCCTTAGGTCAGCTAAAAATGGTTTACATAGTTGTTTGTGCAATCACAAACAAATATGTCTAATCTGTGTTGTTCAACACTTGAGGTTACTGATGCATAGCCATACTATAAATATATCTCTAACTTGGCACCTAAACTACTTGGCATCTATTGTTTGCTCAACACTTGAATCACTTGGTATGTATTGTCTACTTGGTAGTTAAGTGACTTAGCACTGATTGCAACTCAACATAGTTTGTTTTTACATATCATACTTGACATGTATTAGTTAGCTCAATATGAACTTAGTGAATGTTTTAAGTGTGTTGACACTCAATTGTCAAAATCAATCTAAGATCAACAAAGAGGACACTTGGTTGCGACCATACATTGTTAGTATGCCTTGTCAATACAAAAGGATACTAGTACTACATAGATTCACTAGGGGCTAGGAATTAGGTTAGACTATTAGGGTAACTCTAGTGTTGGTTCATGCAATGAAACTTACTTGCATAGTAGATTTCCTATGTGTCTATGTTGCCTCTAGGATTAGTTGATACTTGTGTCTTGGTACCTTTGAGTTAGATTCCTTTTAGGGTTTCCTTGACTTAGATATTACTATTTATTTTTGGATTGATATCCTGTTTGGGACTTTAGACTATCTCCTCAGCATAGTGGGAGTGGACCTTTTTGGGTTTGACAAGGTCAAGTGGTAGTGTTTTTTCTTATACCATTGAGATCCAATTGTTAGATGTTGTTGTTGGATGTGTTTGTGCAGATGTTCCTTTCTATTTGTTCTTGTATTTCTATGATGGATGGTTGTACTATTGTATTGTATTTGATTTCATAAGATCTTAAGAGATGATGTAATTTATTTCATGATGCATACTATTTCAGCCTTTCATACCTTGTGACCTGTATAGTTAATGATTGTGCATTATGTTTATTGACAAGTGGCATCATATATAATTATATATTATTTAAATGGGTTCATATTGGTATATTATTATTTGATATTGATTTATTATTAATTAAACTTAAATATGATTCAACATCATAGGATGCTTGAGAATTGTAATATGTTTTATGGTATGTGTTTATGTGAATGTTAATTGCTTCCACTATGTTATAACTGTTGTTGTTAATTTATTATCTTTTACTTTAAAAAAAAAATTCTTGGAAAACTTAATAAAACTTTGGGTTAATTCTTTTGGGTCACATGGTGGGGCGTTATATTTTATATTGAGGATCTTTTTCCTAGATCATAACCTACTTCATTATTTGACATTGGGTTTCCATGGTTGATAAATCTCTCACCTTGGAAGCTACGTTGTGTGCTATCCCTCACAAGGGTTACTTTTTCACTTCTTACATGATATCTCTTTGCATCTGTCCCTTCCATGGCCTCATAGGAGCTATGACCTTCATGGCTTGGATTGAGTGTTATCTATGAATATTGTCTTGATGTCAAAGAAGGCTTTATCCTTATTCTTTTATCTCCTTAACATATCAAAATAGAATTTATTTTTTCCATCTTAAGGAGGGGGGCATATATATGACCTCCCTTGTTTTATATTATGCATTTTTGTTCTAACCTTTTATTTTGTAGCATGCTAAATCTCATAAGGTAGCACATGTAAGTTGCTAAATCTTGAAGAGACACACATTTCCAATTTCAAATATGATAAATCTTTGGAAGGTAACACACATAAGCTACTAAATCCTAAAGAGTTAAACATTTTACAAATGTATTCTATGGTGATATGAGAATGTGGATCCTTGGGTACTTTATAAAAGCCATTAGAAGACACACTACATACATGCACTAAGCTACCAGAAGGTGCATAACTTTATGGGGTGACAATCAAGTTCTTTCTTGGTGGACCATCCTATTCTTTTTATGATTCATAGTGAGATACACACATCTTACTAGGCGAGCTAGCAACTCCTCTCTCCTTTTTCTCTCTTTTCTCAAGTGATGTATCTCTTATTATAATCTTGGAGTTAATGAATACATGAGTCCTTTGGAGCTTGAGGATCCTTTTATCCCTTTGATTTTTATAAGATTATCTTTTCATTATGATTTGTTTTACCAAGAGTTTGCATTGAGTCCATACTCTTGCTAAAGTGGGGCCTAAATGTACCATCTTAAAATGGAATCACTTTCATGTTGAGTATTTATCCCTTTGAGTAAGTGGCTTGGGGTCATATCAAGCACCTTGAATGGGTCTTTGAACTAGATCTGAGTTTTTCCCCTATTTTTCCCTCTTTTCCACTTTCTTTCTACACTTTTCTGGAATTCTAGACTAAAATCCTAAGATTCTTGACTTTTAGGTCAAGGACAACCTTAGGGTCAAGGATGAATTTTTAGGTCAAGGTTGACCTCAACCCTAACCTAGGTCAAGGATGACCTTAACCCTAATGAAGGTTGGGGTTGACCTTGATGCTGACCTAAGGTCCATTTTAAGGTTCCATGATTTCTAGATGTTGGGTTTCAGAAAGAATTATTTTCCTACTTATGGCTTAGCTATTTTGGTCTTTGAAATGGTAAAATCTTAAATTTCATTTAATCTAGGTCCATTTCTAGGGGTTAAGGTTAATTGGGATTTAATTCTCCCATGTCAGCCTTCTTTGCTAATTTGTGCCCTAGATCTCTATATAATGAAGCCTCCTCCTCTCATTTTCTCTAAACTATGGATGTATAACAAGGCATAAGGAGATGAGATGAAATTATACTCTTTCATGATTAAGTATTCAAGCATTATCAAGTTCAAAAAAACATCCATCTTCAAGCATTCAATTCATTAAGGAGATCCATTAGTAGCCATTGAAGGATTCAAGCTCTATGGAGCCCTCTTGTTGAAGATTCATCCATTTGGTTTTAACCCTATTCCTAATAAAAGATCCACTCAAGATTGGTTTTGAAGATCTAATGCCATTGATTTGAGACATCCTACATACAATTCTACATTTATTTGGAGCATACCTACTTGTGGATTAAGGATTAGAATCCTCCATAAAGATTTCAACATAAGAAAGGTGAATAGTTCCATTTACTTTGTTTATTCATATTGCTATTTCAATTAAATTTCATGGATAATTCTAAACTAAGGTTTGACTATGGAAAACCCACCATCCAAACATTCAAAACCATTTTTTCTTGTAGGTACAAGTGTAGAACAATGAATATCAATGTAGATTGGATTCCCTTTTCATTGAACTTGTGGGATCCATGAACAAAATTTCTATTGGAGCAATGCAAGTCAAGGTCAACTTTTGGGGTCAAGGTCAACTTTTTCAACCTAGGTTAATGTTGACCTACCCTCAAAAAAGGAAAATATTTATGGGTTTTGAAGATCTCACAATTTCGGTTGAAAGGATGCAAAAATTGATAGTTTTAAATTGTTTGATAGGGTTTTCAACTGATTCTTTTTCAGAGGTAAGCATGTTTTGTTTCTTCATTAAATATAAGTCTCCTACATTTACATCACATATCATAATAATTTAAATGTATGTGTAAAATATGGATTTAGGGTCTCTTTCATGTACACTATTCTAAAACCCTATTCATTTGTATTTTATCCTATATAGGGAATATGCTATCATTGGTGGGGCATTGGAGGGATTGACAACATGGGAGTGTGTTGCATTCATTACTATGTTTATCATTTATGTCAACATACTGAGAAGATTTTCAAAGTAGTAGACATAGATTAAGGTCATTCAAATTGAGTATTAACAATGATGTCAAACATAGTTGGGGACATGTTCTACAGTATGTTCTAATGTTGTAGTTAAGTGTGCATACAAAAAGTTGAAGACTGGTCAAAGTTATTTGTGATTTATAGAAGATAATTTGAAAATAGTGTTCTTGAGAAGTAGTATTTGGTAATTGGATTATATCTCCCAATAGGGATAGAATTTGGTTAAGTAGACTTAGATAGAGATAGAATATGCCCTAATGATGATATCAATAAGTGCATGAAGTCCAAGGTCACATGTGTGATAAATTGTAAAGATTGTAAGCCAACGGTATTTTTTAATTATGAAAATATGTTATGTAATGTATTATCTTAATGAGGTCCTATTATAATTGTAATTGGGAAAGCTCAAAGGGTAACTCAATGAATTATTTTTGAGGACATGGTATAAAGGTAAGTTATTTCCCTTGTGATGAAGTAATGGGATGTATGGATTTGATAAATTGAATGAGATAAAAAAAAAATATTGCTAAATGCATGTAAGTGGTCAAAGAGATTATCATGATGCATGTTTTGGATCTGGTATTGAGATATGAGAAATGTTTGGCATGGAAGAGGCACACTAAGAGGATAAAGCAAGTGTTTGAATTACATAGATTAGTTATATTTTTATTATTCTAAAAGGAATAATATAGAGGTCAAGTGGATAGTGAGCTCAGTGGTCTTGCCCCTAAAGGTGTTTAGTTAGTGTGTCCATATACCTTCTACAACTCCTAATAGGACTTACACAACTGCTAATAGGGACTGATATGTTCTAAATATATTTCTTTGGCTCCTAACAGTGTCCATTCTCTTATAGGGAATTTATATATTAGTACATCACTTTGTGGGTACCATCTTCATCGAGGCTTTCCCTCTAATCAAGGGTTTCCCTAGTTAACATATTTGGTGTTGTTATGTATGTGTATCTTCTTATGTTTTTTGTTGATATTGATCACATGTTTAAAATTTAATAAGATTGATAAAGTTGTATTGATCAAATAACTGATTCACCCCCTTCCCCCCTCTAAGTAATCTTGGTGGAATTTACTTTCTAACAATTTGTATCATAGCATCATTTGCTTGAAGAAAAAAATTAATAACTAAGGAGATCAATGGCAGGTCATTTTAGAAAAGGAAGTCCCAAGTTTGATGGAGTTAATTATGATAGGTAGAAAGAGAAGATACATACATGCTGATATACATGGGTCCAAGATATTGGTTGATTATGTAGAATGGGAAGAGCATTGTGAAAGAAAGAAAATGTGACAAAATTATTGAAGTTGAAAGATATTTTTTCAGGTGTAACATGCTTTCCAGAGAAGCACTTTTGTCATCTCTTCCTGAAAATGAGTACAATTAGAAATCAAGGCTTGTGAAGGAACTCAAGATGAGGATGTGATCATATGGAAGATATTGAAGACTTTGGCACCACCATTCAAGAAGATATCAGAGATGATTGAGAAAGTGACACCTTGTACTAAAAATATTTCTATAGAAACTCTTCTTGAAAGATTGGAAGCAACATAGATTAGTTTGAAATAGTTTGGAGATTTTCCTAAGTATTCACTCTTCCTTATCAAGGAGTATAAGCACCAGTGGAGATTATGCTAGTAGAAGAAGATCATGATCTAAAGAATATTAAAAGATTAAAGAAGGAATTTCCTTTCTTGTAAAGTGAGAACTAGATGGTAAGAAAATATTTAAAACTGAACATAGTTTATGGTTTTCTGACATGTTTGTTTGCAAGCATTTTCAGGTAAGCAACTTTTATGGTTAATATTTTTTGACCCTGAAGTTGTCGTGACAAAAAATTTGATAGGGTAAGACATTGTAGAAAAATGAATTAACATGTTAGATCTTAAGGCTCTGTTAGGTGTTTGGTTAGTTTTTAAGTTCATTCAGAGGACCTCTTGGAATGAAAGTGGAAAGTTATAAAAAGAGGTGAAATGAGTTTCAAAGTTTTATTCAGTGTTTGAGTTTGATTTCAATTAGTGTCAAGAAATTAATGGAATAGTTTGGAGTATCAGTTGTTTGAAAACATTTTTTAAAGCCAAACTCACTTTGGGGCCCAACTAATTTCATTAGATTGCAAAGTCATACTCTCGAAGTAAAAATATCTTGATAAGACATAATGACCATGATCATCAAAAGTAGCAATTATCCAATATGCAAATAAGTGTTTGGTTTTATGCACATGGTAAATATACTAAAAGGGTTTGAATGTTTGTACTTCTAAGGGAACCATAGTTTAAGTTTTTTGTATGAAATGAAATATAATGAGTTATTCACCAATGTCATCAAAACTAATCTTAGAAGGAACTCAGTACAATTTTCCTATTTCCTAATTATCTTGAAGATATATGATATGGGATAAACCTTGGAGGCATGTTGACATGGAAAGTTGATTAGTACAATTGAAAAATATTAAACAAAGGTTTAAAGGTCATTGATTTGACAGTATTTTGGGGATGATTTTATATGCTCACTAGTGAATTATATTCCCAAGGTGTTTCTCTCATAAGGGCATGTGTTGCACAGAGAGAAGTAGTTTTTGAACCATCCTCTAGTGCCCAAGGGTGAACCAATGAGGAGTTTTTACTTTTATTTCATTCATTACATCTACATGTTATGTTTGAAAGTTTTTTGAAAAAAAGAGTAGTCAAAGAAAACAAATCAATGAGTCCACTAAGTAGGTTGAAATTGATTCTTGGTGATTGATTAGAGAAAGCATAAATGGAATAATGGTGTATCTAGTGGAAGAATGCATGCACACACCATGGACCTATCATGTAGACTACCCAAGACAAGTGTACATATAACTAAGTGGGTTTTGATGGGAGCAAGTTATTCTCACATGTTGAGGATCAATGTTTTAATGCATGGACATGTCTATAGATGGTCAAATCAAGGTTTTCAAACAAATCATAGCCTACCCAAAGAAGACATTTCCTTTTCCAATGATGGAGATGTGGCTTGAAGTGGGTGCAAAACTGCTAGTTTTAACACTTCATGACACTCTAGATTGTATGGTGATGCTCAAAATTAATAGCAGTAGTAGATACCTTATCTTGTAGCAATACTATACCGATAGAAGATTGTATGGCCTGACTTAAACATGGAGTATATATATTTTAAATTTGTTGACATGGTTGAAGAACTTTGATAGAATGTAGAGCATCAAGCACAAATAAAAGTTCATTATATTCTTCTCTGAAGTTTCTCATAAATCAAGAAATGAATTGATGTGTTCTACTCCATTGCTAAAGATGAGTCCCTTGAGCCTAACACATAGGGATAGAAGACTGATGACAGGGGGATCCTAAGTCAGATTTGAACCTAAATCATACAAGCCCTCTAGCTCTCTTACATAGTTTGATGTATCTTTTTCCTTTATAAGGCCTTTTTTGAGGTATATGATGTTGAAGATGCCTGAAGGTCCCTCTCCAAAAGAATAAAAAGTCATGTGAACCTAGACTTTCCCAATGTTGAGGAAACTTGGATCACAACAAGAAATTGATAGTATATAGAGGGAAAACCATGTGGATCACCTCACTTCACTGCCAAGTTGAGGTGCCTAAATGTGTCAATCGATCAATGTCTGATCCCAAAGTCATGTGACTCCCCTATTTTTTAGAGTGCTAACACTAATGGATAAAGAATGCAAAAGATTTATCCCACATTCATGTGGTTGGAAATTCTTTTTCATTTTAAATACTCCAATGCACACTTCATTAAGTGTCTTCTAGACATGTTGGGTTTTGTAAGACACAAGTAGCTCATAGGAGGGGCCCATGGCTAGTTGGACTAGACAAGTATGAAATATTGATAGAATATGGAAATTGAGGAGGAAAATATGGCACAATGACTAGATGATGATGTGGTATTATAGCCAACCACAATGTGACATGTGGTGGACGGCCTTAGATTTGGCATTCAAAATGAGGTCTCCAGGTGATGAGGATTGACATGTGGCTTGATGTCACTATGTCACTAGTGACATGGTGGATCCAAGATCCCATGGTGATAGATAGACAAGTCACTATGTTGCAAGGTTGGTGATGTGGTAGTGGTGACATAACATGTATTACCAAGCAAATGATTAGATAGTGACATGGATAAAGGTATCATGTGTCATGATGTTACTATGTCGCAATGATGTGGTGACCATGCTGATGTGGATCACAACATGGTGATAAAATCATAGTGCAACATGTGGCACCCAAGTGGTAGAGATAGTGATTGAGTAGGAATGAGTGAATCAAAATGTGATACATGTTACAACATCGTCAAACTTAGTTTGACCAAGATGGAAAGTGGTGGAAAAATTCAAAATTGCAAAATTTAATATTTTATTATTTTCTCCTTGTGAAATCACGTGCAGAGGGTTTTAAATAAACTTGATGATATAATCTAAAGTTTTGACTTTAGGATCAATCAAATTTTTGTATAAAATTTAAAAAATAAAATGTAGTCTTGAAGGCCATCATAGGAACCTAGTTTTCAATTTGATCCTCTAGGCACTTCTGGTAAGAAAACATAGGACTATTTTATATTGTCGAAACTAGGAGAGAATTTTTTTTTCCATATTTGGAGTTTAATTTTTGTACAAGAAACAAGGTGTTGTACTTATTCATGGTTTTGTGCTAGATGCTCATTTTTTAACCTCATTTAGTTAGGGTAGTTTAGATTTGATTTATGATGAAATGGTGAACTAGATGAATACCAAAGACAATGGGGATGTAGTTAGGGATGGATATTTCCACATCTAAATCAGTTTGATGAAGGTATTATCAACATTTTAGATGCATTTCAAATATTTTGGAAAAACAAGGGTGTTCATCATAAAGGAAGAGATATTTCCAAATTGTTTACACAAAAATGATGAGAATCATATCAGATTTTGGTTGTAGAAAGATGAGAGACATTTTGCAACAACAAGGAATAAAGATTCAAGTGGACACATGTCACTTCTAGATCAGACCTAGGATTACATTCATTTCCTATATCTTTCTCTTTCTCATCCATTGTAAGGGTTGGTAGTTTTTTTCTGTGAGGCCAAGTTGGTTCCAGTTTGTCTGTGAGACCACATTGTTGGATCTATAGCTTTGTTTCCACCACATTCTTTAGCATTTCTCTTGTAATGAAAAAAAAGTAATAAGAAAATAGATAGTCTTGATCTGTTAGGTAGTTTTATGATTCAATTTCATGCATCTTATTGTATTTGTTTCAAGGAAATAAATAAAAGTGTAGCAACAAGTTAATCTTCTATCTGATTTTTGTCTCTTGTTCATGTTATTTGTGATCTTCTGTGATATATGTAGAAGATGCATATGTCCAGTTGCAATATTTTTCAAATTGTATATGTTGATATTATTTTCTTGTGACTCGAGGAGTCATGTAAATGTTTAGTTCATCATCATAGGGTTGCAAATCTCATGAAGAGATAGGTCGAGTATGAGATTCAACAAGATGTAGATGTTCGATTCATGAGGTGAATGGATAGATTAGGAAGTCTTGATGTATGGGATATGTCAATAAATTTTAGGGATGCGTGTTAGGGGTTTATGGGGTTCCCTAATAAATAAGGCACTAATAAACCACAAAATCAAAGTGTTATGTTGTTCATGTCTTGGTTTTGATGAAATCAACATCATTAATTAAATATATTTACCCTTTAATGTTGAAGGAACTGAAAAGTGTTGCCCTTACTTGGTTTATCAAGTTCTTAGGTGATGTTATTAGCTATTTCATGTTTGCTATCTTTTCATAAGTATTAGAAGATAAAGGTTTTCATTTACTTTGTTAGATTCAACTATATGTTTTAGCACTGGCACCATATAAATAAATCTGAGGTACACCCATCTAAGTTTTGTAGAGCCTAAAGTAGAAGAAGGGTCTAGCCTTATAGTTGGCCTAGTGTCTAAAATGGTATGTTGTAGATGGGAGGTAGCTGTCCCTAGATGTATTCTATTCTCATAGGGGTAATTTGAAACTATGACATTTCAAAACTCCAACAAAATGATGAATCTATTAGGGAGATGATGGTAAATAAGCCTTGTTAAAAGGACAAAAATCTCTAGTGTGAATTGAATATTTTAGTCCTATTTTTCATAATTATTTTTCCCATTAGAGTCACCAACAAAATGGAGACTCTTCTAGGGAGTCTATAAAGAAATTCATTATTAAAAGTACTATAATCTCTGGTATAAATTATATTTTTAGAATTTGTATGATAGAAAAACCTTGAAAATTTGAAAAAGATTCAATACAGTAGGAAGAATAGGCTATAGCAGCAAGGTTGTGAGGTGTTTTGCATTTTGTTTCTGAAGATTCATGTCTCCCAATCATGCCTTATTCCTGATAGTAGTAGTTATGAAAGAATTACAATGATTGTTACATTGAGATCATTTAAAAGTTTTGCAAAGTTGTTGTCAAAATTCAGAGTTGATGTTGAGTTTTCTTTCACTTTGTGAAGAATGTGAAATTCCAAAGTTGTTGTATAAATTTTTTCAAATACCTATTGTCAATTTTGGACTAGCTTGTTATGTTTTGCAAGTTAGGTAAATCTTTAATGACCAAGTGAGTGGTGACTCAAAGTTATATCTATGTACTAGTACATTGTGAAGTTGAAGGTATTGTGAAGGATACAATAGTTGGAATGTAGATTTGAGGAAGTGATCTCAAGTTCTTAGCAATGGTTCAAAGGATTATTTGAGATGTAGTGCAAAAGTTACAAAATCAAGATAAGATATGAATCTTCTATTATTTGCAACATTGAAGTGGTTTGTAGGCATCACCATTAAAAGGCACTTTCCAGTTTCATGAGATTTCTTTTCCATGAAAGTAAGTTCTACAAAACCTTCTCCATCAAGTGGTATTTTTAGCACTAAATAGGAGATTTATATGATGCATCTCAACATACTTTGTGAAAGATAAATTCAATAGATGTGTTCACATGTCAGAGTATCTTAGAGATTGAAATTGGTAGAAGAACTTTTAGATTTGCTGCAAGTTACAAATTTTGAAAGTAATTTTGGTAAATGAGTTGTAAGTTTGTTAGAAATGGAAAATTCATTTTCACCTAGTATGCAGTCCATTGATAGAAATTATAGATCTATTTCTAGCAAGAGGGACATGCCATTACTCTTTGATGGTATTCATGGTTTCCCAAACACCATGTCATATGATTTTAGAAAACATTTGCCTAAGTTTAGTGGGAACCATTTGCATTCACCTAGTCATCATGTTTAGATGTTCAGTGATTTGATTGGTGATTTTGAAATTGCTCATGAAGATGTGCATATGAAGTTTTTCATTCAAACCTTAGAAGGTGATGCTAGAGATTGGTTTTCCTTTATGCTAGAATATTCTATTTCACCTTGGAATGAATTGCATGTAGCCTTCATGAAGCAATTCAGGGAAAGAATAAGAATCTCTAATTATTTAGAGAGGTTCTTGAATATCCAAATCAAGAATGATGAATTAGTTCCTAAATTTGAGATCATATTTGCAAGAGTTTTAAATGAGATTCTTGAGAAATGTAGACTAGATGATCAAGTATGTCTAGTAGTTTATCTTGATGCATTTGGTGAAAAGATGAGTTATCTATTGAGAGATAAAGAACTTGAGACTTTGGATTAGGCATTCATGATAGCAACAGAGATTGAGAATAATACAAAGTATGGCTTAACTAGGGATCATTTCTCTAGAAATGTTTGTCAACAAGATGAAGTTGAAAAGAAAAACCAATTTCATGTTGAGCGTTCAAGTCTAGATAGCATGTAGGTACCCCTATTTTTGTAAACAATTTTCTTGAAAATTCAAAAATAAAAACATGTGAAGATGAAGTCTCTTTATTGCAAAAAGGAGCTGATCATTTTCTTGCTAAAAATAGTGCACATATTTGTAGTATCACAACAACAAATGATAGAATTAATTCACTTGATTAGTTATATGTACAAGAAGAAATTTTAGTCACTCATTCTCCTATTGATGGATTGTATTATGTTGAGAATGTTATTAGCCTTGAAGTTGAAAGTTATTCATCTCAATATGAGGACAAAAAGGTTGGAAGTTATGTTTCAAGTGATGAAGGAAAAGTTGCTGATCCAATGTGTTATGAAGAAGTATCATATAAAGAAGATGATGAGAGTGGTTACTTGAGTCAAGAGGAGGATAGTGATAACACATGTCCATCTTCATATGAATCAGATGTAATTTTGGAAGAGGAAAGCAATGATAGAAGCAAGTACTCTTATGCAAGTAAAGGTATGAGTTCTTTTTATAAATCTGAAAATGAAGTTCCCTCTCAGAATCGTACGAATTAGCTTGAGGTTGAAACTTTTGAGGAATAGTTGTCTACACAATATGAGGATAACGAGATCATTTATAAAGATGAATTGCTTTCATAGATAAATTTCATAAGGTTGCATGTAGTAGTAATTAGAAATATATGAGTAATTTTAAGATTAATGCATCAATACTTATTGATAGGTTAAAAGATGATTGGTTTTCAAGACATTTGAATCATCTAAGAGAAGACAATGAAAGTAACATTGATTTATATTTCACATGCTTCATTGATGGAGTGAATACTGTGTCTTTGTGTGATGATTCCAATTTTTCTTCTTTATATGATAAAAGTTTTCATGACAATGATGTTAGCAATGGTTTCAAGGTTTTCACTAATCTATTGTATGGTGAATAGTTTGATGTGGATCAACACATCACTTGTTATAACATCTACAAGGGAGCTTTTCATGGAGTTATCAACCTACTTTTTGAAGAGCACATGGAATGTTTAGATTTGGTTATTACTGCTCTTAATGATGATACATTATCTTATTACTATAGGAGATCAGATTATTCTTCTTCCAGATGTGACAGTGATTATGATGATGATGTTACATCTCATGATGTTGATAACAAGGTGTTTGATGAAGTTGTTATTGAAGATCAACATGCACCTTGCAATAAGTTTTATGGTGAATACTCTAATGTGATGGGTAATCCATTTGCTGATTGTAAAGAATCATTGGAGGACTTTGGATTAGTTTCAAACATTGACATGGATGGCATTTGTGAGTATAAATCTGATTGCTCATTTGAGTAACATCTAGTTACACATGAAGATGCACAATTTCAAGGTATGTGTGATCTTTTTCCCAAAGTTGAATCTAAAACCTTCATAGTCAATATTGATGGCATGCATGATTGATTTGATGAAGAGGAGTTTTGGTTTGATTTTGATATGTTTGAGCATGCTGATCTATACTTTCATAATGAGCAAGTTGTAGAGAATGAACCTAGTTTTAATATGTTTTATGAAAGTGAAGATGTATATTCAATTTTTTCAAGAGAGTTATTCCATAAAGCTGATCTGATTGGTGAACCTGATGGAAGATATGTTTCTATCTTACTTGATGAAAATTTAAATGAAAATCAGATCTATCATGAAGGTAAATTTTTTTGTTGAAGTTCAATGGCCTAGGGCCATCGTTTGTACTGTTTAGAGACAAATTTCCTTGCTTTCAATAAGTTGTTCAAGAGAAGTTTTGATGTCAAGTGTGTGGTCTTCTTCATCTAGTGATTTTAAGATCCTTTCCATGCCCACAAGGGACATCCATCCCCAAATAGAGCCACTATTGGGACTCAAAATTGCAATCCCGATCTGAGTACCATTCCAAGATTTTAAGCCCTTTAAAGTGCAATTAATGCATGTGTACCTAGCTATCCTTTTGAGGCCTAAGAGGTGTTTAATATCTCTAACACCTTGCATTTAGTATATCTGCTTATTTCATGAAGAAAAATTGTCATACTATGAAGTTTCATTTTGAGCAATGCTCAAATCTATATTTTTGTTGAAGTGTCAAACAACAACAGGAGGGCTAGTTAACAATTGAATATCTTGTGACCAATAATGTTTCATTGCTTGTCACTTTGGGAATATTTAGTATGCATATCAAAGAACCTATGTTTCAGATTTCAAGTCATTTCAACATGTTTTGAGCAGGTTTTCAATTCCTAAAGTTTAGTTATTTACGATTCTCATGTTGATGTTAATTGTTCAGAATTCTTAGAGCCCCTGTTGGACTAGTTATAAATTTTACCTAGTTGACCAAAATGAGAAAATCCCTTTTGCATTGCATTATAGAGGTAAGAGACTTGTTATGTTTTAGATTTGAGCTTATGATGAATCTGCTGGATTAGTTTTCAAACATGATTCCATATGCACATTGTAAATTTTTACTAGTGTCATTAAGTGTAGATTGATTAGTACCCCTATTTGGGATGTCATAACTTGGAATCTGTGATAGGTGAGATCAAATGGATTGTAACATTGAGTTCTACTCTAAAAATTCTTTAAGTGTGCTAGTTTACAAGTCATGATGAATATGTCTGCACACTTTCCTAGGTCCATTCCATTTGAGAAAATCACTTTTTTGCCACCATTCCCTATTTTGCAAATCCATGTAGCCCACTTTGACTGCTCACTAAATTTTCCCAGTTATTCATCATGATCCCAAATCATAGAATTATATTCTCCTCATGATAGTGAACTGGCACCCCAATTTTCACACACTCAAGTGTCAGTCTAACCTATTTTCAAAGCCAAAACCAAACACATGCTATGGTTTTCTGACATGTTTGTTTGTAGGTAGTTTTAGGTAACAAACTTTGACGGTCAATATTTTTTGAACCCAAAGTTGTCATGGCACAAGATTTGATAGGGTAAGAGATTGTATAACAAAGAACCAACATGTTAGTTCTTAAGACTCAGTTAGGTGTTTTGGTTAGTTTTTAAGGCCAGTCAGAGGACCTCTTGGCAAAAAATTGGAAAGTTGCAAAAAGAGGTGAAATGAGTTTCAAATTTTTATTTAGTGGTCGAGTTTGATTTCAATTAGATTTAGATGATTAATAGATTAGTTTGGAGTATTAGTTGTTTGAAAATGAAAACTTTTTAGCCAGACCTGCTTTGGGGCCTGACTAATTTCATTAGATTACAAAGTCATACTCATGGAGTAAAAATGTCTTGATAAGACATAATGGCCATAATCATCAAAAGAATTTGCTATGCAATATGCTAATAAGTGTTTGGTTTTATGCACATGGTAAATATACTAAAAGGGTTTGAATGTTTGTACTTCTAAGGGAACTATGGTTTAAGATTTTTGCATGAAATGAAATATAATGAGTTATTTACCAATGTCATCAAAACTAACTTAGAAGGCACTTAGTCCAATTTTCCTATTTCCTAATTACCTTGAAGATATATGATATGGGATACTCCTTGGAGGCATGTTGGCATGGCAACTTGATTGATACAATTGAAAAATATTAAACAAAGGTTTAAAGGTCATTGATTTGATCGTATTTGGGGGATGTTTTTATGTTCTCACTATTGAATTATGTCCCTAGGTTGTTGCTCCCATAAGGGCACATGTTGCATAGAGAGAGCAACAATTTTTCAGCCATCCTCCAGTGCCCAAGGGTGAACCAATGGGGAGTTTTTACATTTGTTTCATTCATTACATCTATGTGTTACTGAAGGATTTTTTTTTTTTTTTTTAAAAGAGTAATCAAAGCAAGTAAACCAATTAGTCCACTGTGTAGGTTGAAATTGATTCTTGGTGAATGATTAGAGAAAGCATAGATGGAATAATGGTGTATAGACCACCCAAGACAAGTGTATGCATAACAGAGTGGCTTTTCATGGGAGCAAGTTATTCTTACATGTTGAGGATCAACATTTTAATGGGTGGACATATCTATAGATGCTCAAAGAAAGGTCTACAATCAAATTGTAGCCTTCCTAAAGAAGATGTTTCCTTTCCTAACAATGGAGACATGACTTGAAGTGGATGCAAGATTTTTGGTTTAAACACTTCACGACACTCTAGATTATATGGAGATACCCAAAATTTATAGTAGTAGTAGATACCTTATCCTTATAGTGAGACTATGCCGATAGAAGATTGTGGGGCATGATTTAAACATGAAGTATATATATTTTAAAGTTTCTTTCATGGTTGAAGACCTCTAACAGAATATAGAACAATAGGCACAAATAAAAGTTCATTATATTCTCTTGTGAAGGATGTCATAAATCAAGAAATGAATTAATATGTTCTGCTCCATTGTTAAAGATGAGTCCCTTGAGCCTAACACATAAGGATAGAAGACTGATGGTAGGGGCATCCCAAGTTAGATTTGTAGCTAAATCATACAAGCCCTCCAACTCTCTTGTATAGGTTGATGCATTTATTTCCTTTATAAGGCATTTTTTTTAGGTATATGATGTTGAAGATGCCTGGAGGTCCCTCTCCAAAACAACAAAAAGTCATGTGAGCTTGAATATTCCCAATGTTGAGGAAACTTGGATTATATCAAGCACTCAATAGTATATAAATGGAAAACCCTATGGATCGCCTCTCTTGGCTGCCAGGTTGAGGTACCTAAAAGCATAAATAGATCAATGCCTAATCCAAAGTCATGTGACTCCCCTATTTTCGAGAGTGATCACATCAATGGAGAAAGAATGTAGAAGATTAATCCCACATTCATGTGGTGGGAGTTTCTTTTTCATTTTAAATAATCCAATGCACACTTCATTAAGTGTCTTATAAATATGTTGGATTTTGTAAGCAAAAAGTAGTTCATAGGAGGGTCCCATGGCCAGCTAGACTAGATTGGTACAAAATTTTGATAGGACATATAGATCATTGTGGAAAACATGGCACAACAATTGGATGATGATGTGGTATTACAACTAGCCACAACATGTTATGTGGTAGATGACCCCAGAATTGGCATGGAAAATGAGGTCACCATATGGCAAGGATTGACATAGGGTGTAACATCACTATGTTGCTAATGACATGGCAAACCCAAAATCCCATGGTGACAAAGTGACAAGCCACTATGTGGCAAGGCCAATAATGTGGCAGTGGTGATATGACATGTATTATGAGGCAGATGCCTAGACAATGACATGGATAGAGGTGTCATGTGTTGCGATGTTGTTGTATCAAAATGATATGGTGAAGTAATCATAGTGTGACATGTGGCACCTAGGGGGTAGAGGTACTAACTGAGTAGGAACAAGAAAATCAAAATGTGACATGTGTCACAACATGGTCAAACTAGATGGAAAGTGATGGGAAAATTCAATAGTGCAAAATTTAATATTTTATTATTTTCTCCTTATGAAATCACATGTAGAGGGTTTTAAATAAGCTTGATGATATAATCTAAAGTTTTGACTTTAGGATTAATCAAATTTATGCATAAAATTTTAAAAATAAAATGTAGTCTTGAAGGTCATCCCAGGAACTTGGTTTTCAATTTGATCCTTTGGGAACTTCTGGTAAGAAAATAAAGGACTATTATATATTATTGGAATATGGAGAGAAAAAAAATTCCATATTTGGTGTTTTTTTTTGTACAAGAATTAGTCTATTGGGCTTATTTAGGGTTTTGTACCAAATACTCATTTTTTGAACTCATTTAGTTAGGGTAGTTCAGATTTGATTTTTTATGAAAAAGTGAATTAGATGAATACTAGAGACAATGGAGATGTAGTTAGAGATGGATATTTTCACATCCAAGTTAGTTTGATGAGGGTATTATCAACATTTAAGATGCATTTTAGATATTTTGGAAAAATAAAGGTTTTCGTCATTAAGGAAGAGATATTTCCATGATTGTTACACAACAATGACGTGAATCATATCGGATTTTGGTTGTAGAAAGATGAGAGACATTTCACAATAGTAATGAATGAAGATTCAAGTGGACACATTTCACTTCCAGATCAGACCTAGGATTGCATTCATTTCTTATATCTTTCTCTTTCTCATCCATTGTAAGGGTTGACAGTTTTCATTGTGAGACTAGGTTGGTTCCAATTTGTCCGTGAGACTACATTATTGGATCTAGAGTTGTGATTCCACCAAATTCTTCAATATTTCTCTTGTAATGAAAAATAATTAATAAGAATACAATTAGTTTTGATCTATTAGGTAGTTTTATAATTCAATTTCATGTATCTTATTTTATTTGTTTCAAGGAAACAAATAAAAGCACAGCAACAAGTTAGTCTTCTATCTGAGTTTTTCTCTTTTTAATGTTATTTGTGATCTTCTATGATATATGTACAATATGTATATTATCCAATTTCAGTTGGTTTTAGATCATATATGTTGATATTTTTTGCTTGTGACTCAAAGATTCATGTAAATGTTTAGTTTATCATCATAGGGTTGCAAATCGCATGAAGGGATAGGTCAAGTATGAGATTCTAAAAGATTTAGATGTTTGATTCACAAGGTGAATGGATATATTAGAAAGTTCTAATGTATGGGATATGTCAATGACTTTTAGGGATGTGTATTAGGGGTTTGTGGGATTTCCCAATAGATAAGACACTAATTAGCTACAAGATCAAAGTGTTATGTTGTTCATGTCTTGGTTTTTTTGAAATCAACATCATTAATAAAATATATTTTCCCTTTAATGTTGAAGGAACTAAAAAGTGTTTCCCTCACTTGGCATATCAAGTTCTTAGGTCATGTTATTAGTTGTTTCATGTTTGGGATATTTGCATAAGTGTTAGAAGATAAAGGTTTTCATCTGCTTTGTTATATTTGTAAGAAACAATAAACTAGATCAAGGGAAAGAAAATAATCCAAGAGAGTTAAATGAGAAATAATTTTACCATGAGATAAACATGATCCAAGAGCATACATGAAAGTAGATCAACAATGGAGATAAGTATTTGAAAAGGGAAAGTAAAG
Organism: Cupressus sempervirens; assembly: GCA_028749045.1. Lineage (NCBI taxonomy): Eukaryota > Viridiplantae > Streptophyta > Pinopsida > Cupressales > Cupressaceae > Cupressus > Cupressus sempervirens. The sequence continues at coordinate 331,516,119 of CM053790.1, forward strand.
AAAACCCTTTGTGAGTATTATGAATGAAGGCAAATGCCTAGAGAGAGAGAGAGAGAGAGAGAGAGAGAGAGAGAGAGAGAGAGAGAGAGAGAGAGAGAGAGAGAGAGGTGGAGAAAAATAGCTCAATACAATAACATCAAGGTGATGTGTGTTGAAGAAAGAGAAAGAAGCATCTCTTATAAAGAGATGAGAAAGGATTTGCATATGTTTGCATGTGTAACTCCCAATTCTATGAATGCCACAGTCATTATAAATGTGTGAAAAGTGTCAAGATCCTCTTAAGGAGGATAAACTAGATTCCTTAATAAATGGAATTATAAAATGAGTTGTCCTCACATGTGAACTAGAGGAAAAGTAAATAACATGTCCTCCACATGTGTATAATAGGAAAAACTACATGTAGGGATCCTAGGAATATCCCAAGTTAAATAAATCCAAGGAAAGATTAATAATTATAACACCCCCCCTTAATCTTTACTTGGGGGCTTACATCAAAGGGAGTTAAACCCAATTTATAATAGTAAAACTTGATCTTTTTTTGAAACATCTTTAATTATGCAAGAGGTCTTGTATTAGCATGGGTACATTGTTGGAGAGCCAAGAGAAGTGGATAGCCCTTCAAGTGTGATACATATTCAAGAGGTTTTGTATGTGCTATGATGTATTACCTGAAACATGGAAACAAGAAACAAGGCAACCGTCCATGAGGAGAATTTTATCTTATATTCAAGTTAGAAAATCTGTAAGAATAAGTAAACTGTCATAGAGTAAATTGGAATAGAGTAAACTAATCAAGATAAATCATATTATTGAAAGAAAAAATATGTTATCAAAGCTCTCAAGAAAGGAATATAAAAGGCACAAATGACCATAGACAAGGCCAAATAATGAGCCCAACATCAACAATGCATCAATCATATGGATATAGATAGTCCACTAATAAGTCATTTTGCTACAAGTTAATGTGTGATCAATCCATAACCTACATGACTCATGATTTAAGCAATGAAGTATATATAACATTATATGACATGTTTTCAAAGATATCAAAGGGAATAAGTATGAGTATTAACAATAGATTACCTTCAAATAAGAGTAAAATACCTTCAAGATTGGTCAGATTAATTGGAATTAGAGGAAACTCCAAGAATAAATGGTATAAACCATAAAGTGCCAATATGGCAATAGAATGATGCTAGAAATGCATAAACTACACTTATGTGCCAATTAGTAGAACATAATAAATCTTGAAAGCAATAGTTTATAATAACTCATAATCCCAAGGAATAAGAAAGAGCAAAAAGAAATTATTTTAGATGTGAAATATATAAGAATGCACTCATAATTGACAAGTCACAAAGACATAATAATTTGTATGTTTATCAGTATATATATGGGCCCCCATATATATTCATGAATAAATATACTTAAAATATCATGGTATGAAATCATGCAAATACAATTAAGACCATATATAGAACATAATTTCTAAGCAACATACTAAAGATAAATGCCAAAGATAATCAATGAGGATCATTAACATCAACCCATATTTGTAGTAATTAATCCTTCTAGGTTGAAGTCCATCCATTCTAGCAATTGATCTCTTTTACTAAGTAATTTTTGAAACCATTTAGTTTTTCTCTCAATAGATTTATCACTAGAGGAAGAGTCATGATGTATGAATGTACCAATTGTATCAACACTAGCATTATTACCCATTATCAACATTAGCATTATTACCATGATCTATAAATGTATCATTACCATTATATTGTAAGAAAGAATAGGAGGAATAAAGGTAGATATATGAGGAGTAGGGTTTAGAGAAAGAGGTTGATCCTCCACTAACACAATTTTGCTTCCACTAAATTGTTAATTTTGAGCATTAGAAGAATCATGCACATCATTCTTTTGCAAGACAAAAATTTTGTGCTATGTGCACTTTCCTAGGAATATGATGATTCTTAGATGTAGGAGATAAAAAAAATTCAGCGATATTAGATGACATACAATCAATATTCAAATGAAAAAGCCTTTCGTGCTCCATATTGAAAGCAATATCTCTGTGCAAAGGTGATTCCAAAAAATTTAAATAAGTTATCATGACGTAACATAGCATTAGCAAAAACTTCATTCATGTTAGGATCAATAAAATAGCACATATCCTTATAAAATTCAATTTTATAATCTTGATATAATTTAACAACATAAAGAAGATTGTATTTCAACTTAGGAACATAAAGGACATCATGCAATTTCCATTTGGAATACTAAAATTACCAATTCCTTCAACTTCACAACTATGATTATCAATAATCCATTCTAAATTTTTAGGAACATTGTAACTAATAGTAAAAGCATGACAAGATGGATGAGAGTTTTGATTATTGTTATTGATAGGTTGCTTATCTTTTTTCTTTTTAAAAAAATTATTAACAACATGACCATCTTTTCCACAATAAGTACAATGAGGTTTGGAATTTGAATGATTCCTTTGATTAGTATTATTATAGTTGGAATTATTACAATTTTTATTATGATTATTGTTATTATTGTTATGTTTGACATTAGATTTATTATTTGAATGATTAGAGTTGTTATTATTATGATTATGATTATTATTATTAACAAAAGTCATTATTATTTGAATTCCTAGACATAAATGCATGTTCTTTTAATGTAAGAGTGCCAAACTAAATTAACTTAGCTTCTTTCCATCTCAATAAGTTTTGAAAAATAACATAAGTCAATTGAGCAGTTTAAATAGGAATTGCAAGTTGAGCATTTATATTAATTATAAACTATTGAAACTATTTAGGAAGACATTTTTAAAGAATAATATGAATCAATCGAACATTGCCTAATAGAACACCTAAACGAACTAAATTACTTTTAATAGCATCAAATTTTAACAAAAATTCATCCATGGTTTTCAAATCTATATACCTAAGGTCTTCAAGTTGATCCTACAACTATATTTTACGAGATTCATCTGCACTGTCATAAGTGGTTTATAGAATTGTGCAAGCTTCATGAGCTTTGGAACACTTTGCAATTAAAACATATAAATCTAGGATTATATAAATAGCAATTAAACCTAGTGCTTCTTCATTTTTAATTTTCTAAGCATCTTTTTCATCTTGGGTGGCAACTAAATCGAGTTCAATAGAAGGATCATTGGCTATGTCCAACATGTGCATAAAATGAATGAAATATGAGTTTTTCATGAATGGTAAATAGAACTATTAAGTTTAATTTCTAGAATTAAGGTCGACATAATTATATAATTAATATATCAAAAAGACTTGTCCTTCTTAATTTAGTGAATTTAAAAATTATTTAAGAAAAAACTATAAACACTTGCTTGTAATGTTAAAAAAATTTAAAGAAAGTATTTAAAATAGATTATCCCCTTTTTGAAAACTCAAAAAAAACTAAGATTTTATTTTAAAAACTTATAATGAAAGTTTTAGTTCTTAAAATAAGTTTTATTGGAAAAAAGTAAAGATTTCCAAAACTAAAAATACTTTGAATTGTAAAAAAACACTTTCCTTAACATGGCTGGAATTTGAAGGGAAGTCAAAATTTTACTAAAAAAACTATATTTTCATCAAACTAACTAGAAAAAAAAACCTTAATTACTTTAAAATTTTGATTGAAAAGGTTCTTTTTATTTATGAGAAATCAACCATGTGCCTTTTTCTAAAAACTAACTTTATTTACGTTGAAGTTACTAAACTAAACCATGTGCTTCCAAAATTTGAAAAGATTCTCATGAAGTTTGAAAAGATATTGCAGTATAGTCTTTTTTTTAAAAAATTAAGGAAAATAATGATAGAGAAATATGAGAACTCAAAGAAAATAGTGATAGAACTGAATAAGATAGTAAAATATGTTTGATTATTAAATGTTTTGAAAGATGAAAGTGAGAGACATTACACAATGATAGTCCCTGCAAAAAAAGAGAATAAGAATGATTTTTTTAAATGTTACTTAAAAAATACTGATTAGATAGGATGATTGGCAAGGATAATGGGAGAGTCATTAGATAGAGGGTAATAGCTGAGGCAATAAGGGATAGCATGTAGCCAGGAGAGCACAAGCTAGGAGATGGGAGAGGACATGCATTTTAGAATGAAAATGGAATGATGGGAAGAGGAGGCTACAAAGAGAAGGAGAGTTGTAAGGAAAGAGTTCCACGTGATGGAAGGAAGAAGGACCCACGAGTAGGAAGGCAACATGACAAGAAGAATGGGAATAGGTAGAGTCATAGGGTTGGTAGGAATGAAGGAGGTTGAGCACACAAGTAGGGTGGGAGTCATGATAGGGCAATAGAGTGTAAGGCATGGTAGGGTGTGATTGAATGAACAAGCTACAAGGGAAAAAGGTAGGGCAACTAGAGGAAGCAAGCTGGGTGAGAAGGCAACACCAACCTTAATGCAAGGGGAAGAGGAGTAGGTCCATGTGAAAGGAGAGGTTGCAAAAAGAAATAACAACTACAAGGAAAAAAAAAAAGAGTAGAGAAAACATGTTGGCTGCTTGCAGAAGGCAGAGTGGGCATAAAAAAAGAAGGAAGATGTGTGATTTGATGTACACAAAGATCTTTAGCAAAGTGAATACCAAGAAATAGCAGGAGGGCATGCAACAACAAGAGGAGAAGAGGCTTGACCGCATGGGATATGAGGTAACAATAGGTGTGGGAGAAGGCATGCAATGTTCCACTATCCAAAGCAAACAAAAAAATGTTACCAAAAAAAAATGACAAGAAAGGTAAAGAAAGGGATTAGAGAAGATTAGGAAATCTCACAATGCTAAAATTGATATTTAAAATTGAATAAATAAAAATTCCCACAAGAAATAGATTACAATAAATTTTAAATTTTCAACAAATATTTAAGAATAAATTTTAACTAACAAATAACAAATATGAGATGAGTAAAAATATTAAGCACAATTGAGATTATTGAAGTATTTCCTACAAGGGAAATATTAGTAAAGTAACAATTTTTTTTTGTTTTAAATATTAAAAAAAATTTCTTTATAATAAAGAAATACTATTAAAATAAGAATTGATAATTGCTACTTGTTAAAAAAAGAGCAAAAAAATTTATATATATTTGATAGAAATACCCTTGGCAGCAAGCCTTCCAAAGAGGGTTAGAAAAAATGATAAAAAAAAGAATAAAACTTGCACACATAAGATGTTAATATGAGCTAAAACCACAACAATAATTTCTTCTCTCAATAACATTTCCAAATAGGGTGTACTCCAATGAATGGCAATCTTCAACACTAAAACTCAAAACAAGGATTAGTAACCAAGCTCTAATAACATGTAAGAAATGATAAACTAGAGCAAGGGAAAGAAAAAAATCGAAGAGAGTTAAGTGAGAAATAATGTTACCATGAGATAAACATGATCCAAGAGCATACACCAAAGTAGATCAACAATGGAGATAAGGATTTGAAAGGGGAAAGAAAATAAAATGCCTTGTGAGTATTATGAATGAAAAAAAAAGCCTAGAGAGAGAGAGTGGTGGAGAAAAATAGCTCAATACAATAACATCAAGGTGATGTGTGTTGAAGAAAGAGAAAGAAGCATCTCTTATAAAGAGATGAGAAAGGATTTGCATGTGTTTGCATGTGTAACTCCTATTTCTATGAATACCACATTCATAATAAGTGTGTGCAAAGTGTCAAGGTCCTCTTAAGGAGGATAAACTAAATTCCTTAATAAACATAATTATAAAATGATTTGTCCTCAAATGTGGACTAAAGGAAAAGTAAATGACATGTCATACACACGTTTATAATAGGAAAAAATACATGTAGGTATCCTTGGAATAACTCAAATTAAATACATCTAAGGAAAGATTAATATTTCTAACAAGATTCAAGTGTATGTTTTAGCATTGGTACCATATAAATGAATATGAGGAACACCTACCTAGATTTTGCAAATCCTAAAGTAGAAGAAGGGTCTAATCTTATAGTTAGCCCATGTTTGAAAGGGTATGTTAAAATGGGAGGTAGTTGCCCCTAAATGTATTCCATTCTCATCGAGGTAATTTGAAACTATAACGTGTCAAAACTCCAACAAGTTCTATTACTCTTGATGGTAAAATGAACAAAGAAGATGTTTATTTTGTTGATGGAATGAAACATAATATTCCAAGTGTTGGACATTTTTTGTACAAGGGATATTAGTTATAGTTCACAGAAAAGACATGTATCATCAAAGATAAGAATAGTAAGATGATTGGCACTAGCACAAGATCTAGAGGTAATGTATTTCAGCTGAATCCTATAGAGATGACATGTTTGGTTGATAAAGTTTGATAAAAATTGGTTGTGGCATAAAAAAATTTATCCTATAAATTTTGATAATATTGTGAAAGGAAATAGTACGTTTGGAGTGAGAGATTTACCTAAAATTGTGAAGCCTACTAATGTTGTGTACAAGAAATGTGTTATGGCTAAGCAAAAGAAAATTTCTTTTCCTACAAAGAAGTTAATTACAACAAAAAAGTTTGAGATTGTTCAAATTGACTTGTGTGGTCCTAAAGACAAGAGGATTCTATGATTAAAGGTACTTTATGATTCTTTTTTATGACTTTACTAGGATGATGTAGGTAGCATTTCTTCGTGAAAAGTTTGAAACATTTGAAAAGTTTAAAGTGTTTAAGAATAGAGTTGAGAATGAGTCTGGATTAAAAATTAGTGTCTAATATCTAATAGAGACAAGTTTACTTTGAATGTGTTTAGTAATTTTTGTGAAATAAATGGGATTAAGAGACAACTTTTAGACCCTAAAAAACCTAAGTAGGACACTATAACTATGAGAAAAAATACATTTGTAACACAAGTAACAATAGCTATGATGTTTGAGAATTATGTATCAAAGAAATTCTAGAGAGAAGAAGTTAATACAAAAATTTATACAATGAACAAAGTGTAGATCAGAAAAGGTACGAACATGACTCCTTATGAATTATGGTTTAGACATGCATCATCAATAAAACATTTCAGAATTTATGGAAGAAAATGTTATATCAAGATAGATGATGACATTGATAAGTTTGATGTAAGAAATGATGAAAATATGTTCCTTTGTTATTCATTAAAAATTAAAGCTTATAGATGTTTCAATTAGAGGAATCAAACTATTGTTGAGAGTAGAAATGTGAAAGTGGATGAGAAGTTTGGAGTTCAAGAGAGAATAATTGACTATAGTTCTAATGAAGAAGCTAATCCTAATACTAATCATGATAATGTTGAGTTTTTTTATGAGATTAATAATGATTTGTAGAATGATATTCAACTTTTTGGAACATAGAGAGGAACTATGTTTGAACCTACAGAAGAAGTAAGATTTGAGACAATGACACTAACACTAAATAATATTTTTACAAAGGATCACCCTATTGATTAGATTATTGGAGGCAAATAGACAAGAGTTATGAAAAATAAAATGGGTACATGAATAATTATGTTTGATTTCTCAAGTTGAACCTAAGAATGTAGATGAAGCATGCAAGGATGATCATTGGATTCAAGCAATGAAGGACAAACTACTTCATATTGTAAAGAAAGAGACTAAAATTGGTCCCTAGACCTAAGGAAAAAATATTATATGAACTAAGCGGGTTTTTAGAAATGGGATGAATGAACAAGAAGAGGTTGTAAGAAAAAAAGATTGAGTAGTATGCAAAGGATATTCACATCAAGAAGGTATAGAGTATGAAGATAAATTTTTACATGTTGCTAGAATTAAAGCAATAAGAATGTTCTTAGCTTATGCAAAAATAAGAAATTCAAAGTGTCTCAAATGGATGTGAAGTCAACATTTCTAAATGGAGAACTTGAAGAAGATGTCTACATTGAGAAGACCGATGGATTTCCTATGATAGAAGAAGGAGATATGGTATGCAAGCTGAAGAAAATATTATATGGATTAAAGAAAGCATCTAGAACCTGGTATGCGAGGTTGGATAAGTATTTGGAAAAATTAAGATTTTCTAAAGGTACTATTGATAGTAACTTTTATTTAAAAGAAACTGAGAATGGTTTTTTGATTATTGTGATATTTATGGGTGATATAATTTTTGGAGGTGATGATGAAGAAACTAATAAATTTCTAATAAAATTAAGAAGGAATTTGAGATGATCATGATTGATGAGATGAAGTATTTCTTGGGTTTGTAGATTGTGTAGAATAATAAAGGTATTTTCATTTCTTAGAATAAGTATTTGAAAGATCTACTAAATATTTTTGGCCTGGAAATTTGTAAGCTTACTAGTATGCCTATGATAGCTGGTCACAAGTTATCTAGCAAAGATGAGACACCTATGGTTGAGAAGAAGAAGTATAGATCCATAATTAGAGGTTTACAATGTTTGATTCACGCAAGACTAGATATAGAAAATGAAGTTGGTATAGTAGAAATATTTTAGGATAATCCTAAGGAATCACACTTTGCAAAATAAAGAGGATTATCATATATTTGAAGGGTACACCTGGTTTGGGTTATGGTGTGAGAGATCAAATGATTTTACTCTACATGCATATACTAATGTGGATTGGATAGGTAGTATGGATGATAGAAAAATTACAAGTGGTGGAGTATTTTTTCTTGGACAAAGATTATTTTCTTGGCTAAGCAAGAAACATGAATGTATTTAATAGAGTATAGTAGAAGAAAAGTATGTAGCAAAAATAGACAATTACAATCATATCATATGGATGAAACAAATGTAGAAGGATATTGGGATAGATTTTTTAGAACCTATTATCAAGCATTGTGATAACACAAGTACCATGAAAATTTCTAAGAATCATGCACTATATTATAATACAAAGAACATATCTATTAATTGTCATGTCTTGAGAGATACAGTTGTAGAGAAATACATCAAACTAGAGTATGTTAAAATAAAGGAGTGGACTATAGATATATTTGTAAATCCTTTTCCTAAGGATAAATTTGATTATATATGAGGTATGCTTGGGGTTAGTCCCCTTCCTATTGATGATTAGATGATGCAAAGATTGCATCAATCCAGAGCACTATTGTTTATCTATACTGAATGTTGATGCTTTCATTATAGGGTAGTATTTGAATTTGAGCTGAGTCTTAAAAGACTCTTGGTAGATGGTATTCAACAATGTCTTTGGACACTTGAGCTAGTTGAAGAAATTTGGTAGAAAATCAACATAATGTTTTCTTTGTCATTAATGTCAATAGGGGAGAGTGAGTGTGTGAAAAAAACTCCTATGAATAGAGGAGAAGTGAGCGCATGAAAAAAAAATCTTGTATGAATGGGGAGAGAAGTAGCTCCTATGAATGAGAGAGAGGTATTGATTTTAAAAAGGGAGAGATAGAAATGTAAATGGGGGAGCAACAAAAAATAATGAAGAGTTGTTCCTGAGAGTTTTGGATTTGATTAATGAAGATGATTGAAAAGATGAGAGAAACAAAGGAGCATTATTAGCATGAATGTTGATGATATTCCTTTGGGGGAGTATCCTACCCTTTTTGGAGTAATGGAGAGATTGGCAACATGATTTTGTTTTGCATTCATGACTATATTTGTCATTGAAGTCAATAGATTAAGATGATTGACAGAGTAGAAGGCAAGGATTAAGGTCATATAGATCAAGTATTAATGATGAGGTCAAGAAAAATTGGGGATATGTTTTATAGTATGTCCTAATGTTGTAGTTAAGTGCACATACATAAATTTGAAGATTGGTGAGAGTTATTTGTAGTTTAAAGAAGACAATTTGTAGATAGAGCTCCTAAGAAGTGGTTTCTGGTAATTGGATTATATCTCCTAACAAGGATAGAATCTAGTTAAGCATAGTTAGATAGAGATAGAAGGAAACTTGATGATGATGTCAAAAAATGTGCAAAGTCTATGGTAACATATGTGAGAAATTATGAAGACTGTAAGCTTACATTGTTTTGTAATTATGAAAATATGTAATGTATTGTATTATCTTAATGAGGTCCTATTGTAATTGTAATTGGGAAAGCCTCAAGGATGATTCAATGAATTATTTTGAGGTCATGATATAAAGGAAACTTATTTTTATTGTGGTGAAGCAATGGGATGTATGGATTTGAGCAAGTGAATGTGAAAAGTGAAGTGTATTGGTAAATGAGTGTAATAGATCAAAGGGATTATTGTGATGAGAGTTCTCCGATCTAGTATTGAGATATGAGAAGTTTTTGGTGTAGTGTATACATGAAAACCTAACCCATCAGGAGCATGCATAAACAAAAAAAGTTAGTTGCACATGTATATCAAATATTTAAATGAGATTGAAATACAACTATCTATAATTGAGTTTGACAACTTGATGCAACCAAAATGAAAAGTCCTCATGCAACCTCAAAGTAGCTCAACAAAGGGCACCCATGAGAGGCCTTTTTGGTGTTCTTTAGATTGGAGGGATGTGGATGTGCTCTCCCAAAACCAAACTATTGAGTCCAAAGGTAATCAAATGTAATAATGAACATGCAACTAAGCTAAATGATGAACAATGCTTCAAGAGATGGCTACGGAAGCAACAATTCTTGAGAGCACTCAATGGATAATGGAAGTGGATGTAATAAGAAAATGTAAGAGTGTAATACTACCATGAATATGAAAAATGATGCAAGAAGTAAATAACTACCAAAGGGTTAGTAACAATGCATAAAATTTATAAAATCTCTAGAACTATACTAGCATGATAACAATGCAAATGAGGGAGATGTAAAATGCTTGAGACAAGGGCTCGATTTATAAGTTTGAGAGAGGCTTTGTGGAAACCACATAGGTGCCTCAAAGGAGACACTTGGGCTAAAGGACAAGCCATGCAAAATTCAAAAGGAGCCTTTATGGTTGAGAGGCTCAAGGTTCGCTCACACATGTGTGAGCAACCTTGGGGTAAGAAGTGTAGGACAAAGGTGTAAAAGGTGTAAATGAAGTGGAAGCTTTATTGGATCATGAGCTTCTCAAGTATGTTTGAGCAAACACGTAGGAGCTAAAAGGTGTTTAGAAAGGTGTTTAAGATAAATAAATGGGATTAAGTAGTGGGTGTTGGATTGGTCGTTTATTTTTTCCATATGTTGTGCCCCATTTTATAGAACCTAGGGCTATTTTGTTAAATTGGTATTTCTTAGTCAAAACACTAGTTTAAAATCCCTAAGTGATAAAATAAAACCTTAATTTTGTGCCCTAGTTTTCAAAGAGGTTGTCATTTTAAAAATAGCACGGAAATACTTTTTACCCTAATTTTTCTTTTCATAAAGATAACTTTTTTTTATTTTCCACAATTTGACCTCTTATTTTCTAAGCCTGCCTTAACCATGGTCATGTTTCCTATGCATTAGTGTGAAATTTTTTAAGTTTAGAGGAGTAATTTTTGCCAACCATCAATCTTAGTAAGATCAACAGACAACACTTATCCACAAGATGGAGTTACAAGCTATTTAAATAATGCAAGTAAGCGTTGTATTGACACTTGTAGCTTTTTCTGACATGAGATCCTATGCATACCATGAATTTTTGACATGTTCCTCTTTTATGTGATTTTATTGGTTTTTTCTTTCCAATTGAGTTAATATTTTCTTTTTTCTAATGTACTGTTGATCTTTTCAAGATCAACAGTTAGTGCTTTACTGCAATATGTAGTTGCTCAAGTTTTAAGTAATGTAGCGAAGCACTGTATTGACACCTATCCAAAGTGATGATAGGAGAGATGTCACATATAGTTCTCAAGTATATTTTCATCCATTTTTGATCTCACCATGATCAACAACTGATGCTTACTCACATTGTGAAGATGAAAGAACTTTAAACAAAGTGGGGAAGCACCTTGTTGACATCTAGCATAGGGTGATGTCATCACCACATTATATGAAGGAATTTACCGCTCTTGACAGTTGTCATATGCCAATATGATAGATGTAATCTATTCATTGGTCAAGTTTTTGGCTTGGTTTTACCCAATGTACTCTTGCTCCACTGTTGATCTAGAGGTAGATCAATGGACAATGCTTTCCCACTTGATGAAGTTGCAAGACATTTAAATAGTGTAGGCAAGTGCCTCAATAACACATATCCATGTTGATGTAATGGCTAGTGTTTCACACTACTTAAAAGGTTTAGGTTGTTTCATTGTTGATTTTTGGAAGATCAATGGTTGGCACTTACTCACATTGTGAAAGTAATCGACAGTTAGATAAAGCAAGGAAGTGCCAATGTGACATGTAGTAGATGATGACATCAAGGACCCACCCCTTCCAAAAGTAATAATGAAGTCTCTATTGTGGCACTTGTTAGAATATGTTGGCTCAAAAGGAAATTTTCTATTGGTCAAATCAGCTGACCAAATCTTATAGAGATACAATTTTTTGTGATCATCAATCTGAGAAAAATCAAAGGTCAGTGCTTACCCACATTATGAAGTTTCATGAAATTTCAATAATGTGGGGAAGTGCCAATCTGATGCATGGTGAGGTGGGACCATTTGTGACAAAAATGTGTTGACTTGTGCCAAGCTGGAAAAGGTGCTAAATTATAATGCTAGTTGGACCTCTGTAATAAAGGTTTTATTTCAAAGATTTTTTAATCTTCATAACTATAGATCTAAAGGTAGATCAATAGCTAACACTTACCCACATTATTAAGATGTAAGAATTTTAAATAATGTAGGGAAGCACCTATTTGACACGTGGCTAAGATGTTTAAAGCCGTAAATTAGTTTTGCTTTATGAAACACAGTAGTCTAATGTTGTGAAATCAATGGATGAAATTCAAACTTGAAACATCACATGTCATTAATGGAAAAAGGAAATTAATATCACTCAGAACTCCTTCATGTGATCTTAATACCCAGGTTTAATTCACAAATTCACCATTATTAGATCACACAATCACAAAGAATTATCAGAGCGCAAGGGTTTTCAGAGCTATGGCACAAAATTATGCTAAGTTTTGAGAAAATTACAACAAGTTTTATAGAGAAGGAAGGATAATTCAGCAAGTAAGAAATCTGCAACCAGTGAAAATCAAGAAATTAGAATTGTGTGAAGTCAAAATTCTCAAAAGATGCCTCCACAAAAGGAATTCTCTGGTCACACTAATTATCTTAAGAGGTCTATTCATGATGATTTTCTTCAACAATTTCCACCATTTGTAAATGAAATAATAGTAGGCAGGGAGTTTATTCCTAAAAACCCTAGGTTGGTTGTAGCTAAGGGTTTCTATGATAAGGCCAATTACTTAAGAGATGCCCATGTTCAAAAAATGGTTTTCTAAGTGTAACTTAGATACCCCTATGAGTAATATTTGGGAATTCGATATTGGTAAATTAGTAGTCCCTTTGGTTTTCTTTGATAGCAATCTATTGACTGATTTAGCTAAAAAGTATGACTGTATCACTAAATTTGTGAAGAACTATGTTGGAGATGGGTATGTGCACCAAGTTGTGGTGCCAAAAAGGTGACACCATTTTTATTTTTTCTAATTTTCAATAGTTCACACAGGCTATGGCTTGGGTAACTTGAGCCATAGTGCGTAAATGCTTTTAAAAAAACCCAATTTTTATAAATGGGCTACATACCTACAACCCATTCATTTTAACCTTTTTTTCCTATTTCTCCTTGCTACAGTGCATACATGGATTTCATTCAAACAAGTTTTTTGCCACCTACCTTGCCAATATTCCTCCTCGCCATCGAAGATTGAGATCACAAGCACACCATATGTTATTTATCTTTCTTTTTGCATTGTTTGATATGTTTTTTATATTATTTTGTAGGTTTTTCTCAATTTAAAAAAAAAAATTCTTTATTTATTTAGATTTCAATTGATTTCTTATCAAGAAATGTCAATAATGAACCAGAAAATCCCCAAGAAGGTCAAAACCAAAACCCTCAAGATGATCAAAACCAAAACCCTCCACAAGAAGAATGACAAATTTCATAACCTAAACCAATTGCAAGACCTCCTCCTGGCACACAAGAAAGTATAATAAATGAAATAGAAAGAGGCAAAATTGAATTAGGAGGACTCATTGGTTAGTTGAAATAATGTGGACAAATAATCCAATAAGATCTCAATTGGCATCACCCCTCGAATCCATTAAGACCCACATAGCTAATGTTAGTGGTCAGTTAGATGTTTGGTAGGTTAAGAGGGAAGAACAAAAATGATATTATGCAAATAAATTATCATATCAAGATGCTAAAAAAAAAGATATACCAAAAGGTAGAATATGTGCATTATTTAGAAAACTTGTGAACAAGATACTATTAGAGAGGGCACTAAACGGTTCCCCATCCATTGGTGCATACATAATGCTATTAGAAATAATTTTTGGGATAGATGGTGGATGGTTTTTGATGCCCCTCCTTGCAATAATCATGAGGTCCTCATGTATTTCTTAAAGAAATTGTATTGTGAGTTTGTCCTTGGGGAGATCCCTAATTATTTTGATATATTAGACTCTCAGGGTAGAGGTGAGGGGTTGTCATTTGAGAGGCTGGGGCATGTCATGACCCTAATATAGTTAGGGCACCTATGGTCAAGCCACAGGGTGAGCATGTGACTATTCCTTTAGTTGTGAAGGAACATGTAGAGGCCAATGCTCTAGGGACTATTAGAGCTTTGACACAGACCCTCATTCATTGCACGAGTCCATTATTTGAGGAAGAGCCTTCTGTACATCATGGTCACATGTGCACATCATGCAGATCCTTATGCACATTTGGTGATCATGCTGAAGATGGTGTGGATGATGGGCTAGTGACTGGTCAGTTCCTAAATGAGACATTTGGCATAGACACATAGGTAAAATACAATTATAATAAACTAATTTCATCACATTTCATATATATAGTGAATGACTAATTAATTAGCATGTATTGACATTGTTCAAAATTCAAGGTAAGAGTGTTGGCGAGCCTAGTAGCAATCCCCCAGCCCCATTTTTCATCCCCTCGACTAGTCTAGAGGTATGTATCAATTTAATCATTTAAATGAATACATATATTTATTAAGTAATCATATGAAGGATTGAAAAAAAAATTTATGCATGTGCATCAGTTATCTACAAGACTGTCGACATTTGCTATAGGCTTCGAGCCTAGATGCGACACGGGCTTCGTAGAGGTGCAAATGATGGGCTAGTGACTGATCAATTCCTAAATGAGACATTTGGCTTTGACACATAGGTAAGCTACAATTATAATAAACTAATTTGATCACATTTCATATGTATAGTGAATGACTAATTAATTAGCATGTATTGACATTGTTCAAAATTCACAGTAAGAGTGTTGGCAGGCCTAGTAGCAATCCCCCAGTCCCATTTTTTATCCCCTCGATGAGTCTAGAGGTATGTATCAATTTAATAATTTAAATGAATATATATATTTATTAAGTAATCATATGAAGGATTGACAAAAAAAATTATGCATGTGCATTAGTTCTCTATAGGATTGTTGACATTCGCTACAAACTTCGAGCCTAGATGCAACATGGGCTTCCTAGAGGTACATTTTTTTCATGTTTCATGTTACATTTAATATGTATTGTATGACATATAGCTCTTGACATCAGAGACTCCTCATCTCCGGTAGTCCATCAATTGTGGAGTGGCTATAGCTATGGCTAGTTCACAACCATTGACTAAAGTATGAAAGAATTTTCTTGGTTCTAATTGTTGTTTATAATTGTTAGTATCAAAATTTCTAATGTTATTTATAAGTGATTATATTGATTTAGTTGTTTTAGGGTCTTTTCTACATATGTTTGATTTCAATGTATAATAATTATTGATTCTTATCTACTTTGTTTGTATCAACTTGAGTTAGAGAAGAGCCTCAAAAAGAGGACAAGAAAGTGTGTGAGGAGGACCCCATAATTGCCACCATCTCCCTCCACACAATGATTTAAGGCCTCTAGAGATTTTTTTCCTTCCCCTCATGGGAAGGAGAAGATATAGTTGATAGACATGTACATGTATAGGCATCAATGAACATATATGTTGGGTTTTATGTCAATAGACATATTCAATATACATTTGATGTGTATATGACATTATATATTTGATGTATGACATTTATTTAATGCATGAAATTATTAGACTTATGATATTATTGGTTAATATATGATATTTTTGTTCATGTATGAAATTAAATTAGATATGTTCATGTATGACATTAAATTAGATATGTTCATGTATGACATTAAATTCAATACCTAATTAGTTCAAGACTTTGATACAATATTGATTAATAATAAACTTTATCACTATTTAAGCATAAGTTTATCATTTCCAATATGTCATCATCATATGATTTATGATCTTGTTCATGTTTAAAGTTTTCCTTCTCTGTCATTTTTTTATCAAGCTTAATTCAATATCTAATCAATTTTAATTTTTGTTACAATATTGATCAGCAATAAACTTTATCAGTGTTAAAGCCAAAAACTTATCATTTGCAATTTATGTCATTGTCATATTGATTTATGATCATCTTGTTCATGTTTAAAGCCTGCCTTATATGTTATGCATCCAAACATTTATTATAAATTATTATTACAAACATATAACAAATCTAAAACTGAAAATAATACATTACATTAATTCCAAGGTTTAGTTATGATGCAGAGCCTAATAGGATTCTCAAGGTTTCATTAATTCCATATGTTAGATCTGCCATCATAGAATACCAATTGTAATGGGCACTCACATGTATTCCAATGCATATATTTCCTTATATGCACAGTTGTTCAATGTTGTACCTTATAGAAGATAGAATTTTATAGGTAGAATGATGCAGAGGTTAGGGTACAATAAGTACAATGTTGATGTCAATCCAATAAGATAGATTATAAACCCAAACTTCTACACCTTGACACAACAATAACACTAAGGGATCATCATTAATCCATACAACTTTACACTAGCAAACTTGGCTTCACACCCATGAATGGTGGATTCTCACAAATAAGGTTTATCAGCATGTTAAGGGGTTCATTCCAACACTAAAACCAAGGAAGCATGGTGAAACAACAACCCAAACACAAATTTCATAACTCTGTCCTCATAATGCAACATTTAGGCTACTAGCCCTTCCAAAGACAAATTAGGAAACAAGTACCATATCTTCCAAAAGACCTTAGGAACTAATTAGCATTCCTAGTACCCTTTATTGATTTTCTTATATCTCCAAAAGGGAAAGTGTTGAAGCCATTTGCAAGCCTTCCAAAATTAGACTATTATATATGCCTAATTGCCCCAATTAGGTCACCTTAACAAAGGAAGTACCAAAAATCTAGTGAGAAAGACCAAACCAATACATCCAATGATTATGTTCGGACAAGGGAAGGTAGATTCCAAAGTTTCACTTATTGGTTCAAACGCTGAGGCATGCAAATTAGCAAATTCCATAATGTAGCAGAGTTGTCACATGGTAATGCCAACTCATTTGTGCAAATTATGTAAATTACATCAAATATATAAGATAATCTTGTCAAAACTTAGGAGACAAGGAAAAAATCAAACCCCCTATAGACTTGAGTCCTTATCAATCCAAAATCATGACAAGAGAAACATCATTAACAAAACAAAAAACAAAAAGGGATATGATTTCCTTAGTAATATTTGTGTGTTACAAGATGAACTAGACAAAGGATATAATTGAATGGTTTAGGAGGTTTGTCTGGCATGCTAGTCAATCCTATTAAAAAATACTTTGCTTCTTCTCATAGATTTTCCTATATGTGTATGTGTGCACCTCATAATTCAATCAATCTATCTCCTTGGAGACTGGATATGTATGTATATGCCAGGATAGGTCAAATGGTCTATCAAATTGTGTTATTTATAAGTAGGCTTAGATCTTTTTTCACAAGTCAAATTGTGATAGTACTAATGGAATTCAAGTGTGTAATTTTTTAGTCAATCTCATTATCCCATGTTTCACGAGTAGTGGGACACAAGAACCCATCTCTCATGAGAGTGAATAGAACACTTAGCACTCATTGGATCTAGGTGATTCTCATAGAGTTGAGGTACATGGACTTCCTAAGATGTCACCCACCCCAGTACTACTCTCGCTTGAGCACACTTAACTATAAAATTTCCTCTATGGTTAAACCCACTCTTCCTACAACACAATTTGCAAAACCTTCACCAAGTGTTGTACCTTATGAAACATTCATTAGAATTCCCCTTAAGCTCATTGATTGATAAGTAGGAGACATTTCTACAAGAAGTCAAATTGTGATATTGCTATCAAAATTCAACTGTATAGCATTTGAGACAAATTTATTGACCCATATTTCATGAGTAGAGGTTCACACAAATTGATCTCTCATGATAATGAATATAATACTTAACACTCATTGAATCTAATTGATGCTTAGAGAGGTGAAGTACCAATACTTCTTGGGAGGTCACCCATCCTAGTACTACTCCAACTCAAGTGCGCTTAACTAAAAAGTTTCCCCCATGGTTAAAACCACTCTTCTTGCAACTCCATTTTTAAAAGCTTCATCAAGTGTTGTTCCTTATGAACCATTCATTAGTAATCCCCTTAATCTTGTTAATTGATAAGTAACATATATATTCTACAACATGTCAAATTGTGATATTTCTATAAAGATTCAACTATGTTGCTTCTAAGTCAAATTCATTGACCCATGTTGCATGAGTAGCAATTTTCATGAACCTATCCCTCATGAGAATGAATAGAACACTCAAGATTCATTGGATTCCTACTTATCAATTAACATTCACCAATCCAAACAATACACTACACCATCCTGTCAGCTCCTAGAAGTAGTAATATGTATGCCACATGCTAAAGATCATCACAACACAAACCAAATGAATTAAAAATACCAAATTATGCACTATTCCAAGTCTTCTACCTTTCTTTATGCTCCCAAACCTTAATTCTAGGTCACCAACATAGTAACAATACCTAACATATTTCTCTATCACTAGCCTACAACTAGTCTTTACTAAAACATCTGTAACTTACTCAAATCATTACACAAAGTATTGTAATTGTAGATAGAAGGTCTATACTCATCTTGAAATACATATCCATGAACATTCTACACTATTTGTATTGTTCTAATCATTAACCTATAACACACAGAATATAAGCTTGTCAAACTCATTTCTTAAACTCTTGAACATATGTTTACATCAACAACCACCATTTGATCTTGCCTAGAAACCACCAAAATATTAATGTATATTTGAAAACCTCCCATTCCATGAAAAAACAAAATTTTCCAACGATGGAAATGGGAGAAATCAACATTCTTTTCCAAAACCCTAGGTGGTTAGGGTTTGAAAGCAACTTTTACAAAAAACCTTCTATCTCCAACCTCCCAATGAATCAAGGGCTCAAAATAGGCTCATTGGAAAGGTGACTCTATAGTCTTAAATAAAAACTAACTCTCCAAGCCCCCTAATCTATACAGTCTATACAATACACAAAAAATTAATCTTTTTGTAGGAAAAATGGCAATTTCTTTATTGATTTCAAAGAAAAAGTACAATCTATGTCTTCCACCCACCTGTAAGGGCTTATGAAGACCTTCCTCCAATTGGTCCAATCAATTTTCAAAGGTTTTGACTGTTGGAGGGAGCCATTACAAAAAAAATTCTATATTATTGCATAAATGTTGCATTATTACCCTAGTTATGCAAATTATTTTTCTTTTTATGACTTGATAAAGACTTATAAAGATCCTAACACCTCCCATGAATTCTAACAAGACCTTGGGAGACTACTAGACCCCTGTAACCTCATGAATCAACTAGTTTATAGAAATACCAAAGTTGTTCAAGGGTTCACACAATAGGGTCTAAATGCAAGAAAGCCTAAAAACAACCAAACATGCTAAAAACAAGTTTGAAAAGGCCTAGAAGACCATAAAACTATTCATTTTGATGGGAGAAGACCTTATGACTCCTTGGTTTGATGGATTGTTCTAGAGACATGGGAGAAGTTACTACATGCTTCAATACTTCATAACATTTTGGATCATATAGTGACACCCAAATTAATAACAATAGTAGATATTGAGGATCCTCGCAGGGAGACTGTACCAATACATCCATGGTTACATCCTTGGTTTCCATTTTTGGGCCAGCGAATGGAGCCTTTATATCCAACCATTCATTATAAGTTGGGGAATGTACATGTAGGTTTCTTATGGCTCATTAAGTGCATCACTTCTTGAGATTTTACTTCAACCCAAAATCATGTCATCTTTTCCATATTTTTCCTTATTTATGAGTTGGGGATGGGAGTTTCAATAATGTCATAAAGTCCTCCAAAAGTATCCCCAACAAACTTTTAACTAGCTTGGTCTCATTTAATGGCTATCAGTCAACAATTGGAAGCTCAACCATGAATCCATTAACCAATCCTGAGAACATTCAAGCTCTAAACACGATAGGTCAAGGTTGGTGATAGGATTTACCTGGCCACTCAAAGCTAACAGTGTAGATATTTTGAACCCATGATGAAAGTTGAGAGAGATTTGGCAGTTGGCAACTTTGTACTTGCAAACACTACAAGTTTTAGCATCACCCTAGATGGCATCACAAAATCAAAACAAAGTATGATCTCCAAAAAGTGAGAGAGGTTAGTGTAGGTCTCTACAACATGGTCCTATAGGAACTAGAATTGCATCCATACCTTGCAAGATCTTTGAGATATGCCCTATCAAAGATCACAACTCTATGGCATTTAGTGACCCTTAGGAATGTTTCAATTCGATGTGCCTGAGAAAATTTGAGTGTTGAATGAGATAGGTGGAGGTTGGGGATAGGGTTTACCTAACCACTTAGAGCTAACAGAGTAGACAATTTGATTCCACGATGAAAGGTGAGAGAGATTTGGCAGTTGG
The DNA here is from genome assembly GCA_028749045.1 of Cupressus sempervirens. Lineage (NCBI taxonomy): Eukaryota > Viridiplantae > Streptophyta > Pinopsida > Cupressales > Cupressaceae > Cupressus > Cupressus sempervirens. The sequence continues at coordinate 331,537,059 of CM053790.1, forward strand.
CAACTTTGTACTAGCCAACCCTACAAGTTTCAGCATCACTCGAGATGGCATCTCAAAATTAAAATGGAGTATGATCTCTAAAAAACAAGAGAGGTTATTGTAGGTCTCTACAATATGGTCCTATAGGAACTAGAATCACACCCATGCCTTGCATGAGCTCTAAGATATGCTCTATCAAAGATCATAGTTGTATAGCATTTAGTGACCCTTAGGGACATTCTAGTTTGGTGTACCTGAGAATGTTCAAGTGGTGAATGAGATGGGACAAGGTTGAGGATAGGGTTAACCTAGCCACCCAAAGCTAACAGAGTAGATAGTTTGATACCACAATGAAAGGTGAGAGAGATTTGGTAGTTGGCAACTTTGTACTGGCCAACACTACAAGTTTCAGCATCACCTGAGATGGCATCACAAAATCAAAATGAAGTATGATCTCTAAAAAGTAAGAGAGGTTATTTTAGGTCTCTACAATAGGATCTTATATAAATTAGAATCGCATCCATACCTTGCACGAGCTTAAAGATATGCCCCAACAAAGATTTCAGCCCTATGGCATTTAGTGACCCTTAGGGATGTTTTAGTTTGGCATGCCCAAGAATTTTTGAGTGCTAAATAGGATAGGACAAGGTTGGGGATAGGGTTTACCCAGCCACTCAGAGCTAACAGAGTAGACAGTTTGATCCCACGATAAAAGGTGAGAGAGATTTGGTAATTGGTAACTTTGTACTAGCCAACACTACAAGTTTCAACATCACCCAAGATGGCATCACAAAATCAAAATGGATTATGATATCCAAAAAGTGAGAGAGGTTATTTTAGGTCTCCAAAACATGGTTCTATAGGAACTAGAATTTCATACATACCTCACACGAGCTCTAAGATATGCCCTGTCAAAGATTGTAGCCCTATGGCATTTGGTGACCCTTAGAGACGTTCCAGTTTGGCTTGCCTGAGAATGTTTGAGCAGTCACTGGGATGGGATAAGGTTGGGGATAGGGTTTATCCAACCACCCAAAGCTAACAGAATAGATAGTTCAATCTCACAACCCTTTTTCCACTAAGTTGCAAATTTGAGCAACTTTTACAACTTTCAACAATGCAACTTTACACAAAAAGTGCAATTTTTACATTTTTCACTTGATTCCAATTCTACAACTTGGAAAAGTTTTGGAAATAGTGAAATAAATTATTTCCAAATGCTCAGCCCTTGACCAATTCCCAAACTTCTGCAAAGTTGTCAGCATTTTTGCAATTTTACTTTGACAACTTTTGTAATTTTTGACATCTTAACTCCTAGATGCCTAAAACTTAACCTAATGACCCTAAGGACCTTTATAACTTTCTAAGAAACATAAAAATCTTTTTTTCCATGAAAAATCACATATATTGCTCATTTTTATGACTAAAATGTGGCCCATAGTGTAACAGTAGAGACTTGGTCCAAAACAACCACACCTCATCTTTTGATATGTTATAGAGGAATGAAATCGATATCCTAATCTTCAATTTATTTTCTTGATTTTATGGAAAAATATGGAGAAAAATGCAAGAGGACAGAATTTTATGTAAGAGGACAACATTTTATGCATTTTTTCTATTTTTACATCATCACAAATGCATCAACGTCCACAACCTTAGATTGATCCTCCTTAAAGGTATTTCTTCCTCTTTAGTAAGAGACATGGCTCTAATACCACTTTGATGCAATGGAATGGGTAGTGGGAATGGATAAGGTTCCTAGAATCCTCTTCACTAAAGGTTAAGGAACAATGAGTGTCATTGTTAATCCAATCAGCCCCAAAAAACCTATCACAAATGCTTGATAAGATGGTATGCTTATCACAACCCAACTACTCTTAGGAATCCTCAATCACAAGGAAAACCTATCACAAAGACAACTAATCACTAGTTGCTCTTAAGGGCATCACAAGGCTTATTTGACACAAAACCCCACAAATAAAAATAAGGACCAGGGGTGACTTCCAAGCATGGAAAGGCTCTATTTAGGTTTAAACTAACATGGATCCAACATTAGATTCAAACTATGCAACTTTCATTAGCTAGTTGCTTCACAAACTCAAGACTAGGCTTGTAGCCTTGAACATGGAAAATCACAAACATATTCTTACAATCCAAAGAAAAGAATCACTGATTTGGATATGCTTTTGGGTTTTATATAACATACTAAGCCTTGGGATCTCAAGAGAAGTATGCAACAACTGAGTTTTTTAAGGCTCCCTTAAGAATGCAGTGAATTAGGCATCCATTAAAAAAGGAAGTACGCTACCCCTTGAGTAAAAATTCAATCTAAAAATTGGAACATGAGGGAGGTCATGTAATATGATCACATTCCAATTTTCAAGCCTCAAAACCTTCTCTATAGCGAGTTATGGAAGATGTTGTTACGAATTTCTAGCATGCACATGGATCTTGCATGCCTAGGTCATCAAGTTTTTCTCTCTAGCCTCATTCTTTTGTTCTAAAAAAAAAAGGAGAATAAATTTATTTTTCTTAACTTATATTCCACCAAGGGCCATTAATTTCCCATGGTGGAATCTCAAGATATGAGGGAAAATAGATGAAACCCTAGGTAATGGCACAAAATAGGGACAATGATTAGTAAAATGGGAATATCTTGAGTTGTAGAGAAAATTATAACCTCATTCCAAGTGCAACAAAAAGAATATTCACAAAGCTATCCAATCATACTAGATATCTATACTTATATTTGATCAACTTGACAAATGAGCTAGTGTTTTTCATGAGTTCTAGTATAATAATCTGTCTTTTGTTATGATTGAGTTCAATATTTTAGTGTTCTTGATGATTAGTGTTGAAAATTATTAGTGTTAATGTTGATAAGTGGTTGTGAATATTGGAGGACATCTATTGAAGGTTTCCACAAGAGGAGAAACCCATTGTATGGACAGGTGAACAAAAAACATTGAATAGAACTCAAAATTTTTGCCTTTTTCTCTGTTGTTTCAATTCTGTATAGCCTGTATAGATTGGTAGGAGTGAAATTTTGGGATGGTTGGATAGAGGATTGAGTTATTGTTCCATTTAATTTGTTTTGAATTCTTTATCTTATCAACAAAAAAAGTTACATTAGTTTTTGTAGAGGTTGGTCAGATTTACCCTAAATTTGAGGGTTTCTTCAAGATGGCCTCCTAACTTGCAATTCCACTATGGGATTTCAATGCCACTTTTGGGAATGAAAGTTAGGAGAGGGTACTTAAACATGGAAGAGATTCAAAATTTTAGGTGTAGGTTACCTATTTTTACCAACAAGGCCTAGACTGAACATTGCTATATGTCTAGTCTAGATTTGAAGAAGAAAGAAGGTTTAGGCTTCCAAACTTATTTATTTGACCTAGATGAAGGGTGTAGGAGGATTAATTTGATGTGAAGAAGAGTTCCAAGGGGTGGAGTTAGGTCTATGAACCCATTTACTCATACTTCCTTTGTAAACCAGCCTAATCTAGCCAATTAGGTCAGTGACTCAAAGTGGGTGTTAGTTGGTGCTAGAATAGAGTGAAAGTTTGATCTTTTGGAATCTCTAAGAGGTGGTTAAAGGGTGTCTAAAGAGGTGAAAAGATAGTGTGGCCCTTTGCAAAGTTTTGGAGTTTGACTGAGAAAGCTAGGATTAGCCCTATTAAAAATGTAGGTAACAATTATGCAAATCAGTTTTTGGGGGTTTGAGAACTTTAAAGTTGAGTGGTTTTGAGAGATTACATCCATAGAAACCTTTTCTATCAAGAAAGTTGAGTTCTAAACCCATCTATGGAGAGTTTGGCTTTTTAGGCCTATTGGAGTAGGGGATTCCCTAAGAAGTTGTGATTGATCTAAGTCAATTGAGAACCCTAAGTTTGAGGGTTGGGCATGTAGAGTGGAGTCTACTTTCATGGTATAATATGGTGGATCAAAGGTCCAAATACAAACTCAATCGAATGCACAATTGAATCTAGTGACCAAAAGTGCCTTCAATAAGTGAAATGGTAAATTATCCATCAAAAAGTCTTATGATGTGATCCAATAGCCCTAAAATATGAAATACAAGGTACTTGAATAGGTTTTAGACTTTCTTCAATGGTTTAGACACCAAAACTTCAATTTTCTTCAAACTAGGCCTAATAGCATGCCTTGTAGCCTTGCAGCAATACTCACAAGGATTTTTCTTCAACTTTTTCCAAAACACTAGGCAAATAAATTATATATTTGAGTACCCTTTATGGATTAACTTAACATACCAAAAGGATAGGGTAGGTTTCTTTGGATGGTATATGACTATTTTCACTATTTCTTACATTTTTAAGGCTTAATTCTCATGCATTTACAAAGGAAGTGCTAACCATTCTAACTCCTAGGCTCCAAATGTTTTCATAGTGTCATAAATAGGTTCAAATAAAATTAATATGAAGTCAATTTGACTCCAAGAGGTTTCTAGGTACAAAAGCCCTAAATTGGGGCCTTGAAATGCTTAAATTTAGGGCTTCCTTAATGTCATGCTTCCCAAAGTTTCATGCAATAAATAAAGGTTGGAACACCTTTTATACAACATTTCTATACACATTAAATCATAAAATAGTTCCCTTGTTTGGCCAAAACTCTCTAACCTTAAGCCTATCCTCCAAATTCACTTAGTTTCTTAGTCTTCTTTATGGTGATCACCACACTTTCCAAGATTAGTAAGATACTATACATGTTAAAATTGATATTATGTATGTCAATAAGATTCCATTCTATGAGAATTGGAGTGCTACATTCATAGAATGACATTCATAGTTTGAAATCTACACAAAACTATCTTGAAATCAGATTTTCCAAAGATTGAACAGTACTAAAATGATTAACAGTCACTACAGTAGGGTTTTTAGAACATGAAATAATTCAAAGAGATGAAATATGAATGATCAAAACATTGTCCAAGGAAATCCAATCAATAAGAACTTTGGATCATACCAAAAAACCCTTTAACTTTGTAAGAAATTAGAATTTTTATATTCAATTTCTTGTAGTAGTCCCTACCATGGATTCTCTGCCCATACAATGGATTTGTGAAACATTTAATAAACTCCTATCAACTATCCCAACTAATCCAAATTAGTTGGATGGTTTAATTTGGCTTAAAAAAATAAAGAAACTAATTCCCTCCTAAATGCCCATGACCATTATAATTAGTTGGATGGTTTTTTCTTGGTGTTACTCAATGTACTCTTGCTCCACCATTGATCTAGAGTTAGATCAATGGACAACACTTTCTTGCTTGATAAAGTTGCAAGACATTTAAATAGTGTGAGCAAGCACCACAACAACACCTATCCATGCTGATGTAATGGCTAGTGTTTCACACTACTTAAAAGGTGTAGATTGTTTTACCATTGATCTTTGGAAGATCAACAGCTGGTGCTTATCCACATTGTGAAAGTGATCGATAGTTAGGTAAAGTAGAGAAGCACCAACATGAAATATAGTAGATGATGAAATCATGGACCCACCTTTTTCAAAGGTAATATTAAAGTCTCTATCGTGGCACTTGTTAGAATATGTTGACTCAAAAGGAGATTTTCTATTGGTCAAATTAGTTGATTGGATCTTATAGAGATACAAATTTTTGTGATCATTGATCTAAGAAAAATCAAAGGCCAGCACTTAACCACATTATGAAGTTGCATGACATTTAAATAATGTGGGGAAATGCTAATCTGACACATAGTGAGGTGGGACCATTTGTGATAGAAATGTGCTAACTTGTGCCAAGCTAGAAAAGGTGCTAAATTGTAATGCTAGTTGGACCTTAGTATTAAAGGTTTTATTCCAAAGATGTTTGAATCTTCATAACCATAGATCTAAAGGTAGGTTGAAAACTAGTGCTTACTTGCATTGGCAAGATGCAAGAGTTTTAAATAATGTGGGGAAGCCCTTTTCTGACACGTGGCCAAGCTTTTTAAAGTTGTAAAGTAGTTTTTTATTTTGAAACAAAGCCATCTGATGTTGTGAAATTGATGGATTAAATTCAAACTTGAAGCATGACATGAAGTTAATGACTAAAGGAAATTAATATGGCTTAGAAATCCTTCATGTGATCTTAATACTTGGGTATGATTCACAAATTTTCCATTATTAAATCATACAATCACAAATAATTATTTGAGTACAAGGGTTTTTAGAGCTAGGGCATGAAATTATACTAAGCTTTCAGCAAATTACAAAAAAAATTATAGAGAAGGAAGGACAATTCAGTGGGTAAGTAATCTACAACCATCGAAAATCAAGAAATTAAAATTGTGTGAAGTCAAATTTCTCAAAAGATGACTCCATGAAAGGAATTCTCTGGTCACACTAATTATCTTAAGAGGTCTCTTCATGATGATTTCCTCGAACAATTTCCACCATCTATAAATGAAATAATAGTAGGCTGGGAGTTTATTCCTAAAAACCCTAGGTTGGTTGTAATTGAGGCTTTCTATGATAATGTTAATTACTTAAGAGACACCTAGGTTTCTATAAGAGGGTTAGAACTATTTAAAAAATAGTTTTATGAGCATAACTTAGATACCCCTATGAGTAATGTTTGGGAATTTGATATTGGTAAATTAGTAGTCCCTGAGGTTTTCTTTGATAGAAATCTATTGACTGATTTAGCTAAAAGGTATGATCATATCACTAAATTTGTGAAGAACCATGTTCGAGATAATCTTTTTAGGGTTTCACCTAAATTAATTAGTGAGGTTTTTAACCTTAACCCTAACCATGTTGTGCATGAGAAAATTGACATGGATTAAATTCAAGCAAGATATGATGCACATAGAGTGTATTTAAGAGCAGGGAAACTACAACAACATATTGCTAGGATTGAGTCACTACCCTTGGTCACACCAAATACCCTTGAGCCACTAATGAGGAAATACTTTAATCCTAGAGCCCAAGCTTTTTACTTAACTCTCTACAAAAATTTTGGGATGGATGAGGAGGAATACATCCAGGGTTCTATTGTTCTTATTATGGCTCAGATATTATAGTCTGGAATGAGTAGCATTCTTGATTTTTCCACTTTCCTTATAGAAGAGATTCATAATGGTTTGGTGGGAATATCTCAAGAAAAGGTAAATAGGCCCCTTTGCTAGTACTCCATGCTAATGCACATATGTCTTTATAAGGGAGTTACCTTTTTCTCTAAGGGAATGGAACTGGAGTTAACAAAGGATGGGGTAAAGCAACTGGTCCAATTATGGAGTGCTGATATGACCTGGGAAGCCAGGGATAGCCCAAGAATTTCATAGCCTCTACTAGAGCCGATCAGACCTAAAGACCATGCAAAAGGACTCTTGGTTAGTCATAATTGGGGGGATATAATCCCATACAATGTTTCTATGGTGATTAGAGTTTATGGCTTTTTGGGAAAGCTTCATGTTCTAGCTTTCCATGTACCTCTAAAGATAGGAATTATAGAATTACTATGGAAGATTGAAACTATTGAAGAGATGACATGATTTGTAAAGGTAAAGGTGCTTTCTTTCCAATTGTCACTTTGGCTCATGATTTTTTTTTTGTAAGGGATGGAAAAACCTCAGTTTGTTTTTGAATAGATACAATATGGAAGAGTCCCATGTAAGGTATATTGATCTAGAGGGATTTTATGACCTTTTGAGGGAGAGGAAAAAGACTAAGAACATTACAAAACATGTATACTTCCTTGAAGATGTTATTAGGAATATCTTTTCATTGTAGGAATAGGAAGTTAGGAAAGAAAAATGGATAGTATTTAGTAAAGTGTTGGAATTCATTAATTCTTTTGACTCTAATTATAATCCCTTGAAAGATAAGAAGTATTGGGGGGTAGAATGAATGTATTAATGAATTTTTTTGCTATAATAATGCAAACTATGAATAAGAAGAAGGTTACATATGTTAAAGCCTATCTTGATAGAGTAGCTAAGGTAGAAAGAAGAATAAACAATAGGATGATAGTTGCTCCAGGCTAGTATACATTGCAAAGGAGGGTAGAATATATTATGGTCTAGAACATACAAAAATTTCCCCCTCACAAAAGGCCAAGACCAAAGAGCCCACCTGCCACTAATGCACCAAAGAGATAGAAATTGGAACAAGGATATTCTTCTCATGTAGATGAGTATTCCCCAATTCAAACCCCAATCTTGATCGAAAATGAAGCATCTTTAAGAGAGAAATTACAAATGGGTGGGGAAGGAGATATAATTGTTACTTCTATAGACATGGAAGGAGGAGTGCCTAAGGAGCCTCCTATGCCCTCCTTGTACCTCACTATTGTTGATTATAAAGGTAAGGAGATAGATCCAATTATTGCTCAGGCCTTGCAAAATTTTATAGATGATGTTTTTTTTTAAAAATCTAGAGCTTTGGTACAATTTTTGTGGAGAAATAATATAGGGAAATTTTGAGGAGATATGTAAGAAAATAAATGTAGAATAGCCAAGTAAATTAGATTCTGACATTACGAAAGAGGTGAAATCTAAATTTTTGAGTGATTATGCCTAGTTAACACTTGAAGTTAGGAGGCAGTTCGTTAGGGAGTCAGGACTATTAATTTTGCTTGAGTGGGACATAGCTAATGCTATGATTTTTGATTCAATTAGAAAATAAAAAGATGTATAGTATAAGATAAAGGAAGAAATGATTACAAGCACATAGGGGAATCAAATTTAGTAATGATAATCAAGCCATGGTTATTTGGTCAATTGAAAAAAGGAATAAGACCAAAATACAAGAAATTTCTAGTGTAGAACATATTGGTACTCTTACAATATATAAGGCTGATGAAGTGGGTATTCAACAACTTACTAGAATGGCTAAAGAGGTACTAGAGTTTGGGGATACGGTGGCTAGAAAAGAAAAAAAGTAGATTCTTAGAGTTGAATACTAAATTTGAAGAAGTACTAAAGGCATATGAGGATAGAGGAAAATAGATACAATTACTAGAAAATTAGGTATCCCAAATGGATAAACAACTTGGGAAGAAGAAGATGGGAGAATCCAACAAACCAAGTATTATATATCCTCGGCCACCAATTGATCCATTTAAGTCTACTCCCATTGTTGAAATACTAGACACCCCATAGAGGCCTAAATTCTACACTACAAAATAATTTAAAGAGGAAAGAGACCAATTATAGGAAATGCATATAGAATTGACTAATCAGTATGAAGAAAAGCTTAGGCAAGCTATTGTGTACTTGGTAGATAGAATTGAGTGGTCAGCATTTTATGATTGGTTGGCAAGAATTGTAGATGTATGGGATGAAATAAAAGGAGATGAAGGAAAATTGAGAGCCATTGTGCATAAATGGAGTGAAAGGAATAATGATATTACTATTATGTACATATCTATCATCCAATTGCCATGTCATCAAATAGAAAATATTTTTGATATACTTAACAAGTTGGAGGACTTTGATGAGAAAAGGGTTTCTATTTGGAAAAGGATAGCAATTTGTCTTTCCAAGTATGTAGCAGAAAAGTTTGACCTTTTTCCTAGTGCCCTTAAAAAGGTTGATAAAATAAAAGAAAAAGAAGAATGGAAAAAGGAATTAGATGAATTATTATGCCAAAGAATGAATAATATTGTAAATGAAAAGGTTCATATACTATGGGCAATGAACAATGAAGAGCTAGTCAAAATACAATTATTTTATAGTGTTATTAGAAAGGATCTTATTATAGTTGACAAAAGATGATGGGGTGGATGAGAATGCAGAGGTAATTATTACCTTAACAATTCATGATGAAGATAGTTAAAATCCCCAAGTTGAGGTTAGCTTGTAGGTACTAGAACAAGACACATCACTAGCAAGCCTAATAGCCACGTACTCTGAAGAATTAGAAAAACAAGAGTACAAATCATTAACTTCACAGTTTTGGAAGTGTAACAGAAAAATTAGATGTAAAGTTTTTCTGTTACACACAATTTTTTCCTTTTGTGGTAGTTACAAAATGTAAATATCTTTTATCAAAAGGATAGTTGTCAGTTCTCTATACTTGAGGCTAGTTGCATCTCACACTCTATAAGTGAGATTCTAGGGCTAGAGAAATGGTCCAAATTATTGTTTCTTTTAGTTTAATTAAGCTTGTTTGATCCAATGTTCTTGATGTATACTTTATGTTATGATCTCCCTACAAATTTCATGAGAATACATCAATTTGGTAGGTTCTAGATGTTTTATCTTGAGTTATTTTGAGTCTTATCCAATTGTATACCATTTTCCAAGAAAATTAATGAAAAGCATGGACTATTCCCATTCATGTTATTGTTGAATCTTGTCTCCAATTCTATCATTTGGCTATTTTGAAGTTGTGGAATCAAAAGCTTGTCCAATTAAATGCAATTAACCCAAATTGTATGTCAATTCATTATTGCTATTAACTCAATGAATTAAGTAAATGCTTTAGTGATGTTGATAGAGTTGCCATGGTATTAGGAAAGATGTTAATAAGTATGAGATTTCAATGAAGGCTATTGATAATGTTGGTTGTAATGCAATCAATTAGACCTAAGAATTGAATAGACTCTAAATCCCAATGGATGAGGCACTAATCTAATTAATTCAATTTGTAGAAAGAAAGGTCATAGATAAGCATTAGGGATAAATCTTAAAATCCATTTTATTTTACTATTGAATATTATCAATGCAGATCAATACTCATTTGTATCTAATTTTTGAGTCTTAGTTATCCACTATTGTCAGAAATATTTGTAAACCTGAGGAGAATTGTGACCAAATTTTCTTGTAAGGGATGTTTATCATGTTTAAAATGTCATAAAATGAATGAAATATGTATATGTCAAAGATAAGAGATGAGAATCAGAATGAAACTAAAAAAATTTATCATGTAGTAGCATTCATTTGAACCATCCCTCAAGTATACCCACCTTGGTTCCTGTTGGGCATTCATTTTGCATGAGGTCAATGACAGGAATCCATAGTGTAATTCCTCTCTTGAAAAGCAAATCCTTTTAAAGATCCACTCCAAGGTTTAGTGTTTGTCTTGCGATGTACCAAAATCCACTCAGTAGAAGATAAATGTGAATGTTCATGAGGAGGCCTTTGTTGGTTCCAAAAACTCTTTTACCTTGGAATCAAGTAAAATCTGTTTGTTGTCTCAAAATATCACACCAAAAGAACAATATTTTTTGTATTTTCTATTTTTTTTAATGAGTGCAACTCTAACAATGCAGCTAGTATGAAGTCCTAATCTAACAGGGGGGTTAGTAAAGCAAATAATGAAACTGAAAGCAAATAACATGAAATCAAATAACTTGAAATTGAAATTCCTAAACGGACATAAGCTACAGAACACAACATGCTACGAGTTAAACCTTTGAAGAAATTGGTAGGAAACCAATGAAAATAGGAGCATCACTTCCTAGAATCCACTAATGCAATCGTCGGTGAGAATCTTTAACAAATTGAATGATGTTTCACTCTTCATCAAATCGCAAGGCCATGAAAAGTACGCTCATGCGAGACAAAAAGCTATGTAGACACAATCGAGTGATTTCTTCTCAAGCTCGTTATGTCAACGAAATTCATATATCTATAGCAAACACCAAAACTAAAAGATCACACAACTAGAAAGAATGCAATAAACCTTTTGCTCAATCACAATCTCATGAATAAAATCCACAAAACAATGACACATTCAGGCAAGAATAACTACACTCCAAATGCTAGCACCAAAAGCATAACTTTATTGCGTAATAATGAAGGCCCTTTTTACATTTTACAATGGGGTATTTATAAGAAATCGTCTCCTCAATTTGTGTTGAGAGTGAGAGATATCTTAATGCAATAAAATGCTTTAAAAAAAATTAAAATAAACTAAATATATACAAACTGACAATCTAACTAGTGCTTAGAGGGACTCCATCCATATTTTATTCATTAATTGGATGCATGAGCCCTTTAGATGTCAAAAACAATGAAAGAATGAGAGAGAAAGTAGGAGGAAGCCTTCAGTTGAAGTGGAAGTGCATGGAGACACCAAAAATAGAAGTTGGCCCTTCGCTAGGAGTGTGTCGAAGTTAACTTGCCATCAGAATGTGCTCCTAATGCATAGAAAGTGATATTTTTGAAACTGGCAGTCAACTGTCAGCACACCTCTGAATTGCGAAGCTACATGAAAATGTGGAGCTGTGGACCTGCAGAGCTCAATTCGCCAAAAAACCAAAGTTCTCAATTTTGAAAACGGTTTGTGGGTTTTGTTCAAATGAGGTTTTAGATCACTTTTTGTATATGCCCCATGCCCCTTTCTAATTATTTACACCCTCTTTATAGCCAATTACTTTCATAAACTTGCACTCCCTGTACTTCTTCAATAAAAAATCTCAAGGCACTTTAATTGAATCTTGTCCCCAATAGTTGCATAAGATGAGGAACTTGATTTGCTTTATGTGTCCAACTCTGTATCTTTGACCTTTGTCTTCTCTCCACCTATCCAATCCTTCCTGGAAAGAAACCATGTGATCCAGATTATCCAAGACGATCAAATGTTTGCAACTTTTTCATATTTTTTCACAAATTTTCTAGGCATTTTTAAATGACCTTTTTGGAGGTCTTTCGCTCAAAATTTCAAGTCGAAACCTTTGTCAGTCCCTAAAACTAGGCAATCAAAGGCTCACTATTTTAGGGATTGAAATTAGATCTTCAGTTCTTTCCAACGGTGTAAGCGGTTCTAAATTCCGAGGCCCAAGTCAAAAGTTAAGATCTTGACAAGTTGAGAATGCCATTTTAACCTGCAAAAGAAGCAAACATTAGTCCACAAAGTTAACAATGCATAGTAAAGACATACTAGCCATTCAAACAAAATAGGGGGTGAATCCTAAAATCTGGCTAAGTCTGAAATCTTGAAGCCCTGAAATTTGGCTAAGTCTGAAATCCTGAAGCCTTGAAATTTGGCTAAGTCTTAAATCTTGAAGGCCTGAAATTTCCTAGAATCTTTACCTTATCTCCGGGAGGTCTGAAACCTATCTCAAAAGATTCATCGCATATGTTAAAATATATCTTAAGTATAAGAAATTAAATATACGGGCGCGCGAGTGCAGATGCACGTGGCACGCGCATGTGAGGCACAGTGGTGCACAAGCGCACATGCACGTGGCGTGTGTGAGGAGCGGTGGTGCGCGATGTGCACAACGCTCAACATGAGCGGGGGCACGTGACGCGATTGTCGCAGCCATGGTGTGCGGCAGGAGTGTGCTGCTTGCTTTTTAAATTTTATTTTCAACTTCTTCTTCTTTTTTTTTTTTTTCAATTTTTGACTTTTTTTTTTTTTTTTGTGATTTTTTGACTCAACTTTCAAACAAAAATTCTTCTCCTGACTCGAATTGTGAGTCCGAGAGTCAAAAAAAAATAGGGGGTCCCCATTCCTAGTGAGGAATGGGGCGTGTGTTGTGGACACCACAACAGTTTCATAGAACCTAAAGAGTAGGAATTTTTTTTAGATTTCATTGCAGTTGGGTCTAGATAAGAAGCTCTTTCAATTTTTCATAGGAAGTAGCTAATCCTTAGATTTCTTATGCTCTCATTATCTTGGTATTGAGCTTTTGTTGTTCAATAGTTGAAAAATACCAATAGTGGATAGGCTTAGAAGGGTGAGAATGATGGGTGAAGACTATGTTTTATGATGAGATTAGGATAAAATTAAATAGGATTTAACTTATTCATAGGATTAAAAAATTTAATAAACTGGAGGGGATTAAATAAATTGAAATCTATTTAAAAAGGAAATTTATGGAGCACTATGCATTAAATGAATTTAACACATTAAAGGGGAAGTATTTAAAATAAATTTAAATACATTAGGAAAATGAACTTATTTAATTAAATAAATAAATTTTATATAAGTAGAAGAATATGATAAATATAAATAATTATAGTGTCAAGGGAGATATTAAATCAATTAATATAGTGTTTGACATGATTTTAAGTGTCTACATGTAGAAGTGGCACAATAAGAGGATATAGAAAGAGTTTGAGTTGCTAAGATCAATTATATTTCTATTATTCTAAAAGGAATAATATAAAGGCTAGTTAGGCAATGAGTTTGGTGGTCTTTTAACATTGTATCTATAGAGAGAGGAATGATAAGGGTAAGGAAGGAGAGAGAGAGAAAATGGGTGGTAGGGGTACAAGGGGAGTAGGAGTGGGAGAGATTTAGAGAAAAGGGGTGAAACCCTAATAGAAAGTAATGGTATAATTTTGATTGCAAGGATCATCCAATTTAAAAAATCAAGAAGGAAAACATAAAATTAGATATCTCACCTAAATTAATGTTATTTGTTCTGATTCTTTCTACCAACTTGACCTCCTTTTCCTTTTATAGTACCTACATGAAAAGAAAAATCTAAAGTTTATACCTCTATAGATACCTTAAAAAGGAAGGTGCACTAAAACACAACTTAACAAGATCTTAGAAAAAGATATAGGTGGGATGACAACATATAAACTATTCTAATTGTCAAAAACCATATAAAACCCAACTTGATTAAAAAATTCTAATTGTATCAATTTGGTACCTCTATCCATCTCTATTAGTTTATTCTTGTTCTTGCTCTTGCCACTTTGAATATTTTTTTCAATTAGGATTCAATGGTTGTATAAAAGCTTTTTGATAAATCTAAAGAAATGTTTATTTCATAGAAACAATAGTATTTATAGAAAACTAACACTACAAAAAATCTACATACCCCATCAACATGCAGAGTCATAAATTAATACTTAAACCCAAATACTTATACATAAAGTATACAAGTGAAAAATTATTGCAACATATGAAATTAAGTGTATTGCATAGGATGATGATGGATGTATTTTCGTACCATCCAATTTCACACCCTCCAAATCTAGTGGTGGTGTCATATTAAAAGGATATGGTGATTCTTGGGATTATTGAGACTTAGAAGACCTAGTTAACATTCACCTTACTTGCACTTAACATAAGATATGTCTAAAACTTATAATGAATGGAACCTACAACTAGTTGACTACTATGGGAAAATTGTGATGATGATGGAACCTGCAACTACTAGTCTATCATGGAAAACTTGTGATGATGTTGGCACTTGAAACTACTAGACTTTCATCGAAAGGTTTTGATGAAGATAGCACCTGCAAATACTATATTTTCATAGAAAACTTGTGGTGATGAATATTTCTCAATGACATGCATATAAGTTG
This sequence comes from Cupressus sempervirens, assembly GCA_028749045.1. NCBI lineage: Eukaryota > Viridiplantae > Streptophyta > Pinopsida > Cupressales > Cupressaceae > Cupressus > Cupressus sempervirens. The sequence continues at coordinate 331,552,274 of CM053790.1, forward strand.
GTTGATGGGATTTTAATTTGGATGACAAATGTTCTATTTTTATTAATTATGTCTTTATTGATGATTTCACTCATTTTTACACAACCAATTATTATTTTCATCAAGAAATGCAATTTTATCACACAGAGAGAGAGAGAGAGAGAGAGAGAGAGAGAGACAGAGAGAGAGAGAGAGAGAGAGAGAGAGAGAGAGTAACAATTTGGGGTACCACTACAATTATATCCATACATTCACCAAAGTTCTTATTAACACATTTCATTGTTTAGAGATCTATACTAAATTGGCTATCAATTTTTACCATCATTTTTCCTTTCATTTGGGCAAGAACTCCAATAATTTGTCTTTCCATTTGAGAAGAATATTGCTGCAATTTTTGTTGTTTGTAATAGTAATGCATCCTTAGCTCAATTTCAGATCCTTCTCTCCCCTATTAAATAAACACACAAAAACCTATCACCAAATTTTACCACATTATAAAATCAAAGATAAAGTTGACTAAAATGAATCAATGCACCTTATATCTTTCACATGCAATTTCTATCATTTCTTCACAAGATCATTTGTCTTCTAGTTCAACCACAAGAATCTATCTCCTATATCTTGACCTTACATTGTATTTTTCATTGAAATTAGATCTACCTTTAAGGTTTTCCAATTGGATGAACAAAAAATTGAATGATTCCAAGATCCACAATTTGAGTTCTAGAAGCTAAACTTTTCTTGATATAATTGACATTTGAATATTTGTATAAAAACCATTGTGCATCATCCCTACACCACACTCATTCTATAGTGGGCTTTGGGTAGTCTTTGATAATTTTAATTTCTCACTAGGGAACCCAAAAGGATAATTCTAAATGTCACTATGTTTGGTGACTAATTTTTTTAAAACATCTTTTGCTTGCTAAGTTCACTTAATCATAGATGTAAAGTCCTATTAGATTCCCTTTAAAAATATCAATTAATTTCCTTTCAAATATATTTTAATCACTGCCACTTAAGTTAATCCATCTATTAATATTATGTCTACTTAGGATTTGATACATTATCCATATTTATATCCATTTACAAATTAGGAACTAATGTTCGAGTTATTACAATCAAATGTATCTACTTAACGTACAATGAAGATAAAGGATATAGATTTAAACCATCAACCATTCATGTGAACCAAATCATCTTACATTCACTAATTTCCTTATAAAGAGTGCATGGTTCTTCTACACTAAAATAATAAATATACAATGTCATGGTATAACTTCATTCGTACTTTGAATTAATACAATATATTCACACATCCTTTCATTTTTCCTTGATATACCCTTTACCTTTTTACATAGCTTCTCATTTCATGATACATATAAAAATAAATTTTACTTTTCTTCAAGATTTTACATCATAGAACTACGTAGATTTCTTTTAATGAAAGGCCACAAATAGACTTCAATAATACATCTACTCAACAAGGATCCATATAAAGCCATACATGAAGAATTGAACAATACCTCAATATGTTTTTGCCACACAACCACATGGAGCCATAAATGGTCCACTCCCCCAAGATAGGAGATATGACCATGATCCACATAGAATCTAAGGTAATATAAGGCTTATATCCAAATCAAAGCACAAGGGTAACATAAAGCCACATAAAGAATAATGCCCCAAAATGAAATCACAATGAAAATGGAAAACTAGAGATGAAAGCATATGTGAGAGGTTTGAACACATCTAAGTGAGTCTCATTGTACCTTCCTATATGTTGGGATCCACCTATGGGTCTAAGATCATCCTATCACACACAATGTATTTTTCCCAAGTACTCCAATGGGGATAGGCACGATTAAGAAATGTTGGGATCAACCCTTGAGCTTATGGACCTATAGTATATATAGTAAGGCCCTGCACCCACTACTCCAACCAAACTTCCATAGTCATCTTTTTTTTTAATGTGAATACCCATTTCCAAACCCATAGTTAATTTTAGTTATGTTACTACTTGTTTATTCACTTATAATGGAGCTATCTTGCATAGGGCTCTGGTCTCCTAGCACAAGATCCCTTGATCACCATTTATAGGCCCCAAACCTATGGTGAGCCACTAGCCTAGGCTATCTAACCAACTCAATGTTGAACAAAATTATGCAATTCTATATTTTTTTTGATGTTACACAAAATTTCAAGCCTTACCAAGAAATTCAATGATTATCGAGCTCACATAGGCATTGAAGATAGTTTACTATGTATGCCAAGCATTCTAGTTATAACCAAGTTCAAACTTAGTTCTTATTGAGCTTACTCGTGCATCAAAGAAAGATCCTATGTTAACCAAGTTTACTTAGTTACCAAAGGAAAGTTGGCATGGATCTTTTATTGGTCAAGTTCACTCAATAACCAAAGGAAAGTTAGTTTAGAATCAATATTGATCGAGTTGGGTTAGTTAATGTAGAGTTTCTTTGAGTTGGCCACGTACTCAATTCTATGTTAGCTGACTGATAGCATATTAAGTTTGATTGATTTATTGGTTAATACTAGCTAACTTAAGGAATGGAAATTGTTTATTCAAAAGTATATCCAAGATGACTTGACAAGTTTATTCATATAAGTATAAGGTCAAATTGAGGATTCAAGTGTGAAAGCATGAGATTCAAGAAGATTAATTAAAGAAGCCAATTGGAAGGATATTAGAGTATCGAAGTTGATCAAGCTAAAAACAATTTTCTAATCAAGGAGGATCAAGTATTCAAGCCAGAACAAAGATCTAAAATTAGCAAAGATAGTTGCATTAGCAATCAATTCAAGTCATTGTCACTCTGTAATAGTTGTAGTAGTGAATCAAATCTCCTAATAGAGTTAGCCTAATAAATATTTTTCAAATTCTCTAACAAGGTCACATTTCTAGATTGAAGTGTCTAAAGACATCTAACAAGGCCACTCCTAATAGGATGAATTAAATACTTTAACAGGATCACACCTAATAGTGTATTTTGTAATCTATAACTAGGTTAGCTCCTAATAAGGATCACTTTAGAAGAGTGAAAAATAGTAACTAGTTACAATTGGTGGTTTTTCTAAATTGGGTTTCCATGTTAAATCTTGGTGTCTCTTGTTTCATGCTATTTTCTTTATGTTTCTATTAGAATTATTTATGTTTCTATTAGAGTTATTTAGAATAACTAAGAGGGGAGGGGTGTGAATCAGTTATCCAAGGCCCAAATGTATAAATAAAACTTTTTAGTACTAATCAAATCCATATCCATAAAACCTCAACATGCATGCATCCATTAGATCATACAATATGTAAACTTTGTAGGTTACTATCTTAGGTCAAAAAATGTAAACATGAAATACCATAAGAACATTCACACAATTGTACACAATAATTTTATGTTGAACCAATTTGGGAAAAACCACCAGTAACATGCTACTAATTCTCACTCTTCCAAAGTGATACCTTGTGAAAGGACAACCTTGTTAAAGGTTATAATTCACACTATTAAATGTGACCTAGTTAAAGAATTTTTATCACCCTTTTAGGAGTGAGCCTTGTAGAGTAATTTAGACCATTCCATTAGAATATCAAGCGATTAAAGGATTTACAAATGACTATTAAGTCAACCTTAATCCAATGTATTTTATCCACACTGGTACAATTATTAGAAAGTAATAGTAGGACTTGATTTGAGAAAAACTTAAAACTCATTTTCATATTATAGATCTTTTTTTCAATCCTCCATTCTTCTTTGAATTTATGCTCTTTAGCTCTTATAGCTTGTTCACCCTTCAATCATTCATCTCCTTAAGTCTTCTTGCTTTGTATGCCAATTTTAGTCTCTTCTATTCGTCCACTAAATGAAGCAATACCCTAGACTCCTTGTCTTCCTTTGCTTATCACACACGACAACCATTGCTTCTAACCAGCTATCTCTATAAATAGAGAATTTAGATCTTTTGTTTCTTAACCACAATCATCCATTTTTGGGTTAGGTAGGATTCAATAAATATACCCACTCTTCCATTTTGTTCCTTTAGAAACTTCCTCTACAATCTTCCTTGAATGTGCCTCAAAATGGTTACCTTGGATTCTGTGCTACCAACTCATCATATTTATCTTCCACACACTTCACATAATCCAAGAAATCAAATTAGTTAGCTTAGATTTGTCAAATCTTTGATTAAACACTCTTTTTTTTTACTTGACATCTATATTGTTCTATCAATCGGCCAACACTAGTTCACTCAAAAAACACTAAAGTTTATTGATGCTCTACACAAACTAAACTTTACTCAGCATATACTAACATTCACTCAACTTTCACTATTTTTCATCTTTTCTCAGTACCTCATGCTTTTCACTTAGTTTCCACTAATTTCTACTCGACTTGCGCTGACTACTTAACAAGGTTTGGCAAACACTTTTCTTACTTGGTCTTCTTCTAGGCTTAGCTTGAGTAATCTCTCATTTTAGACCTTAAGTAGATAAAATATACAATATAGTATCAATTTCTTACTTGGTCATAGTGCTTCTTTTACATAACAAATAAATCAACCTTTCTCTAGGTGCTTTTTTTTATCTCCTCTTTCCAAATCCTCTTCATCAATCGACTAAATGATAGCTTTCAAACCAAAAAGAAATTATCTCACTAGAAGGTAGAAGGTTTGAATCATTGAAAAAAATAATGATCATTCCACTACAAGTCCTTTAATTCAAAACAATCTCCCTCTTTGGCATTGATGGAAAACTAATACCAACAACAATACCAAAAAGAAAATAATATCTTTGAAATTCTCTCTCTATCAGTATATGCCCTTCCTCTATATAGGGTAATGTAAGTGTTACCTCTGGTTTTACCGCCAAAGATTTAAATTCAAATCTACGGCTTGTTCAATGGTTAGCCTAAAAAATTATTACTTTAATGCCCCGATCTGCGAGTTTTCTTACCGTCAGATCTAGGCAGATCGATGGTAAGTGCCATCGCGTTATAAAGAAAGTGCATGTATTTTACGATAGCGCGATGACGCCCTGGCGACACGTTGCAAGGGTGGGTCTGGCATTTGGTAGATCAAAAGTCTCACGTCGACGGGCAACGAGTTTTCATGGGCCGGAAGTTCCAAAGACCGGCGAGGCACCATGGTGCCAACAAAAAACCAACGCATTTTCTGATGGGGACATAGCACCTAAATGAAAAAGTTCATCACGGTGAAGAATGACCAGACAGGTGGGTCCCGACGGTACTCTGCATGTACAGTTTGTTAGCCCAGCGTCGCGGTGACAAATCAAAAGTAGCCGCGTGTAACCAGGCTGGAGTCTCTGTTAGTACGGTTAGCGCAGTCAAAGTTTATGATCTCCACTGTTGGATTGGATTGCATCAACGGATGGCGCCATCTTGCTATGGCAGAGATGTGCGGATTTTATCATAACGACATAGCGCCCATCCGCCATGTGGCTGTTCTTTGGATCAAGTCTCGGGTTTGCCAGTTGGTGTTCATCAAACCAATCAGATGATGCCATGTGTATGTGTCAAAACATGGTGTACCACAGGCCCAGTAGTTTTCAAAAGGGATGGTGAGTGAGGTATGACATCGCTCCGATCGTCAGACCTGCAAAGATCTACGGCTGGCGCTATCTCACCATCGAGAACTACTCAAACTTTAGCATCAACGACATAGCGCCCGCGCGCCACATGTCCTGGCGGGGCTACATTTCATGCTGCCAGAAGCAGTTAGGGTTGGATGATCGACAAACCAATGCACAAATGCCACGTATCTGCAGGCCTGACGAATCATGAGAAAAGGAAGGTCACGAGAAGTCAGATCTATGACCATCAGATGAGAAAAGATCAACGGTAGGTGCCATGTCACCTTAGTGAAGCTGCAAGATTTTTACCATGGCGACATCGCACCCAATTGATGCGTGTTGGTGGGGTCAGGTCTCGCCAGATGCATCACTGAGGTGGCACCGATTCAGATGGGCCAAGTCATAGGAAAGAGGGTCCACGGTGAATCAGAAACAGCCACATGTGCTGGGTCAGAATGCAGGCATGAGATGGCACTGGATCTTCAACGTGGCTAACGCAGTCAACGCCAGCAGTGTTTCACAGGCTGGAAAAGATAGCAAGGATGGTAGGCACTATGGTGCTAACAAAAAACCCATGGGTTTTCTGTTAGCGACATGGCACCTAAACGAAAAGTGAAGGTCGCAGCAAGATCCTCAGGCAGGGCGGGTCCCAGATGGTTATGCTTCATCATGGTTAGCACAGCTGGAAAGTTTTCAGTACACCTTGGAGCCACATCCACATCAGACAAGAGAAATTCATAGTGGGCGCTATGAGAAGTTCCCCTCGATTCTCGCATAGTGACATAGCACCTAGGTGCCATGTCAGGTCAGGTTGTCAGGTGGATCATGAGTTCAGAGGTCCCAAGGAAGAATGTACAGAGTACGGCAAGGTTTTTGATCGTCAGATGAGACTGAATCAATGGTGGGCGTTATGTCGCTATCAAGAAGTTGTGTGAAAAATGCCATAACGACATAGCACCCAGGGGACCCACCACGTTCTTAAGGATAGTGCATCAAACACAGGCCATGCGATCAAAGGGAAATCCATGATAGGCGCCATCGCGCTATGAGGAAGTTGCGAGCTATTTATGATGGTGACATAGCGACTGGAGGACACGTGTCCTCGTGGACCTAGAGAGGAGGCATAGAAAGTATTAATAGTTTAGGGGATGGCTGGCAATTTGTGTTGTGGTTAAGGTTGGAGACTTCATAGTTAAACATGACAGTTTGGGGTTGGCGTGGTTAGTAAATTAAAATCTAACCACTGGGCGCTATGGCGCTAATGGAATTTTTGGGGTAAGTCCTCCATAGCGACATAGCGCCCAGTCAAGTAAATGATGGTCAAACGCATTAAGATGATCATAGGTGGCAAAGTAATGGGGAGTGGTTGGCCCGCGTGGCCCAGCTGGTTGTTGGAACTTGGTTGACCCATTTGACCTTGCTGTCTCACGACTCAGAATGATAAAAAATTTGTGATTTTTTTTCACAATCTGATTCTGAGATCAATGCCACCCACTCTAGAATGAATGCTAAAGTAACGAAGGGACTTTCCACTCATTTTTTATCCATCTACCTGGTCAGAGAGATTTTCATGGTGCCATTTCTATCTTCTCGAGGTTCTCTTTCAGAGGAATATCAGATTGTCTTGTACCTGCACCATGCTCAAGTATGATCTTTGATCAGATTTTCAGTATGGGGATTAATGCCAATGGTTGAGCAGTAAATGTAGAAGCAAAATCCCAGTTATGCCTAAACTATAAAGGCAATTTGGTAATTCTTTTCTAGGGGTCGACTCTTCCTGATTTTCTCTGCTACCGCTTGCAGACTTGCAGTGTAAAATCCCTTTGTCTCTGAGCCATGTAATATCCTGTATCATCTCTTTTAGCCATCAGTGTGAATGTGCATCACTTTGCCTCCCATTGGTGTATTGTTGAGATCAGTGATCTACATACTGTATCTACCTTTGGCCTATTGGATAATATACAAGTGAAATCTCCTTTCCCTGGTGTCATTCAGTTGGTTTTTTGATCTGTATGTGACTATTGATCGATATAAGTTTGGACGTGTATGAGTTTTGTATATTACCCTAGTTTTGTAGTGCATATATGGGGCAGGAATGAGTCTGAACACTCTGTTTTGGTGCATCACCACCTTAGATTAGACTAGGTAGATTTTCTTTAACGCTCTCTTTCTCCCTTTCCCTTCTGAGAATAGATAGGTGCGCCCTGACAGTAAGAGGAAGCTGGCCTTCTTCGGAGACTCAACCTCGTAGTTCAAGTCCCACAACTTGGAGGTTGTTTCCATGTTTCACTAGGTTGTTCTCGTGCTTAGGCCTTGGACAAGGGTGCAAACCTAAGTGACAACAGTAAGCTTTGTCAATCTCCTTCAATGTATCTCTCTTATATTTCCTTGTTAGAGTATCTCTCCCTCTTTCTTATATCTCCCTCTTTTACAACAATGCCAAAGACTTGTCATTTCTATATGTAGATATAATCAATTCAAGTTCTCCCTTTGTCACCTTACATGTGACTATAAGTCTTCTAATTCATCTCTTTCACTACTTTAGGAAGCTACTAAAATAAGATCCACTACATCAAGTTGTAAGATACAACATTCAACTCAGTTGATGTAGGCCACTACTCATGCTTCTTAAGTAGCTTTAGATATGGGTATCACCCATAGTTTACCTCTAATATATTCATGTGCATCCTTAGGTAAAGATTTTGTGAATATATCATCTATTTGTTCTTTTGTATTCACATATTTCATCCTCACTTCTTTTTCTTGAACCAACTCCCTCAAAAATTGATACTTGATTTCAATGTGCTTAGTCTTTGTGTGCATCACAAGGTTATTTGATATGTTTATAGCACTTGTATTATCACTATAAAGTACCACAGGTTTAGTGATTTCCTCCTTCATACCTTTGAGTAGCTATTTGATCCATACCACATTTGTACAATTTACTATAGAAGCCATATATTTAGCTTCAATAGTAGATTGTGATATACAATTTTGTTTCTTACCAGTCCTAACTAATCTCTTTCCTAAGAAAAATGTTCCACCACTTGTATTTTTTTTGTCATCAATGTTTCTAGCCCAAACAACATCTATATAGGATCTTAACTAAAATTGGTTATTTTTCTTGTAGTATATACCATAGTCTTATGTTCCTTTCAGATATCTCATAATTCTCTTAATAGCCATCAAATTATTCTCCTTAGGATTTGTAGAGAATCTTGCAACAATCCCAATAGATAATGCAATGTCAGGTCTACTATGTATGACATATTGAAACTTTCCAATCATAGACTTGTACAGTGTTTGATTCACTTTAGTAGAATCATCATTCTTTGAAATTTTATGTCCTATTACCATAGGAGTGGTAACTACTTTTGAATCTTCTAAACCAAAAGTTTTCAATATTTCTTTCACATACTTAGATTGAGTGATATACCATATTTCACCTTATATACTTGCAAACCAACATAGAACTTGATCTCTCCAAACATAGACATCTCAAATTCTTTCTTCATTTCATTTCCAAATGACTTACACAATGGATTTTGACTTCTAAATATGATATCATCAACAAAAAATTCAGCTAGTAAAATACCTTTACCTCCTTTTGTCTTCAAGTATAGATTTTTGTTATCATTAATCTTCTCAAAACCAATCTTATTAGGATAATTGTGAAGCCTTTCATACCATGCTCTTGGGGTTTTCTTTAAACCATATTAAACTTTTTGTAGTCTACATACCATGTTATTATTGTTTGGATCAATAAATTCTTTAGGGAAATGTTGACTTCACATCCATCTGATAAACTTTGAAACCTTTGTATGTAGAGTAAGAAAGCATAGTTATCACTCCTTCCAATATTGTAACTGGGGAAAATGTTTCTCCATAGTAAATTCATTCTTCTTGTGCATACCCCTTGCAAACTAATATTTCCTTATTTCTTTAGACTTCACCATTTTCATCTAACTTGTTTCTGCACACCTGCTTGGTTCCAATCACATTCTTGTTCCTTGATCTAGGTACTAGAGTCCATGTCTTGTTCTTCTCAATCTGATCAATCTCTTCTTTCATGGCTTTACTTCAGTCTTCATTCTCTTAGCCATCTTTCATTGTCTTAGGCTCATGCATGCTCAATAAACATGTATTACTTTTTAGCCTATTTCTTTTCATTGGTTTAGCTTCTTTATCTCCAATATTTTTTTCAATATAGTGATGTCTTCTGATATACTTTGACAATCTTGGTTCTTCTCTTCTTTCTTCAATTGGTCTATCAACTTTAGAATCACATGTACTTCTCTTTCAGTTAGATTGACATTCCTTTCATGTACACTTATCTCAGAATCAGAATGTACCTCAACTTCTATCTGCAACTCAACTCTTGAAGGTAACTTGGTTCCTAAATGCAATTCAACATTCATTGTATGTGACTTGATAGTCACTAAAACTTGTTGTTGAGTTACAACTTGGTTTATATCAACTTTATTAGTAGGCATACCTTCATAAAAGTATATAAAGGACTTGTACTCTTTAGGTTCCTTCATGTACCTCTGCATATTAATCAAACTTCACATTTGCACTTTTCACAACTTTGTTAGTGTTAGTATTTAAACACTTATAGGCTTTATTTCTTGTGGAATATCCATGGAATATACCTTCTTCACTTTTATCATCTATTTACCATTCCTAAAATCCTTAAGAATGTAGCATTTTCTTCCAAATATCTTAAAATATTTCACATTGGGTAAGTATCCATACCATAGTTCAAAAGGTGTTGAATGAGTACCTTTCTTGACTTGTACATGGTTCAAGGTATAGACAACTATACTTATAGCATCTCTTCAGTATTTCAAAGCAATAGTCTTCTCCATCATGAGTGTTTTAGCTTAGTCCATTACAAATCTATTCCTCCTTTAAGAAATCCCATTTTGTCAAGGGGTCCTAGGTACAGAACTCTATATCTTGATTCCTCTATTAGTAGATAATATCTCAAACTCATTTGATGTGAATTCTCCACCTTTGTTAGATCTTAGACATTTCAAGTTTTTGCCTATCTCCTTTTAACCTCTAGCTAAGTACCAATTGAACATTTGGAAAGCATCAATTTTTTTTATTTCTGAAATAAAATTGTCATCATCCTAGAATAATCATCAACAAATATGATAATTTAATTGTTACCTTTGTATCTTTGCACATTAATGATCCTCACAAATTAATATGAACTAATTCCAAAATTTCTTTAGAGGTGGAGTCTTAATTTTAAAACTATATTTTGTCATCTTACCTAACTAACATTGTTTACATATCATATTGTCAGGTTTCTTTAGTTTAGGAAAACCTCTGACTCTTTTCATGTTATTGATACTCACTTAGTTATCAAATTTAACATGACATAACCTCTTGTGCCATAGCCATACTGTTAGGATTAACTATAGTGACTCTCATGTTTGTAGTCTATATCTTAATCTATATTTTGATCTGAGAGATATTTGTACTCTTGTTATAATACATTTGAGATGACCTAAGGGTTAGATGTTATACTTTGATTTCAATATCATATATGTTATATTACTATTTTTTTTTCAGTTGATCATATTTTCATGATGATTCCATTTTGATATGATATCACATTTCATGATGATATCAGGTTATTCAATATTTGGAGATATCTCTGATTTGGTTATGTCTTGAATTTAATGCTATGGTGATTTAATTCATTCTTGCTTTGTTATGCTTTATGAAAATGTGAGTGATGTAAATAGATTATTTCAATATGTGTTAATAAATGGCTAAATTAGGTATTTAATGAGTTTATTGCTTTGGAACTGTTATTATATGCAATTGCACTTGATTATGTGTTTCAATGTGCAAGATTCATATCCTTGGCAGTGGCACAATGGAGTAGTTATTCAACTATTCAGATTTTCTAATGTCATCCCTATATGGTCAATGTATCCTTATTTAATTTTTTAAATTAAACCTTTTGGTGATTATTAAATTTGAAAACATTTGCATTATTATCACTAGACCTATGAACATGTATGCACATTTAGAATTTCACATTATCGCAAAGTTGTTAACGCTTTATATGATTTTGGTTTAAGGACTTTAGGGCTTTATTTAATTGATTTTTAATTTTTGAAAACTTTTCCATATATGAATTCTAATTACTTGGAACAACCTATTTTGGTTTGGGTTGCTTCGTGGTTTAACTAGGTTGGTTGATTATTTATCCTTAGTGTGTTTTTTAGTGGTGCATATTCATAATTTTGTGAATTTTAGAATTTTTTTCTACTAATTTGGCTAATAATTTAAGATTTAATGCAACCTAAATCACCACATTTTTATTAATTTTAAAATATTTAAAATTGCTCAATAATTTATTTCATTAAAAAATATAAACTCAAAGATTTGCCACAATATTTGATACATGATTAGAATTGATTCACCTAAATATTATATATTATTGAATAAATTAAAATTAATTCACTGATAATTATTATAATTATTAATTACTTTAGGGATATATTACCAATATTTAGTTTTCACTATTGATTTAAAATATAATGTAATTATCCTCATAATATTCATGAGATAAAACATGTTCAATTTTGATTTATATTATTCCATGACAATTAGTGAACTTCCTATTATTATTGAGATTTGTCAATATTTTCTACTAAAAAATTGTGATTCCAAAATAATCGCCAATGTAAATAATATTGAAAATAAAAAAAATTGAGAGATTTGCCAATAAAAATAATTTGGTTTTTCAAAATAATGAAATATTTGCCAATAATAATATCTTTTTCTGGAAGCAGGTTTCTTAAAGTTTACCCTAATTAGCCTAATCAACTATTCACTTGAAAAGTGAATAAGTATTGCAAGAGGAAATTAATTCCTCACTTCTCACTTTTGAAAATTTATATTTTGAGATATTTTTCCAAAATCCTCTTCTAGAGAATTACGTTTCTATTTGTTGTGAGAGTTGCAGGCATGTGATCTTCCCAAGGTTAGTGTCATTGGATCTAGCTCAAGGAGACCTCACTTTGCTGTGATTTTTGATAGATTCTATAGGTTATTTAATTTATTGTGTTGTATCATGTTTTTGCCCCTTTTTTTGTCAAGTAGGGCTCTTCCATTTTTTTGTTTCAGCTCTGTTTCTAGTAGTTGTTGGTTAGGAGGCTGAGAACTAGTGTCAACCTCCATTTTTGTTTGCTAGTTCTGCCCAGTTAGTTGGGTATGAACGTTTTCCCTATTTTTGGGGTGAGAGTTTGTCATTTTGCACTGTTATGTTGGTCATTTTTGCATATGGTGTTTGAACCCAAATTTTATTGGATTTTTGTGGTTTTTGTGCCCAAAGACTAAATGGGTTTTATTTTTTATTTTATTTAATTTTGGGGGTTTTACCTCGATTTGTGTATCATCCAATTTTCTTAGGTTTTCTTAGCATGATGTTGATCATGGACCTAGATCATCCTTTGGATGCCAATTAGATCATTGTTGCAGTTTTGTATTACATAAGATGTGTGTCACATCCATTCTCTTGAGCTATTATTTAATTGAATATTTTATTGCTTGTGTTCTCATATAACCCTTATGTTATGATCTTCATGATGGTGGTGTGCCACACACAAGAACATGTGCATACATTTATTGGGTGACCTATGGGGCTTGATCTCACATTTGTATTTTAGTTGAGTTATGTTCATTAGGGTTGGGTTGGGAATATGAATGCCTATGGGCAATCATCATTATGATGAGCATGGGTATGTAGGATAGCGTGGAGGGGCTTCTCTCACAACCTTGGTGACTATTTCCTAGAGGGTTGACATAAATAAGTTCTAATTAAGTGATAACTAAATAATTAACTAGATAATAAAATATAATTGAGAACCTAATTTATTTTGAGGACACTTGTTTGTAAGAACCTGATTAAGTTTGAGGACACAAGATTGTGTTACAAAGTTAATACTACCAATATTGCACATCTTTGTTAGGAAGTTGATGTTTCTAGCACTAGCTTGGGCTACTTGATGCCAAGTTATTTACCCTCTAGGAGAGTCTCTATACAGTGACCCATAGGGTGTGTAACCAAGACTCGATCCACTTACATTGTCTCATGATCTTGGTTGCAATCCTCTTTACTATCTGGCATGAGTGTTAGTCATGGATGTTTACTTTATGTGTGTGTGGTTGGATTATTATCTCCATCAACATGGTGGGAGTGGACCTATAGGTTTCACATGGTTGGGCAGTGTAGCTACTTATACCACTATTGGGTAGTGATGTACATAGATGGTCTACTACTAGTGTGACTGATGCTTGATGTTTACTTGGTATTTGGTGTATCCGAAGTATGTTTCCTTGTAATTTATGCTTCCATTGAAATACTTGGATATCATGTTTAGATGATATAGTTTATTTGATGAATTCCTATGTTATGATGCTTAGCATATGACTAGATCATGTGATTTACTCAGTTGGAGTATCTATGGCTTATGAGTTACCATGTTAGATTTCTTATTCTTGTGATATGCTTGAGTAGTGACATCCTCATAAGACAACACTGACTACCTAGTTGGTAGTTTGGAATGTTACATGTAGGGTATGGTTAGGACCTTCAAGGTTTCATGATGCTATTATGGTTGAGAGGAAACACATGGTTCATTTTTTTAGTATATTGCGATGCTGCTTTCAATTCATTTTCCTTCCCTACTTTGTGTAGATGGTTAGTTGTACTTTCCATCTTTTTGTTATATTGTTTGAATGTCTTTGCCTTGATTATGGATTTGGTACTCCCTAGTCTTGAGGTTCTGAATTCTTTTTTTATTCCTTAGTTTGTCCTTGGAGCATTTGTACTTCCCCTAGGTGACAAGGTGTCAACATTGGGCGATACTTATAAAGTATTGCACACCCAAAGAAGAAGAATCATGTGATATTGGAAAGTATCACATGCCCATAGGAAAAGTAACACATGCCCTTTATGAAACCATCGTATGATATTGGATAAGTATCCTATGACCTTTGCGGAAATGTCTCCCAAACCCTAAAAGTATAACACAACATAAAGGTCATATAATATGGGAAAGTATCACACCAGTGCTACATGAAAGTGTCACCTAGGTCTTTGGAAAAACTTGATCAGGCATACATCAAACACTTTTTAGTTCGACCAAAATTTTTCAAGCGGTGATTTGACTTTCCCTCTATGGGGTTCTTGAATCCCTTGGAATTGGATTTTAATTTCAAAATATTTTAAATTTGAAATCATTTACATTCCACTATGGGTTGTTGTTTTGGTTAGTGGTGGCATTTGGAGATCCGTTAGTGTTTGAATATTTGTTTAGTCATTTTTTGTGATCATTGTGATCCCTGTATGTGTAGTAACTAGAAAAAAGGTTAAATGCATAACATACTATGAGAAATCACAAAACTCAATCAACATACGTTAGCACCCACTAGTCTATCATGAAAGCTAGACTAATAAAGAAAGCAATAAAAACCCCCTCTTTCATTTGTAGCTCCCATGTCCTTCTTTCTTCTCCAAATGATGTAGTACCAAATTTTCCTATAGTGCACACAAAATTGAAGAAAAATTCTATGATGTGGATAATGCCATGAGAATACTAGAAGTGTGATTTTAGTGTGAGAGCAAGAATGCAAAATGCAAAGAAGTAGGGACTCAAAGACTCAAGAATTTGGACCTAAAGACATCCAAGACTTCCAAGGACTTAAGGAATTCAAGGATTCAAGGACTTCTAATACCAAAAATGAGAGGAAGAATGCTCATTTTATAATGGTCATGGAGGATGAGAGCATTGGATTTGTCACCCATAGATATGTGATGTGGCAAGAGATTCCTTTGAGAATCCATGACACATATGACAAAAGATGCCAATTGTTATATTCTATGATGCATGGAAGTCAAACATGGCTAAATGTGGAAGAGAATCTATTGACGCGTCATAAGACACCTCAACCCACTTAAAGCCAAGAATCTATGACAAATAAACCAAATAGGGACATGCGTGAGAGAATAAGAATATTTGATTATGACATATCTTATCCAAGTGTCAAAGGAGAATCCATGAGGTGTCATATCCAAGTGTCATGATGATGCAATATTTTATGGAATATTTGAATTAAAAATCCTTTTATTCCACAAAATAAGAATTACTATAAAATGGAATTAATGATGGAAAATGGAACTTAGGAAATTGTGAATTTCCATGGTTTGCGAATGATAAATCAATTAACTAATAAAATTAATTAATTGAGGATGATAATTATGAAGAATAATTAGAAAGAGTAATAGGATTAATTTATGGGTTGTTTAATCCTATAGGGAAAATTAGTAGATGATTGGCCAAAAATGATTAAATAAATGCGATAGTATCCTTTGATGAAAATGTAGTGATAATGGATATCAAATAAGATGATGATAGATAGACCAAAGCCATGGTCAAATTGATTGATTGAAACTTATAACATGCCAAGGACACATGACATGAATTGATTGGTATGTAACATTTAACCGCCATTGTAAATGCTACAAGATTGAAATTGATTGAAAAGGTTTGATCATAATAACATGGACAAACACTGTCAATATTATTAAAATGGTTGATGATGCCATGATATGACATTGAAAGCCTCAACAATGTTAAAGATTGAATGACATGAATGATACTTTGACCTAGCACTGAGGGCCACGATAGTGCTAAGGTCAGATTGATAAGATTGATAGGTTTCCAAGGCATTGAAAGCCATAATAATACCTAGGAGTTAGATAAATGATGATTGATTTGAGATTTTTGATATGTTTTAGGTTGATTAGGACTAATTCTGAGTGATTTTGAGTTGATTTGGGGTGATTCCAAGTTGACATGAAATTGATGTGAAAGAGGATACAAATGATAAAGTATGATCAATTTGGCCAAAAGATAAAGTTAGTAGAATGAGAAAATGGGACAAATTAGTATGAAGAACTGATGAAACCATAGATGCAAACCATTTTTGAGCATCTACATTTTGCCCCTCTTTGATACAATGCGATTTAGAGCGTTGTGTCAAAGAATAACTAGTGAGAAAGCCAGAACATGCCCTAGTAGGGATAATATATATGGGTGCCCCCTTGAGAAATTGAATAAGATAAGCATATGATAAGTCAATTTTTTGAAAATGAGAAGAAAAAACCATAGCAACTAACAAAATGAAAATTAGAGCTAAAATGTGAAAGTTATGAGGCCCAAAGTGCATAACAAGATCAACTAGGAGCTCGAGAGGGATTGCATGAGTGACCACTCAAGAAAGAAAAAAAAATGATAAAATGATAGTTCATTTTGTCCATAATGAAGATATGAATCCAATACAACTGATGGATTGCAAATTTGAGTTAAAATGCAAAAGTTATGGGCTCTAGAGTGCAACATAGGGGCTCTGGGAGTAGTTTTGAACATCCTACTATCCCAAGTGTGCCCAAAACTCAACCAAGTGCATCAATGATGTAGTTGGTAAGCCCAAGTACATCATGATAGTACCAAGTTAATCAATGATACACTTGGGAAGCCCAAGTGGACTCGAAGAGAGCAAGATGTGCCTGAGAAGGCTCTGGGGGCCAAAATCAACATGACGGGGGACAACTAGGAGCCCAAGAGTAGTTTCAATGATTACCACTCCATATAGTGACCACATATTGAAAATGATAGCTCATTATGTTCACAAGAAAGATATGAGTCCAAAGCAACTAACAGTTTGTAAATCAAAGTTGAAACGCAAAAGTTATGGCCTCCGGAGTGCAACATAGTGTCTCCAAAAGCAGTTCTAGGTACCCTAGGTCCCCAAGTGTGTCCAAAACTCTACCAAGTGCATAAATGATGTAGTTGGAATTCCAAAGTTTGTCAATGACATATTTGGCATTCCCAAGTGCATCAATGATGCAGTTGGTATGACCAAGTGCATCAATGACGCAGTTGGGAAGCCCAACTATGCTTTGAAAGTGTAGATTGAACCCTAAGAGGCTTTGGGGGCCAAAAATAGCTTGATTGGACTTGAATGCCCTTAAAATTTATGTGCATGCCCAAAATGATAGAAAGATGTCATAGCATGAGTGAAATCATAAAAAATAATCAGATTTGCTCAAATATGATGAGACAAATGTTAGATTGAGGTTGAACCAGGTAGAAAGCCATAGAAAGTTGATTGACAGAGTAGGATGATGTAGGAATGCATGAATGCTAGATGAAAATGATTTGGTGAATCGAAAGACATGATCATGGTGATCGAGAATGAGATGAAGAAGAAAGATGAGATGAGGAGATGTTAGTATGACGAAAAGACTTTTTCTTCTAGAAAGTGCAGTATATGTCAAATAGAGCTTTATTTTGATATGGAAAATGGAATGCAATGCATCATGGCATAAAGGGATAGAGAAAAAATGCAAGCCTTTTGCATAAACAAGCATGATGTAGACAAAAAATGACCTTGTCCTTCTTGAGGTATATGTACATGCCCCAGACTCTCAAAGTTACATTGTAATAGACAAAAATAGAAAAAGATGACCATGATCCATCCTGGATACTCTCATAGATCAATTTATATCATCAAGTAGCATAGGAACATGATCAAAGAAAAAAAAAGAAAAAATAAATCACTCATTAAACAACATGAGCCAATAGCTATTCTTGTCCATTATTATGTTCTTTTTAGTGTTTTAGGTGTTCAGATGGTGTTTGACATGTTAATGATGTGATAGCACTATTTTTGGATTCAATTGAGAGGTTTGTAGTGATATGTTGGATTGGTTGTTGGCTTAGATTGTTCAAATAGTGTGATTGTCATGAAAGTGTAGTGCTTTGAGTTTTAGTCTGCAAAGTGCAAGTGTGTACACAAAAGGGGTGGTTATCCACAGTGAATATGTACAAGGTTTATTGCAAATTTTTAATGGGTTTTGTGATTTTTAGGGTTTTTGAGGATGTTTGATTTTTTTAATTTTTTTTCAGGACATTATCTGATTTTTAGCAATTTTTTCAAGACATTTTATAATTTTTAGTGCTTTTTTCAAGATCATATTTGAATTTTAAAGGATTTTTTCAAGATCATAAAAGCATATATAGATGTTAGCTCCAATATATTATGTGATAGATCCAATGGACAAAAAGTCCTTAGGGATATGCCCCCAGTTCAAATTCAAACTCATGCACTATGTAGGTAATATACCCCCAGACAAGACACAAACTATGTGCAAAGGCCAATGATAGAGTGTGTGCAGACTAGTGATGCTTAGGCAAGGTGAAAAAGGACATTAACTAGTTCGTGAGCCATGGTCAAGGAGCCAAGGATGTCTTGCAATATGAAGAATATGATTAAGGAATGATAGAGGGAAAAAGACCAAATGGAATCCTGATAGATCGAGGAGCAACAACTGATTAGACATGGCACCTGTTTGCTAGGTTTTCACCATGGTACTTGCCCAAAGCACCTATTTTCCAAGTTTTCACTTTTGGATGGGATTTTTCTCTTGACTCAAATTTTCGTGCCAAGATGCCTATTTGCCAGGTTTTCATCAAGGCATCCATTTTTTCATGACTTTTTTCACTTTTTTCTTTTCCTTTTTCATGACTTTTTGCTCTTTTTATGATATTTTTCAGGGCTTTTAGATGGAATCAATAATGTTGTTGACAATTGCTAAGAAGATATTTGTTGTTGGTACTACTAGCTGATGAGCTCTAGATCTATGACTTACCATAACTACATAGGATTCATTCCAAGTTTGTAGTTAAAATCAAACCATTGGAAAGGACTCGAGATATACCATCATATACTATATGTAAGACAATGTCTACCTCTTGTGAATCATGGCATCTGAGGATAATTGGGTCGACAAAAATGTCATGTGGCATGTCACTAATGATGACATATGCAAAGGTTTGTTGGATAAGGATTTGATCTTGGGTGGTGGGAAAATTAGGTAGTTGGATGTGGGGATAAACAACTTGATATAAGGGAGGGTTGAGACCAATGACCTTCCACATGAATGCTGATTGAGAGAGCTCCAAAAGACTTTGTGGCATGTTGAACACTAGAACACCAATATTCATGGCATCATATTTTTCATTTTGTATCCTTTGGAGTTTCTTAGCTTTTGATTTTTCATGGGCTAATGGTGCCTTTCAATTTTCACCAAGAGACCTATGCTCATTATTTTTTTCTTTACTATCAGATGGAGTTGACTCCCAACAATATACCAATGTCTTCTCTTCAGGAGAAATTGCTTCTTTATGATTATTGTCCATAATGCCTCCATATATTTCAAATTTTGTTATAAGAGTGTCATCATCATCGAATTGATCAAAAATTGGTGGTCCATATTGGTCCCAACCTAATAGTTCAAGATAACTTGAGGGGATGTCATCATTAGTATTGAATGGGCTTTGGTTGAAGGTAGATATATGGGTATCTAATTCAGCTGGGTCATTGGGGTTATGCTCAAAAGCTAGAGGATTGTTGATTTTAAGTGGGATATCCTCAGATTCCTTTTCATTTTTCAAAACATCCATAGTCTTACACATAGGTACCATAGTACTAGGAGGACCTATTCATAATGGTTTAAATCCAAGCCCCAAATTAGGAGGTCATCTTTTTGTAGTGACAGGTTCAATGATTCCTTGTTTCTAAGATCAAAGACCACTATAGTCATCATAGCCTTGTTTTTGCATGATAGTAAACCCAAGTCCATACTTGCTAGAAGATATCAAAGTGGGTTCTCATTCTGCTTTTTCTTTCTCAATACATATGGACATATTCTTATTGATAGAAGTGGCATTTTTTGTACTAATGGGAGAAAGTGGTGACTCCTTGATGTGGGATACATGAGACAAAAAGTATTCTCCACACCCATTGTCTTCAATCTTCATCTTTTCCTTGGCCTTATTGAGGATTATATCAGCATCCACAGACTTAGAGGAATTTGTGGGTTGTGCTTCATTGTTTGTTGGGATTTGGTATCTAGTAGCATCTCTTAGATTAGCACAAAATTGGAAAGGATCTAGATCGCCAGGGATGGTAACCTCCATGTTATTATAGGAAAACTTTAGACATTGATGATATGTAGAGGGCACTGCTTTCATAACATGAAGCCAAGGGTGTCCTAGTATCATGTTGCAGTTCATTTTGATATCTAGGACATGGAACAATGTATCTTCAGTAGTTGGACCAACTCTAATAGGTAATATGATGAAACCCTTGGAGAAGCGTTCACCATCACCATAGGCTTTTATTGTGATTCTTTGAGAGGGATCCACATTGTCTTTAGAATAACCCAAACTATTGACCACCTTAAGAGTATCGATGTTTAGTTCTGCTCCTCCATCTATTAATACATGTCTGACTTTGGCATTATGGATGAAGGCTTCGAGGTGGAGAGGATCATTGTGGTTGGTTTTGTCTTTAGGAATATCACAAAGGGAAAAAGTGATATGATGTGATGCAGATAGGTTCCTAACCATGGCTTGGAACTGGGCAACATCCACATTATCTAGGACTATTGACTCTTTAAGGGCTTGTTCCAAGATCTTCTAATGTTGGGAAGATGCACGCAGTAGGTCTAAAATAGATATTTGCATAGGGGTGTTGCCAAGCTATTCAACAAGGCTATAATTAGATGAAGTAGGAGTAGTAGGTCTACAAGTGGGTACAAGTCTAGTAGCAGCACTAGGTCTAGATGGAGCTCGAAGTAGGGTGATCTTGGAATGACATGTAGTGACAACACAATGAGGGTCCTCATCCTTCAAAGTGAATGTGGATATGTGGGAATCTGACTCATTAAAATAATTGACAGTGTAGTCATATCCCGTGTGTGTGTAATTCACATTACCTTGTGAGTTTGAGTTTGAACTTGAGGGTTTCTCTTTGTCATGATAACCCAAAGGATCTTTGAATATGGTGTGATTAAATTTGGATGCTAATAGTGATGGATCAACTATGATTACACCATCATCAATAAGGTCTTGTATTGCATGTTTCAATTGGAAGCATGACAAAGTCTTATGTCCTTTGGTGTGATGGTAATCACAATACTTTTTTTCATCCCACCAATCGGCTTTAGTTAACAGTTCATCTTTGACTGGGGGCAACTACAGGAAGTTATTACTTAGTAACTATTGTAATGTAGTCTCAAGATGTATCCCCAATGGTGTGAATTTTCTGTCCTTGGTTCTAGGATGTCTTCAAGGCTTGTCTTGCATGGAAGTCTCATTTTTCTATTGTTGAGTTGATGTTTGATTAGAGGTTTGTGAATTTGTAGGGTTTGCATCTTTTAAAGTTAGTTGAGGTTATGTTGTGCTAATTTTTCATGCATCCATGATACCATCATTAGTCACATTCTTATTTTTGGAGAAAAAATTTGGCTTGTCATTAGAGGAACTGGTGTTTGTGTCTTCCTTGTTTATCTTGAGGATTCCCTTACGAATAAGAGCATCTTCAATACTAGCCTCTTTTTTCATCAGTTTAGAAATAGTGCTTTGACTCTTGATTTTGAGTTCATACAAGACTAAGTTTTCAATGCACAAGTTTACTTGTTCTTGTTCAGGAATGTCTAGTGAGCATTGACTAACTAAGCTTCTCCAACATAGTAAGAATGTGATCAATGGTTCTCCTGCCTTTTGTTTAGTTGAGATCAAATTAGAAAGTGTCACCTCATTTGTAATGTTAAAGGAAAAGTGGGAGATGAACTTTTTTGTGAGTTCCGACCAAGATTTGATATTACCAAGAAGTTTGGAGTACCATTCAAGTGCAAGCCCACCTAGAGAATGAGGGAACAATCTCATAAGGCAAGTGGGCTCATCACTGAGATCGGTACATGAAGCACAAAATTCTTTTCTATGATCAGAATTGTTTCCTTTTCCTTGGTATTTTTCAAACCTTGGAGCCTCAAAGTGTTTTGGGAATGGAGGCATATACAAACCTTTATTGAATGGATTAGGACGTAGGTCCCTTTCTGTATATAGAGCCTATTTCTTCTAGATTCCCAATGCCTCAACTTGTTTGGAAAGATGTTTGAATTGTTGTAATAGTTCTTCATTGGGGTTTTTCATGATGGTCTTTCCTTCAAGTTTTTTGTGTCTGTGAGTAGACTATTTGTTGTGCCAAGAACTATGTCTACTCAATTCTTACATTTCTATATTTGATGAATCTAGTGAAGTGTCAGGAGGTGGTGGAGGTATGTTGGCACCTCGAAGACAGAAGGGTCCTTGTTGTGGCATTTGATGTGGCACTTTTTATGGGATTAACTACAATTGTTGTACCATGTGTTGTTGTTGTACCATGTGTGGTAGTTGCTGTTGGGATACCTCTATTGGTTGTATGTGAGACCATGTATGTGAGTGTTGTTGTCGAGGTATCTATTGAGGTTGTTGTTGGTATGCAATTTTTTGCTCAAGGCATCTTCAATATTCCATTTTTTGTTTGAATTGTTCTTGTTGTTTAGCAAACATTGTTTGTTGTTGTTGAAATTGTTGTTGATAAATTGGGTGTAAGTCAAGTGGGTTCACATGGGACTGCATATTAGGAATGTTGGATGTTTGCCACACTTGATGTTGTTTTCATTGTGGTTGATGTTGTTGTTGATATGTGGGATGTGTGTTAAGTGGATGTATACTTGATTGAGGGTTGGAAGTGTTAAGTCCTTGCACCACCATAGGTTGCTGTTGTTGTGGGAGTTGACTAAGTCCTTGGGAAGTGATTTTCATGTTGGTATTTTTGTTTTGGCTCCTTTGTGTTTTGGAGGTTTCTTCTCAGGACATCATATTGACTTGAAAATGAGGTTCATTCCTTTTGGGAATTGGTGTAATTTCAATAAGACTTTTTCTTTGTATTTCAATAGGGACTATTGTAGATGATGTTGCACATAGTGCACTCATGGGAGGCTCCGTAACACTTGATGTCATACCACTTGGTGGGGTTAGGAGCAAAGGTGTACTTTATTGATTTGCCTCCAAAGAAGGTATATCTGGCATCCCTAGAGCATAAGTCCCTTTAGGTGCATCTTGTTGTTGCATCATGTGACTAAAATCAAGTCTCAATGTCCTTTTGGGGTGTTTAGGAATTGGTGGTATTTCATCAAACAAGGGATTAACATTGATGTGTTCAAATGTACTTTGGAGGATTTCAATTGTTGGTTCTTGATGGGACCTTATAGGTGCCATTATTGCATTTGAAAACTCTAAAGGTTGTTTTCCCTTATCTATGTCCAAATTGATCATGGGTTGTAGGTTTTCAATGGTTGTGTTGGTTTGATGTTTGGACTTAGGTCCTTCCATATTTGGGTTGAATTTGACAATTTCTTGGGTTGCCAAAAGTTTGAAGTTTTTACAAAAGTTTTTGTCTTGACATGCCCTAGCCATTTCTTCACCAGTGATGCCATAATTAGTGTTAGATTCATCACTTAAGTGTATAGTACCTTGTTGTATGTTTGATGTGTTATAGTTGAAGGTACTTGTGTTAGGTTGGCTGAATTCTAAGGAATGTGATTGTTCATCCTCAGGTGTGGTTGGTACACTTCCACCTCCAAGTGGTATCGGTACGAGTATAGGTTCAAAGTTAGGAATCCACTAAACCATCCCATACATGGGGGAAGTGTTTGGAGGAAATATCATGGTAGGTGCATTTTTTAAGGTTTTTTGTTTCATAGATTGATTATGAGGATCTTGCGGATACATGTTCAAAGGTTCTGCTAGTAAAGGTTGTGATGCCTCAATTTGTTCTTCGTCAATGGTTTGTTGGGTTCTCTTGCTTTTCTTTTGTCTTAGACAAGGTTTTGGTTGTATTTGTGTCTTAGAAAACAAAGGTTGATAAATTTCCTTGGGTCTCTGGGCTGATTGTGTCCTAGTAAGTGTTGGCATGATACCTAAGAATGTAGATGCAATGGGGAGAAACCTAAATGGACTTTTTTGCCTCCCAAGTGCAAAAGAGGTCAAAACTTGATAATTAAGATGTGGGTATGCAAGATATGAGTGTTTTTGGATTTTTAAGTGTTTAGGGATGTTGTGCAATGTGAGGAAATGCTAAATGAATTAGGGTTTTGACATTCAAAGTGAAAACATGTTAGGGATATTATTAAAATTCAAATACAAGGTGTCATTTTGAAGTTTGACTAGAGGGGATGAAAATGACTCTAAGGTATGCAAAATGACAAATAGGGTTATGTTTTGGACTTGGTAATGACACTAAAGGTAGGTGTATTCAAGGTAGAATATGAAAAGGATGGTTTCCAAGGGTTGATAATGACGTTTGGGACATGAAAAATGAGGGTAAATGCTCAAGAAGGAAATTTGGTTGATGGACAATTTGATAGGGTTTGACTATGCTAGGATGTTGAACAATGTGAGATGATGGGGATATGCCACTAGGGTAAGTAAAAATTATTTTTAGGGATGCAAGGGATATTATTATGCTATGACAATGGTATACTTAAGGTTTTCAACTTAGATAAAACATTTAGAAAGTATTTTGTCTAGGAGTTTAACCTTGTGATAAAGGACTTTGGATCTTGACCAAAAATTGATAAAAGACAAAAAGATCAAATTGATAAAAGATGACAAGGTCAAATATATCAAGACATAGATAGATTTTGACCAAAGAAAGTGATAAGAAAAGATAAAAAGATTAGTTAAGATCCATTATCCGTCAACACTAGGAGATACTCTAAGACTCATACTTTGTCTAGATTTTTAAAAAAATTCAAAGGTTTTGGTGGTTCAAAATGATGTTTTGGGGACTTGAAATGGTGGTGATGCTGAGTGGATATGTAATATGGACAATTCCTATAATGAAAAAGGGGATTTTGGGTGCAAGATGTGGTTTTGGGTCAAGTGTAGAATGGGGAGGTGTAGAGGCTCCTAGATGCAATTTTGGGGTCCTAAAGTGTAGTCCAAAGGCCCAAAATGGTCATGCAGGTACCCAAGTGCACCCTAATAGTGCAAAGTGCACTCAAAAAGTACCAAATATTTCATTGACACACTTGGATCCACTTTGGTCACAGTTGGTAGTTTCTGGGCGTAGTTGGTAAGCTAGGAAGAAGGTTTGTTGATTCTGAAAGGTATGGTTGCCAAATTGATATGCCAGGAAGCTAAGATGTTGGGGTTGATGTTAGGATGGTTTGGGAGGTGAAAAATGAGGTTATGACCTAGGGAATGATGTCTTAAGTGAATATAATGAACACTAGGTGATGCAGAATGCAGATCTAGGCAAGCTAATGCAAGGGGAGCTAACCACGTACCTAAGGACACTGTTGAAGCCCAAAAATGCTATCTAGAATCCAAAAATAGGTCTAAGGACCACCAAGTGCACCCAGATAGTGCCAAAAATTTCAATGACATAGTTGGTACTTTTATGATGTAGTTGGTAGTTTCAGGGCACAGTTGGTAAACTGGGCTGAAAATAAGGCAATTCTAAGAGCTATGATTTCCAGATTGATGTGACAAAGAGGTAAACAATAGGGGAAAATGTTAAGACTAGTATGAATGCTTAAAATGATGGCTATGACACCTAGAATGATGGATAAAGTGGTCAAGATGATGAATAGGTATGCAAAGTGTAGATTTTAAGATGGGAATGCAAAAAACTAAGGGAGGTAAATTGAACCTAAATGGATGCAATATGAAATGTAATAGATACTAAATGAGGACTAAAAGGTGAAATATGAAGTCTATATGATGCATGAATGAGGTCTATACTAGGGTGAATCCAAGTGAAGCCTATGCAAGTGTGAGATCTACATTTTGCCAAGCACCTTTAGGAGCATAAGTCAACATGTTTTCCAAGGTTTGAGTGTGTTGAACCAAAGTTTGAAAAGTTTGGACAAGGGTTGAAATGTTTTGGAAATGTGTGATGTTTTGACAAGGTTCAAGGTGTAAATTTTAATGTTGGCTATTATCTTGATTATGTTTTACACACACGCAAGACAGATTAAGACAAGAATAGTTGTTGTTAAAAGTGAACAAGTACACCACAACCTAGGCTTTTAGGACTGTATCCACTGAATTCCAACTTGAACTGAAGTTCAGTTGTGCTTATCTAGAGTAGACAACCTAGGATCTTGGCACCATAGGCTCCCCCTTAGAGCACACTCACTTCTCGAGGCTACCAAGATCTGATTCCCAAGGGGCATGACTTCCCAAGGGATTGTTGCCTCTACTAAGGACCACGAGAATGTAGGATGTCTTCACAAGCATGGGTGACCCCTTGAGCCAATGGATAGAAAGGATTTTGGCCACTAAAACATGGTTTTTTGTAAGGGCATTCCATTTGGAAAGTGAATGATAAAATCCTGCAAGAAGGTCTCCTAGCCTTGAGAATCAGGGTTTAATGCACCACAAGGGTACTGGAGGAGAGCTGTCATGCAGAAATACCACTGACACAGCTTTCACTATAATCAAATTTTATATAGTAGCTAGAATTTTGAGCTAGATTTGGCCCATTACTACTCTAAGGTCATCCCCTGGCATACCCAATATCAAGTATCTTGGTCCAAGGTAGGCCTCCTATAGAAGTTACACAAATTTCTCTTACACCCAAGATCCATGAATGGTGAGGGGAGAGGATTAATCCAATGTAACTCATAGGGATTTAAACACTATAGACATGCCAGGTAGAAAATAAAAAGTTCATTTTAAGCACCAAATGAAGTGTTATCTAATCTAGGAAATCCACACACATAGTTTTGAAAGACACACAAAGTCTTCGATAACGTCTTGCAAAGCACACATTAGTAGTTTCTTATGATCATGTCTTCATCCCATAATTTCCACATGTTGCAAGTAGACCATTAGTAACACAAAAATCATCTAATCTAAGTTCTAGAAGGAAATGGAAACCTTATGTGCATATTCTAATTGATGTATGTGGTCACTGTGAACCAGGTGTGCTCTAATAGAGCAGGTGGCATTCCAAAAGGCCAAAATGGATCAGAACACTCCCAAGTGCACCTAGACAATAAAAACTATTTCAATGACATAGTTGGGGCCAAGTTCACTATAGTTGGTAGTTTTTGGGCATAGTTGGGAGCTCAGGTGCAAGTTATGGGGAATTGGTGCCTAGATAAGACCCAAAAATTGAAAATTTCAAAGCTACACTCCCAAGTGCACCCAAATAGCGTAGGCTACATCAATGATGTAGTTGGTAGTTTTATGATGCAGTTGGGAAGTTAGAAATAGAAAAAAGAGGTTTTGGTGGCTTTTGGACTCCTAAAACTGCTCCTAGGGGTCCCAAGTGTGCCCTAACAGAGTAGAGTGCACCTTAGGGCAACAAGCTAAAAAAATGCTTGAAAAAAGAGCATATAAGAATTTTAAAGGACCCCTTAATTAATCTAGGTGTGAAAAGGAATAGCATATAATTGTTATACCCTTCCAAGTGAGCTCCTTCCTTGCACCTACAAGCACAAAACAAGAAAACCCAAGTTAGATATGCATGTTCATGTCGGGTTCACCAAATTTTAGCAACTAGAAAATGGGTTAAATGCATAACATACTATGAGAAATCACAAAACTCAATCAACATACGTTAGCACCCACTAGTCTATGATGAAAGACAGACTAATAAAGAAAGCAATAAAAAACCCCTATTTCTTTTGTAGCTCTTGTGTCCTTCTTTCTTCTCCAAATGATGTAGCTCCAAAGTTGCCTATAGTGCACACAAAATTTAAGCAAAAGTTTATGATGTGGGAATGCCATGAGAATATTATAAGTGTGATTTTAGTGTGAGAGAAAGAATTTAAAATGCAAAGAAGTAGGGACTCAAAGACTGAAGAATTTGGACCTAAAGACTTCCAAGACTTCCAAGGACTTTAGGAATTCAAGGATTCAAGGACTTCCAAGACCGAAAATGAGAGGAAGAATGCTCATTTTATAATGGGCATGGAGGATGAGAGCATTGGATTTTTCACTCATAGATATGTGATGTGGCAAGAGATTCCCTTGAGAATCCATGATGCATATGACAAAAGATGCCAATTGTAAGATTCTATGATGCATGGAAGTCAAACATGGCTAAATATGGAAGAGAATCTACTGACGCATCATAAGACACCTCAACCCACTTAAAGCCAAGAATCTATGACAAATAAACCAAATAGGGACATGCGTAAGAGAATAAGAATATTTGATTATGACATATCTTATCCAAGTGTCAAAGGAGAATCCATGAGGTGTCATATCCAAGTGTCATGATGATGCAATATTTTATGAAATATTTGAATTAAAAATCCTTTTATTCCACAAAATAAGAATTAGTAGAAAATGGAATTAATGATGGAAAATGGAACTCAGGAAATTGTGAATTTCCATGGTTTGCGAGTGATAAATCAATTAACTAACAAAATTAATTAATTGAGGATGATAATTAGGAAGAATAATTAGAAAGAATAATAGGATTAATTTATTGGTTATTTAATCCTATAGGGAAAATTAGTAGATGATTGGCCAAAAATGATTAAATAAATGCGTTACTATCCTTTGATGAAAATGTAATGATAATGGATATCAAATAAGATGATGATAGATAGACCAAAGCCATGGTAAAATTGATTGATTGAAACTGATAACATGCCAAGGAAACATGACATGAATTGATTGATATGTAACATTTAACCACCATTGTAAATGATACAGGATTGAAATTGATTGAAAAGGTTTGATTATATTAACATTTACGGACACTATCAATATTATTAAAATGGTTGATGATGCCATGATCTAACATTGAAAGCCTCAACAATGTCAAAGATTGAATGACATGAATGATAATTTGACCTAGCATTGAGAGCCACGAGAGTGCTAAGGTTAGATTGATAAGATTGATAGGTTGATAGGTTTCCAAGGCACTAAAAGCCACAACAATACCTAGGAGTCAGATAAATGATGATTGATTGGAGATGTTTGATATGTTTCTAGTTTACTAGAACTGATTTTGAGTTGATTTAGGGTGATTCTGAGTTGATATGAAATTGATGTGAAAGAGGATACAAATGATAAAGTATGATCAATTTGGCCAAAAGATCAAAGTTAGTAGAATGAAAAAATGGGACAAATTAGTATGAATAAGTGATGAAACCATAGATGTGAACCATTTTTGAGCATCTACAGTATGATGTTGTCATGTGCATGCATACTTGTATTTTTTTTATCAAAAATACCTTGGCTTTTGTTTAACCTTGTTCCAAAGATCTCTAGGTGGGGAATTAAATCAAACACAAATAGAAATAAAAATTACATGCAAATATAAATAATATCAAAAAATATTGAATCACACAGAAGAGAACACAAGACACCAAGATTTATTACAATCCATAATCCCTTACAACTCAATACTACCACAAGAAGCGATTTTTGCATCACACATTATGAAAATTCCTAACCCTAAGCTCTCTTATTCAAGTATTTTTTCCTCTTTAGTGTTATAATTAATTATTACATGTCACCCCAAAATATTGATAAAATAGGGCCCTGATCAATCACTTCCTTGATCAGTCACCACAAACTAACATGCACATCATCAAATTCTATGACAAGACAAGTAGTTTCATTCATGTCAAGATAAAATAGATTACCTCTAGTATAATCACCTTTTCCAATTAGTTTTCCATTAGTTTCATAGATCTTTCTTCTCTTGTTCTCAAACTCAACTCTGCAACCTAAACTATTCAGTTGTCACACACTCAACAAGTTATCATTAAGTCTTTCTACATAATAAACATTGTCACACATAATCTTTTATTTCAATTTCATTGATCCTTTTCCTTTTATTAAATAGGGTGAATCATTACAAATATTATACTATTTTCATTGTAATAATCAAGGTAATGGACTTACTTTTATCTCCAGTCATGTGATGTGAACACCCATTATCAATGATCCATCTATCACTCTTGTTCACATAAGATACTAGTGTAGTTAACTCAAACTCATCAGAATCATCCTTCATTGCAACATACACCAATCCATCATCATGGTAATTAGATCCATGTTTGGTTTCCTCATCAGCAATCTAGCAAGACTTCCCTCCTTTACCATTATAAAAAATTTTGTCCTCATCTTTTTTGCTTCTATATTTGTCTCCACTTCTACTATCCTTCTTCTTTGGAGATCTAGTAACAATATGATGAACCTCATTATAATTAGATCACATGATAGGTAGATTACCTTTGACATTTCATTTTCCTCTGTGAAATCTCCTTACCAACAATGCATAAGTTGTTCTCCATCCTCCTCATTTGTATCACTATCACTAGAAACACATTTGACCTTTTTATTTTTCTCTTTAGGTTCCTTTAATGATATTTTAGTTTTGAAAAAATATTTAGTATTTTTAATTTTTAAATTATCAAGATTAGTGAGTTCAAAGGTAGTGAGCCTACCCATCAAACTTTTAAGGGATAGATTAGTACTAGGTATATATCTTAGCTCTAATATGGTAGAAACTCTAAGAGCATAGATAGGCAATAGTTTTCTTAGTGGTTTTCCTATTACAATCTCATCATCAATGATAGTACTAGCTCCTCTAATAACATTCACAACATGTTATATTCTAGAGAAATATTGAACAATGTTCTCACCTTCTTGCATTCTCATGTCATTGAACTTATGTCTTAGACTTTTAGATTTGGATTTCAAAACATTTGTATCTAATCAATAAATTGTGTATAAAGCATCCAACATCTTCTTTTCATTGTCACAATCCTTGATGTCATCAAACTCTAAGTAACTTAGGGAAACGAAAATCTCCAACATTGCCTAATTGTGTTCCTTCTTCTTTTTCAGATCATTAGGAGCTAGGGCTCCAGTAGGATCAACATGCTTAGTGGTGACAATAGATTGTGCATGGCCTCCAAGACCTCCTAGGTGTTATAGTAGAATATTTGGTGTTAACCGAGTTACAAAAAATCATTGGTTTTATATTGTGTTGATATATTAAAAGGATTTTTGGATTTATTTTCATAGTAACTAACTCACCCCTCCCCTCTCAGTTACTCTTTATTTCCAATAATCAGTATTAGAGCATTTGGTTCTTGTAGATAAGGTTTCAATGACCTAGGCTAAAGATGAAGAAGTGTTACAGATAGGATATTCTTAAGTTGAATAGAGACAACTTCCAAGCATGGTAGGAACTCATGAAGCTACATTTGGAAACCATTGGAGATATAGGTCTCAAATAGTAGAATAAAAAATATGTGGTGCCTATTGGACCTTTGTCCATGGATAGAATTGTGGAAAAGAAGAACCATAACATAAAGATGATTGGCATTGCATCTACTCTTAATTATGATGAACTTGATGAAGTCAAAGATTTTCCTACTACTCATGAACTGTGGAACAAACTAAAAGATGTATATGGAGGAGATGATAATGTGAGGAGAGCTAAGGAAGAAATTCTAATAGGTCAATTTGATTAGATGAGGATGAGAGAGGATATAAACATTACACAATGTAGTGAAAGAATCAAAGCAAGTGTAATTGTAATTAGAGCCTTGTGAGGGAAAATAGATGATGTGAGAGTAGTCAGCAAGGTACTTAGAACTCTTCTTCCTATTTCTACAAGTAGAATGTCAGCTATTCGAGAGATGAGATGTGATCCTAAAAATGATATAACTTTGGATGCATTAGTGGGAAGTTTGACAACTTTTGAGTTCGATAACTTTGATAGTTATGTTCCTAACTCTAGTTGCATTGAGTTTGTATTTCAAGCTAAACTATCACTCAAGAAGAAAGGTGGAAAATTCAAAAGAAAAAAGTCTCATAGTGAAGATGAAGATAATTTTTCTAATGACCATGAAGTCATTGAAGCCCTACTTTCAAGAAGGTTCCCTTAAGGAAAAGGAAAGTACAAAGGTAAAATGCCTCTCATATGTTTTTCTTGTGAAGAAGTTGGTCATATTGCTACAAGGTGTCCTAACAAAGAAGGAAAAGAAGAGAAGAAGCATGACAAGTACAAAGACAAGAAATATTTCAAAAGCTATAAAGGCTACAAGGATAAAGGTAAGAAATCTTGTTACATGGCTAAAGATTCTAACACTAGTGATGAAGATGAAATGGTTTACATTGCTGTAAAAAATGAATCAAATGATGAAAATAATAAGATGGCCCTTAGTTCTCATATTAGCAAGAATGATGCATGGATTATTGATAGTGGTTGTTCTCACCACATGACTAATGATAAATCTAAATTTGAGAACCTGAACCACTATGATGGTGGGAGTGTAAGATTTAGAAATGATGAGCGTTGTTATGTAAAAGGAAAAGGTTGTATTACATTGACTAATGAACTCATATGTGACAATGGTTACTAGGTTGAAGGACTGAGACACAATCTACTTAGTGTGACATAGTTGAATAACATTGGATTCAAGGTAGAATTCATAAATGGAAAGGCCAAGTTGTTGGATGGGAAAGGAAATATATTTGGGACTGGCAATCAACCCAAAGGTAATCTATTCTATCTTGATCTAACTGAAATTTCATATTTCCTAGCTCAAGTAAAGGAAAGTTGGTTATAGCATAAAAGGTTGTGTCATGTGAAGTTTGATAACCTAGTCTACATAAGAAAGAACAAAAGAGTGAGAGGCATTCCTAGTCTAAAGAAACCTCATATGGGCATGTGCAAAAATTGTCAAATTGGGAAGATGGGACAGAAAAGTTTCAAAAGAAAGAATTATCATTCTAAAGAAGTTATAGAGCTGGTTCATACATATTTTGTGGACCCATTGGCATAGAAAGCTATTTTGGGGATAAGTAATTTATTTTTTTTGTTGATGGTTATTCCAAAATGATAATATTTATGTACCTAAAAGATAAATCTAAAGCATTTCAAAAATTCAAGTGGTATCTAGTAGAGTGGAGAAAGAAATAGGAAAGAAACTAAATTATTTAAGGTTGAATAGAGGAGGAGAATTCATCTCAAATGAATTCTATAATTA
Source organism: Cupressus sempervirens (assembly GCA_028749045.1). Taxonomy (NCBI): domain Eukaryota; kingdom Viridiplantae; phylum Streptophyta; class Pinopsida; order Cupressales; family Cupressaceae; genus Cupressus; species Cupressus sempervirens. The sequence continues at coordinate 331,585,816 of CM053790.1, forward strand.
AAGAGGTTTCAAAAGATGGGTATCTGCACCCAATACACTTTAGTAGAATGGCATAGTAGAAAGAAGAAATATATCCATTACGGATTGTGCAAGGACACTCATGATAGAGAAAAATGTTGCAATCAAATACTAGAAGAAGTAATCAACACAATAGTTCATATCTTGAACCAAGTTTTGCTAAAGAAGGACTCAAATCAAACACCTTATGAATTATGGTATGGCTATAAACCTAATGTGTTATATCTTGAAAGAATATAGGAAAAGAAAACTTGATGTGAAAAGTGATGAAGGAATATTCTTGGGATACTCTAACAAGAGCAAAGAATATAAATGTTTGAATCTTTGTACTCTCAAAGTTATAGAAAGTGCACATGTGAAAATTGATGAGTTTGCAAAAAAGAACCTAAAAAATATAGAAACTTTGTCTACTATGAACTTGATACTTTACCTAAAGTTAAAGAAAATGCAATTCAAAATCAACAGTCTTCACCACCCAAGTCCCCTAAATCTATAGTTCAACCTAGGTTGTAGCCAGTGCAACCTAAGTCATAGTCAAAAAAACCCAAGTCACAGTTAGAAGGACCCATGTTTCAACATGTCAAAACCAAGTCACAGTCTAAAGGACCCAAGTCACAAATAGTGGGACCTAAGCATGATTTAGAAGATCATTTTGAGCATGGTGAACCAAGTGAATTCAGAAAGAAGGTACTTGTACTTGCTAGATATGTCAAAAGGCATCATGCATCTAAAAAAATCATTGGTGATTAGTCCAAAGGCATAATGACAAGGAACAAATTAAAATGTACAAATTTTCCTACTGAGTTTGAAGCTAGAATTGTTAAAGATGCATTAGAAAATGAAAGATAGATTGAGGCAATGAATGAAAAGATTGTAATAAAATGGGTATTCATAAACAAGTTGAATGAGAATGGATAATTTTCAAGAAACAAAGCAAGGTTAGTTTTTCAAGGTTATGCTCAAGAAGAAGGTATTGATTATGGAGAGACTTTTTCATCTATTGCAAGACAAGAAGGTGTTAGAAAACTACTTTCTTATGCTGCTCATAAAGAATTTAAAGTATATTAGATGGATGTAAAGTCATCTTTCTTGAATGGAATCCTAGAAGAAGAAGTCCACATTGATCAACATAAAAGTTTCATAGATTCTTAAAAAAGGGATATGGTTTATAGACTACACAAAGCTTTATATGGTCTCAAACAAGCCCCTAGATCTTGGTATGAAAGATTGCACAGTCATCTAGTAATGATTGGTTTTCAAAGGAAAAATGACAACAAAAATTTATACATAGAGGAAGGACTAGATAAGAAGATAGTATTTGTAGAAATATTTCTAGATGATACATTATTCACTTGACATGATGATTTATGCAAATCCTTTTTTGAGGAGATGAGCAAAGAGTTTGAAATGTCAATTTTTTGAGAGATTAAATTCTTTGTTGGATTGCAAATTCAATAGAAGAAAGATGGCATATAAATTACTCAGTCAAAGTACATTAAGGAGACATTGAAGAAATTTGGAATGGAAGATTCCAATCTAGTTGGAACACCTATCTCTACTAGACATAAGCTTTCCAAAAATTATGATTCTAGAGAGGTAGATCAGACTACATATAGATCACACACAAGACTTGATATTGCATTAGCAGTTGGTATGGTGGCAAGATTTTCTACTAATCCAAAGGAAAACCATATGATGGCAATAAAAAGAATAATGAGGTATCTATAAGATACTAAAGATTATGGTTTGTGGTATAAGAAAGGAGGCAACTTTGAATTGAAAACCTTCACTAATGTTGATTGGGTAGGAAGTATTGATGATAGGAAAAGAACTAGTGGTGGAGCATTCTTTCCTAGAAAGAGACTATTGTCTTGACAAGCAAGAAGAAGAATTGGATCACTCAATCTACAATAGAAGTAGAATATGTTCTAGTAGCAATTAATTATTCTAACATCATTTGGTTAAAGCAATTGATGGAAGGTACGAAGGAAGAAATCAAGGACCCAATAGTTATCTTCTATGATAACACTAGTACAATTAATATTTCCAAGAATCCTATGATACATACCAATACTAAATAGATTGCAATAAAATATCATTTTTTGAGAGAATTGGTGCAAGAAAAGGAGGTGAGATTGGAATATGTAAATAAAAAGGAACAAATTATAGACATATCCACCAAGAAATTACCTAAGGATGCATTTTTATATCTAAGAGGTAAGCTAGGGGTCATACCCCTATCTAAAGCTCACTAATCATATTTTAATGATGCATCAATCAAGCACTTTGAAGATTAGAAAAGTTGATGTAGTACTATTAGAATAGATTACATATGAATTAGTGTATTAGTTATATGAAAAATACATTGATTATTTTCTTTGGCATTAGATGTCAAAGAGGGAGAGTTTTTCATCATATGAGAGAAATTTTTTATTAGTAAAGAAGGAGATTTTGTTGTCAAAGGGAGGAACTATGGTTCAAAGAAAAGATTGATGTCAGAGGGAGTTCTCATGGATGAGAATCGAAATGAAACTAAGGATATTATCCTTACTTAAATTTTTCTCTAAAATTTCATTGTACTATGACATGTTGTGTGGGCATCAATTCAAAAGAGGGAGATTATTGGAAAAAATTATGCAATTGTATATTGCATTTGATGTTACACAAAATGTCAAGCCTTGTCAAGAAAGTCAGTGATTGTCAAGCTCACTCAAGCATTGAAGACTATTTCTAGTGTATGTTGAGTGTTCTAGTTATAACTGTTACCACATTTTGTTTGCCCCACCAAATTTCAAAATTTGAATGTTACCCCGCCCAACGGTCACCTCCCCGATTACTAATATTTTAATACCCACAAAGATATCAAAATTACCTAAGTTCTGAACCTTATGATATTTTTGTACCTTGCAAGTTTTCTGCCATCAGGTCAAGGCCAATCAATGGTCGTCACCATCTTGCTATGATGAAGTTGTGCGAGGTTTACGATGGTGACATAGCGTCTGGTCGACGCGTGTCTGGTTGGTCTAGCTTGCAGGGCAGAGGATGGCGCGGGTTGAAAAAGTTTTATCGCAGGTCAAAAATGTTTTGTGGTGACATAGCACCCGTCAAAAAAGGTGTGCCGATGACGGTGAGTCAGCATGTTCAGTGGCAAGGTTTGGTGGGCCGGAGAAGATAAACGGTGAGGTTTTAGGCAAGTGGTTGGGTTACATCAGGTACTTCATTTGCCCAGTTGGCAGAGTCTAGTGTCACGGTGGAAAATTAGAGGGAGCCATGTGCACCAGATCTTCAATTCAGCCAGCACAGTCAAGAGACGAGTCTTCACGATTGTCAGATCTGCAGAGATCTACGGCTAGCACTATCTCGCCATCAGAAACCACTCGGGAGATAACCTGGTGACGTAGCGATAGGGTGCCACATGTCCTGGTGGGACCATATTTCATGCCACCAGTGTAGTAGGGATTAAACGACCGACAGACCAACAGGGAAGTGCCACATGTATCGCAGGTCCAGCGAATTACGAGGGAGGAAGGTCGTAGGAAGGTGGGTCTTTGTGACCATTAGATTAGAGAAGATCAACGATTGTCGCCATGGTGAAGATGTGTGATCTTTACCATAGCGACATAGTGATAGGTCACCAAGTGTCAGTAGGGCCAGGTCTCACCAGGGTGCAGTCACTGAGGTGTTGCCAGGTGTCAGTTGGATACGACAGCAGTTGCAGAGGTGGTGCCAAATATGATGGGCCCGAGGTAAGGACAACGTGGAGTATGATGAGTCTTCAAGATCGTCAGATCTAGGCTGATCGATGGTCATCGCCACCTTGCTATGGGTAAGTCGCTCGAGGTTTATGTTGGCAACACAATGCCTTGTTGACACGTGTCTTGCTGGCCCAATCATAAAGGACGATTGGTGGTTGGTGGTTAATGTAATCATCACAATTAATATTAATATCTGCAAGGGTGGCACGGTTAGTCTGATGACGGAAGGTCAACCACGAAAGACTTCCCCAAGTGGCAGAACAAAGAAAGGTGATTGGCCCGCATGACCCTGCTGGCTCGTATAGCCTGATTGACTTGCTTCAACCCTATTGATTCATGAACTAGGACGCAAAGATGATCAATGTTATCTTGTGATCTGATCTTCGTGATCAATTCTGACCTACCAGAAATGAATGCAAGGCATAGGGAAACACTCCACCGTCTCAGTCGATCCATCTACTATGTTAGGATCATTCATTGGTGCCGCTTCTATCTACTCGTGGTGTTCCTTTAGTTGAATATCTGATTTTGTACTTCAGAACCATGCTCGAGTGTGATCTTTGATCAGATATTTTGGGGTTCAATGGCAGTAGTTGAGCAGTTAATGCAGAATCATTTCCCGCATTTATGCCTAAACTATAAAGGCAATTTTGTAATATTTTCCAAGGGTCGACTCTTTCTAATTTCTCTGATATTGCTCTACAACTCTCATTGCAACATTCCCTGTGCCTTTGAACTGAATGATTCTTTGTTTTATCTCCCTCGGCCATTAATGTGTATGTGCATCCCTTTTGCCTCTCATTGGTGTATTGTCGAGATCTGTAGCCTACATACTATATCTATTTTTGCCTACTGGATAATATATAAGTGAGATTTTTCTTTCCTTATGTTATTCAGTTTGGTTTCTTGATCTACATGAGGTTATTAGATCAAAACAAGCCTATATGTATATATCCTTAGTTTCATTCTAGTTCAATAGTGCATATATGGGCAGAAATGGGTATAAACACTCTACTTTGGTGCATCACCTCCGTAGTTTAGGTAGGGTAGAGTTGTTTTCTGCATCTCCTTCTTCCCCTTTTCCTTCCAAGAGTAGTTAGGTGCGCCCTGATAGTAAGAGGAAGCTGGCCTTCTTCGAAGACTCAACCTCGTAGTTCAAGTCCCACAGCTTGGAGGTTGTTTCCATGTTTCACTAGGTTGTCCTCGCACATAGGCCTTGGACAAGGGTACAAACCTAAGTGACAACAGTTTTTGGCATGCCTGATGGGACAGTCCTATTGAAGATTTAAATTCTATTGGTGTCAAAGAAGGAATAATTTCAGAGATTAATGCTGAAGAGGTAGTGCTGGCTTTAGTATTCAAGCCTTCAAGAGGCTGGTCCTTCAAATTACTTGGCGACTCTGAACATCAACAAACCTGGTTCCAGGCCAAAGTTGCAGTGATTCATGCCCAGAGCTGAAACAAGGGCATCTTCTAGAGGTAAATTTCAATATTAAGAGCTTTCCCTTTCAAATCCTAGAAGGAGGACTAGAATTTCATTATCACCAGTTAGGGGTGAAAAATAGTTAATATACCTATAAGGTCTGTCTCTACTCCTCCTAGTGCTCGAACTCAGCCTAGATTGCCATCAACGCTCATCAATAGAGCACTTGTTTACATGGCACAACCAAGAGTTCATTCTTTTGCCACCTTTAATGGTGGGAGTCCTCTATTGTTAGCCCAAAGACATGATATACCAGTATTTGCACTAAAAAGTATACCTGATTTTACTGGTGAAACTTCCATCTCCCCTTTAGAACATATCCAAGAAGTAGCAAATGTCTATAATATTCATGGTATTACAGAGGATGATGTTGTTGTCAGACTTCTAGCCTCATCTTTAAAAGAAAAAGCATTACAGTGGTATAGGGGCTTAGATCATAGTTCTATAACTGATTGGGATGAATTAGGAGTAGGATTATGCAAACATTTTGAAGATAAGAGTGACCGTTTGTCACTATTAGAGCAGCTAACTACAATAAAAAGAGCCCCCCATGAATGTATGACTGATTTTTAATTATATATTCCAAAAGACATGGGATAGAATACCTACTGCAGTGAAACCTACCCCTGGTAATGCCTTCTTGCATTACCTTAGAGCTTTTAACAATGATATTGCCACTACAATCCAAACTATGGGAGGGGATACCTTGCCTAATGCTTATGAGATAGCTGTAAAAGCTGAGAACATCCTAATACAAGGAGGAAAATTGGCTCCAAGGCCTCCTATGCCTTTCTTTCCTAATGTTCCTAATCACCAACCAGAAATGACCCCTCTTCCTACAACGTCTACATCACAAACCCTTACTCCAGTCCCTCGAGCTTCTACATCCTCAAATGGGATAGATGAGCTCAAAGAAATGCTCCAAGGTCTAGTGTTGAATACAGATAAAAGAGAGAAGACCCTGGATAAAAAATTGCAAGAGCAGGGGAGGGAGTTGAAGGACCAGGGGAAGAGATTAGAGGATAGTCTCTCTATGATACAAAAAATGAGTAACAAGGTGGTGACCTTAGAAAGGCAGCAAGCTCAAAGTGGCAAGCCTCCCCAACTGCAATATCAAGCTCCAAGTGGTGGTAGGCTTCCTAATTAGTGGAATAGCTCCTTTGATCAGGGTAGGCAAAATAGTCATGCTTCTACTTCAAGTTCAAATCAGAATAGAGCTATAGTCCCTCAAAATAACTTGGCCCAAGATCAAGATTTCTATCCTTCTTGCAACTATTCTTATACCTATTGCATGTGCCAGAAGGCAGAATCTTATATCGCCCTAACTGTCCAAGAACCTACAGCAAAGCAATCATACACGGAGGATCATCCCAAGGAGGCATCATATATTCAAGGATGTGATGATTGCTCTTTCATGAATCATCAGGATGGGGAGCATTGTAATGTAAACCAGGATTCTGTTGCTCATAACACAAGAAGCAGGAAGAGAGCTATGGAACATGCTGCCCCTCCTTCTCCTAAGCAGGCCTCAACTTCAAGTGCTACACCTCATATACAAGCAACAAATGAACAAGCAAGTACTTCACAATAGCAAAAGCAAGATCCAAGAAAGAAAGATGCAGGTGATCCTTATGTTGCCCCACCTCAACCTTTTATAGGTGCAGCTCCCAAAGTTTCTACCAAAGTTCCTAATTCACCTTTCAGTGTGGTATATCAAATGAAGAAAACCAATGTGAATATCTCTATGTGGGATGCTATTGCTACCATACCAATGCAGAAGAGGATGCTGCAGCAAGAATTAGAGAAGATTGAACTCAAGGATCAGCCATCTATCATGGAGAATGCCACAAGTCTAGTACAACCAGTAGGGGATGTGGAGACAAATAAAAGGGTTAGACCTCCCCCATTCTATGTTTCCCTGATTATAGGAGGCAAATTAGTCCACAATTGCATGATAGATTCAGGGGCTAGTAGCTCAGTAATGCCTAGGTGTGTTGCTGATGCTTTAGGGATGAAATATGAGCCCATTGTTAGGGATGTGTTACAACTAGATGGTAGTACTGTCAAAACCATAGGTATCCTTAGGAATGTGGAGATGGGCCTACATGCATGCCCCGGTTGCACTGTGATTCAAGATATATCTGTTGCTGAAGTCAAGCCCTATTTTGCCATCTGTCTTTCAAGAGACTTCACTACTCAGATTGGTGGATTCATATCTGCTGATTGGTCATATATGTCATTTAAGACCAGATATGGAGCCAATGCCTCAATTAGAGTAGAACCTCAAGCCCTTCATCACACTAAATCTTACACCCCCAATTTCATCAATATGAATTGCCCTATTCTAGAGATGGATGAAAATGACATAGTAAATGAGCTTGTCACTTCCATAGCAGAGATTCCTGACTTTTCTTGGATGAGTGGGAAAATGTATATTAGTTTGAGCCTATGTCAAAAATTCTTGAGACAGGCCTTAGTACATATTGCATAATAGAGAAAGAGGCTCAAGTTCCTGATCTTGTTGGGACTAATGATGATATAAATGGAATATGGAGTATGTACTTTGATGTCTCAAGGAATAGAAATGGATTAGGGGCTGGTGTTATGTTGGTCTCTCCTACACAAATAAGATACTACTTCTCCTTCAGGCTCCAATTCAGTTGCACCAATAATGTGGCCGAGTACGAATCCTTGATTCAAGGTCTCTTACTTGCCCAAAAGAAGGGAATCCAAGCCTTAAAAGTGTATGGAGATAGTGACTTGGTAGTGAATCAGGTGAGAGGCCAGAATATCACCAAAAATGGCCTGCTCAAGTCTTATAAACACAGAGTCTGGGATTTGCTTGAGGGGTTCAATGCATTTAATATTCAGAGCATTCCTAGGAAAGAAAATAAACATGCTGATAGACTTGTAGCGGTGGGTGCAGCTTATGATGTACCAGGGAATCTTGAGGAGGAGAAGAAGCAACAAATTAGGGTGGTAGTGAGGCCTGCCATCCCTGACAACAACACTCATTGGCAAGTGTTTGACTCTGATGAGCAAATTGTGAGTTTCTTGCAGAATGAGGCAGAATTCTCAAATAGGAACCAGTCAAGGCTGCAAGATCAGTATGGTGATCAGATCATTCACCTTAGTTCTAACAAGTTTCCCAAGGGTCTCATTACTTTGGAAAGGGTTTTTAATCCTAATGATCAAACAAGAGGCAAAGGAATAAATCTAGCTGTAGAAAAGGATGATTATGCCCCAGTTACAATTGTTGATGGAAAAACTCTGAATATGGGGAAGGTATGTTCTGAAACTGAGCAAGAAAACTTCATTCATTTATGTCAAGAATTTAATGATGTATTTTCTTGGACATATGATGACTTAAAAGGGTTTGACCCTAGTTTGTTTCAGCATACCATAGATCTAGTTGATAAGGCCAAACCAGTAAGGCAAAAACAGAGACCAGTGAATCCTAAGATTGAGTCCCTAATGAGAAAAGAACTATCCAAGTTGATAGAGGCCAATATAATATTTCCTGTCAAACACTCATCATGGGTAGCTAACCTTGTCCCTGTAAGGAAGAAGAATGGGGAAATCAGGTTGTGTGTGGACTTTAGGGATCTTAATCAGGCTTCTCTTAAAGATCACCATCCTCTCCCTTCCATGGAGCAAATTCTATCCAAGGTCAATGGGTCAAGGAGATTCTCTTTTCTTGATGGATTCTTTGGTTACAACCAAGTGCTGGTTAAAGAATTTGATATACATAAAACAATATTTACTACTAAATAGGGCACCTAAGCTTACTACAAGATGCAATTTGGACTAACAAATGCAGGTGCCACATTTCAGAAGGCAATGGAGATGGCCTTCAAAAAATTAATTGATAAGTTTGTCTTAGTGTACCTTGATGATATAACTGTATATTCAAAAGATGTAGAAAATTATTTTGTTCATCTAAGGCAGGTATTTCTAAGATGTAGAGAGTTTGGGGTTTCCCTCAACCCAGCCAAGTGTGTCTTTGCTACAAGCCAAGGAAAATTATTGGGACACATTGTATCTGAGGATGGTCTGACCATTGATCGAGAAAGAACAAAGGCAATACTTTCCCTTCCTCTTCCTAAACACAAGAAGGGGCTACAAAGTTTCCTTGGTAGAATAAACTTTGTGAGAAGGTTTATCCCTAATCTTGATACCATGGTGAAACCTTTTACAGCAATGCTTAAGAAAGACATGGTCTTCTCATGGACCAAGGAGGGGAAGGAGAGTTTTGAAAAGATCAAGACAGCCATAGCCTTAGCCCCTACTCTCATGAATCCAAATTTTGAGAAAGATTTCATCCTCTACACTTTAGGTGGTGAGTCAAGTATTTCTGCTGTCTTGACTCGGACAAATGGCAAGGATGAGGAGCAGCCCATAGCTTTCTTTAGTGAAGGGCTTAAAGAATATGAAGATAAGTATAGCTTTTTTGAGAAGCAAGCCCTTGTAGTCATCAGAGCCTTGAAGAAATTCAAGCACCTCTTATCCCACAATAGGATCCATTTGTTGGTGCCCCATGCCAGTGTAAAAGATTTTCTGTTAAGAAAGGATATCAGTGAAAAGAGAGCTAGATGGATCACTAGGGTAATGGAATATGATGTTGATATTTAGATTACCAAGCTGGTAAGAGGGAGAGGATTGTGCAAAGAAATGTTGTCAGGTCAAGATTCTGATGAAGAGGCTGCTATGGTATTAACAGAGCAGCAGGAGGAAGGAAATGTTAACGGCCCAAAGAGCTGGATAAATAGTATGAAGAGCTTCTTATCAGGGAATGGGTATCCTCAGGGATTGGAAAGACCTAAAAGAAGAAAATATAGATTGCAGTCCATTCCCTACATTGTGATTGATAGTATCTTATTCAGGAAGGATTTTAATGGGACCCTGTTGAGATGAATTGAAGAGGACCAGGCTGAAAGGATGATTACAGAACTTCATGATGGCCTTGATAGCAACCATTTCTCTGCAAGAACAACTGCCATGAAGATCATGAGGGCTGGTTATTATTGACCATCTCTGTTCCATGATTGTTATAGGTATGTGAGAAAATGTGAGAAATGTGCTTTCTTTTCAGGGAAAAAAAGGCTTGCAGCTCTCCCCCTTCATCCTATTCAGGTGGATCAGCCCTTTACCAAGTGGGGGTTGGATTTTATAGGCCCTATTAATCCTCCATCTAGTGTAGGTCATAAATGGATTTTGGTTGCTACTGATTATTTCACTAGGTGGACAGAAGCAGTTGCCTTGAAGGATGCCGCAGAACCATTAGTTGTTGAATTCCTTGATGGGATTGTGTCTAGGTTTGGTGCTCCTTCTACTATCATCTCAGATAATGCTAAATCTTTTGTTGGAACCCAAATTTGTGCATGGGCAATGAATCACGATATCTACCTAAGCACATCATCAAATTATTATCCCTAGGGCAATGGTTTGGCTGAGTCTTCCAACAAGAATCTGATCAGAATCATGAAGAGGACAATAGAAGACAATCAGAGGGTTTGGCATAAGAAATTAAGAACTGCTTTGTGGGCTGATAGGATAACACCCAAGAGATCTATTGGGAGTTCACCTTTTGTGCTGGTATATGGTAGGGAGGCTAGACTCCCAATTTCACTAGAATTCCCTTCCTTGGAGTTGGCTCATCAGCTGGAATTGATTGAAGATAGTGTCATGTCAATAAGAATGGCAGAGCTGATGGAGCTAGAGGAAAAAAGAGATAAAGCTATGAAGACCCTGGAGTTGCATCAGCAACAGGTGAAAAGGAATTTCAATAGGACGGCCAGGGACAGGACTTTCAAAGAGGGGGATCTAGTTCTGAAATGGGATGCTGATAGGGCAAAACCAGGAAGACATTCTAAGTTTGATGCATTGTGGAGTGGCCCTTACCTAATTGCCAGTTGCAAATAGGCTAATGCATTCCAACTGAGCAGACCCAACGATGAAGTTCTACCCATCCCAGTCAATGGGATTTATCTTAAAGCTTGCTTCTGATGAAGATTATGAGTCCATGTACATAGTTAGTCTAGTTCCTTTTCTGTTATTTCTTGCCTTTCAAGAAGTGTGTGTGCATAGGGTTCTCCTTTTGAGTTGCCAGCTTTTGAAGTTTTGACAGTCTCAGGTTGCAGAGGAAGTTTTGTTTTGTTTCAGTTACAAGGGCAGATCTAGGGTTTTTTATGTTTTAATTCCTTGCAGAGGGGCTAGGGTTTTGCAGTTCTTAGACTTGTACCTTTCAGACCCATTTTTGACTCCATAGCCCAATGGATTGTTTACAAGCACTGGTCTTATGCATCGAGCAGGCTCATGCCCCCTGTGAGTCACCAGAATGTTAGCACATTTTTTTTGCCCCACCAAATTTCAAAATTTGAATGTTACCTCGCCCAACGGTCACCTCCCCAATTACTAATATTTTAATACCCACGAAGATATCAAAATTACCTAAGTTCCAAACCTTATGATATTTTTGCGCCTCGCAAGTTCTCCACCATCAGATCAAGGCCAATCAATGGTCGTCGCTATCTAGCTATGATGAAGTTGTTCAAGGGCTATGATGGTGACATAACGTCTGGTCGATGCGTGTCTGGTGGGTCCAGCTTGCAGGGCAGAGGATGGTGCAGGTCAAAAAAGTTTTATCGTGGGTCAAAAATGTTCTGTGGTGACATAGCGGCCATTAGAAAAGGTGTGCCAATGACGGTGAGTTAGCATGTTCGGTGGCAAGGTTTGGTGGGCCGGAGAAGATAAACGGTGAGGTTTCAGGCAAGTAGTTGGGTTACGTCAGGTACTTCATCTGCCCAATTGGTAGAGTTTGGTGTCACGGTGACAAATTAGAGGGAGCCATGTGCGCAAGATCTTCAGTTCAGCTAGCACAGTTAAGAGACGAGTCTTCACGATCGTCAGATCTACAGAGATCTATGGCTGGCGCTATCTTTCCATCAGAAACCGCTCGGGAGATAACATAGCGATGTAGCGACAGGGTGCCACGTGTCCTGGTGGGACCATATTTCATGCCACCAGTGTAGTAGGGATTAAATGACCGACATACCAACAGGGAAGTGCCACATGTATCGCGAGTCCAGCAAATTACGAGGGAGGAAGGTCATAGGAAGGTGGGTCTTCATGACTGTTAGATTAGAGAAGATCAACAACTATCAGTATGTCACCATGGTGAAGATGTGCGATCTTTACCATAGCGACATAGTGACAGGTCACCACGTGTCAGTAGGGCTAGGTCTCGCCAGGGTGTGGTTGTTGAGGTGTTGCCAGGTGTCGGTTGGATACGACAGCAGTTGCAGAGGTGGTGCCAAATATGATTGGCCCAGGGTAAGGACAGCGTGGAGTATGACGAGTCTTCATGATCATTGGATCTAGGCCAATTGATGGTCATCACCACCTCGCTATGGGTAAGTCGCTCGAGGTTTAAGTTGGTGACACAACGCCTTGTCGACACGTGTCTCCCTGGCCCGGTCAGAAAGGATGGTCGGTGGTTGGCAGTTAATGTAATCATCACAGTTAATATTAATATCTGCAAGGGTGGCGCAGTTAGTTTGATGACAGAAGGTCAACCACGAAAGACTTCCCCAGGTGGCAGAATGAAGAAAGGTGATTGGCTCGCATGACCTAGCTGGCTCGTATAGCCTATTTGACTTGCTTCAACCCTGTTGATTCATGAACCAAGAAGCAAAGATGATCAATGTTATCTTGTGATCTGATCTTCACGATCAATTATGACCTACCAAAAATGAATGCAAGGCATAGGGAAACACTCCACCATCTCAGTCGATCCATCTACTATGTCAAGATCATTCATTGGTGCCGCTTCTGTCTACTCAAGGCATTCCTTTAGTCGAATATCTAATTTTGTACTTTAGAACCATGCTCGAGTGTGATCTTTGATTAGATATTTTGGGGTTCAATGGCAGTAGTTGAGCAGTTAATGCAAAATCATTTCCCTCAGTTATGCCTAAACTATAAAGGCAATTTTGTAATCTTTTCCAAGGGTCGACTCTTTTTGATTTCTCTGATATTGCTCTACAACTCTCAGTGTAACATTCCCTGTGCCTTTGAACTAAATGATTCTCTATTTTATCTCCCTCAACCATTAATGTGTATGTGCATCCCTTTTGTCTCTCATTGGTGTATTGTCGAGATCTATAGCCTGCATACTATATCTATTTTTGCCTACTGGATAATATATAAGTGAGATTCCTCTTTCCTTTTGTTATTCAGTTTGGTTTCTTGATCTGCATGAGGTTATTAGATCAAAACAAGCTTGTATGTATATATCCTTAGTTTCATTCTGGTTCAATAGTGCATATATGGGCAGAAATGGGTTTGAACACTCTATTTTGGTGCATCACCTCTGTAGTTTAGGTAGGGTAGAGTTGTTTTCTGCATCTCCTTCTTCCCCTTTTCCTTCCAAGAGTAGTTAGGTGTGCCCTGATAGTAAGAGGAAGTCGGCCTTCTCCAAAGACTCGACCTCACAGTTCAAGTCCCACAGCTTGGAGGTTGTTTCCATGTTTCACTAGGTTGTCCTCGCGCATAGGCCTTGGACAAGGGTGCAAACCTAAGTGACAACAATAACCAAGTTCATAGTTAGTTCTTACCAAGCTCACTCAAGCATTGAAGGAAGATCTTGTGTTAACTGAGTTCACTTGGTTACCAAAGGAAAGTTAGTTCAGAATAAATATTGACCGAGTTGGGTTAGTTAATGAAGAGTTTCTCTAAGTTGATCAAGTACTCAACTCTATGTTAGTTTACTAATAGAATATTAAGTTTGATTGATTTATTTGTTATGCTAGTTGACTTAAGGGATGAAAATTGGTTGTTCAAAAGTATATTCAAGCTAAATTGATAATTTTATTCATATAAGTATAAGGTCAAGTTGAGGAATGAAGTGTGGAAGCATGAGATTAAAGAAGATGAATTAAGGAAGGAAATTGGAAGAATATCAGAGTATCTGAGTTTACCAAGTTGTAAAGAACATTCTGATCAAGGTGGATCAAGTATTCAAGCCATAAAAGGGATTTGAATTTAGCAAAGATAGTTGCATTAGAAATTAGGTCAAGTCATTGTTACTCTATAATAATTATAGTAGTGAATCAAATATCCTAATAGAGTAATCCTAACAACTATTTGTCAAATCTTCTAACAAGGTGGCATATCTAGGTTGAAGTGTCTAAAGACCTCTAATAGGCCACTCCTAATAGGGTGAATTAAATCCTTTAATAGGGTCACACCTAACACTATGTTTTGTAACCTTTAACTAGGTTGGCTCCTAACAAGGCTCACTTCAAAAGAGTGAAAAATAATAACTAGTTGCAATTGGTGGTTTTCTTAAATTGGGTTTCCATGTTAAATCTTGGTGTCTTTTGTGTTTGTGATATTTTCTTTATGTTTCTACAACTATGTTAAGTAAGGTTAATCATATTTATTATCTTAAGATTTGCATTTTTAGTGCTAATTGACTAATGGTAATATTTTCAGTGTTAACTATGTTACAATAGAATATTAAATGTTTATCAAGTGGAAAAAAGTTATTGTGGTTTTATATTGTGTTGACATCTTAAAGGAAATTTTGAATTTTTTTTGTGGTAACTAACTCACCCCTCCCCTCTAAGTTACTCCTTATTTCCAACACTCACAATTCCAAAACCATAGAAGAGTTTAGCGAGAAACATAACTAGGGTCCCATACCCCTAGTCCAAAATTTTAACTCATATATCAAGACTAATCACATGAACAACACCATAGAATCACACAAATATGAAAAAAAAAATCCTTTAATAAGGAACATAAAAATCTAAAAGCCTCTAGTGACCTAAAATAAACCTCCTTAGGAATCCAATTCAACCATTGACAAGAAAACTGGTTTAGAGCATATTTCTAGGACAATCCACCAAACCCTAATTCCTCACATAAGAAATAAGATACAACCAAAACTTATCAAAAACTTTAAAAGAGTTATTATCATATTTATAGATATTAAATCCCTCAAAATTAAATATGAGGTCACAAAATTCAAATAGAACAAGCTAAAATGCTAATTCTTGAAATCTAGCTAAGTCTAAAATTTCTTAAAACCTCAAAATCTATAAATCTTAATTTTAACTCTATGGCTAAAACCTATGTAGAAAGGTGTATAATGTATAACATAAAATTTAACTTAAAGTATAAGAAAGGAAATTTATGCCACTTATACTCAAATATTCATTTTATGTTATACCCTAGTGTTGAAACTGACTTTAGAGATCTGATTTACAAAGTTTTCCTATTGTTGGACATCCATTTCTTATTCATGTAATTTTTTATAAAAAATCCATGATTTTATAATTCACTCTCGTGTATTCATCTCTTATAACTTTGGATTTGTTATGCATAATTATGCATTTGTTAATTTCACCAAATTTGCACATGTATTTAGCATATGTGCGCATCTATTCATTTTGGCTGCATTTTTGTTATCTATAATTTTTATTTTGTTTCTTATATCTAAGAATTTGTTTCCTAGTGTTTCACTTTTTTTTTTCCAAGGTTTCACTTTTGATCAAAGCGACAGACACATTTTTGTGTAGTATTCTTGTGCATCTATTCTAGAAGACTCCTAAAAAAGGAATGTTTTGAATTGAATGTCTAGAATTGGTTTGGATAGAGGAGTGCTTCCAAACATATTTTTGTGTTGAATATTAGGTTGGAACCCTCTACCAAAACCCATTCTCAAGGGAGTTCTTCTCAAATCAAACAATCCTATAACAAAAAATCTAGGCTAACATTCACAATGATATATTGAAGAGATACATATCAACACATAGAAAAATTAAACACTCATATTCATTTAGCCAATAAGATATGAATGTAATTCATACTATAATCTTTCATAATTATTTGATGAGAGAGACAGAGGTTTAGGCCTACTTGATTTCATTTATACATTTATAGGTGATCTCTGTGGGTAATTCCGAGCTTCCTAGTCTCTTGTAGGTAGCACTCCTATGACTGAAGCTTCTCTAGATCTCCTTCCTCATAGATTTCTCCAAGATTCCCTTGTGTAGGTTTCATTACCAAAGGATTTTTTTTTACCATAGTTTTATGCATAAAATCTCCTATATCCTTTTTACTAAGGAGGATCTTAAATTATAGGGAGCTTGGATGTCATTGCAAATAGTTGCATTTTTTGCAATTGACATCCTAACAAGGTTTGATTAATTAAATCAGCCTATTTAACTATTGTTTATAATGTGTAGTCTAGTTTTCTAACTTGTTGCTAGTTGTCTATGTGATCTTGGGGTTCAAGCTCAAGTATGTATTTTGATGTAATGGATAGTTTTTTACTATACCGAAGAAGTTAAGGGTTCAGCTCTCATGTTCCTTTTACTATGTTGTCTTATTAATTATTATAGATCATAGCTTATTTCTCTTATTAAAGTTCTCAAAGAGTTTGAGTAGTGAGATGGTGGATAGAAAGTTATATAGGTGAGAGTTCAAGTGTTCAAACCTTAAAAAATATTATTTAGAGTAATTATTTTGATCTCCTTATTTCATTTGTCTTTCATATCCTTTAAATTATTATTATTATTATTTTGTCCATTTTTCTTGATTTAATACTAACTAGAGTGTATCAAACATCACATGAGGACCCTACATTACTTCCAAATTTTCCTTAAGTCACATGTTAGGGTTAGAGGGCTATTACCATAATACACATGTTTTCCTTACAATATTTTTTCTTATTAATCTCACAATATTCTAAACTAGATAATGAAGTGATTGAAAAATGTGATGGTTCTAATGTGTCCCATGCATGGTTGATTAAAAGCATGAAACTCAAGATTTTGACATTTTTTAGATTGCCCGATTTGATCAAATCATTTATTTGGAAAAATTAGTCCATTTTTTGGGTAGTTTTATCTTCAACTAAACCTAATCAGGCCTATTATGTCTCTAAACAATTAACTTTTCTTTTACAAAGATATAACTGATCACACTATTGCTAGTATAGTTTTACTAAGCATAAAATGACCACATTATGTCTCATATGAAAATTTACCCTTACTAAGCATAATGTGATGACATTTTATTAATAAAGAATATGATTAAATCTCATCTTGTTAATAGGCCTGTTAAACTACCCCAAGGATTGGGTTGATGTTTTCCCTTTATTTCCATTGCTTTAGACATTTTTCATCTTCTAAGATCAACTCTCATCTTTGATTGCATCGAGTTAGCAAATGGTGAAGTGGGCATCTCTTAAATTACCACCATAATCTCACACATTTTCTTACCTATCTAACCATATAAAAGTTTCAATATTTGGACAAGATTAGCTTTCTCAAGTTGAGTTTTCTATATCAATGTCTTGTAGTCCTATCAGACATATCTACCATTTTTTTAATAACTTTTGATCTACTTAACCAAATGGATAATAAATTACATATTATTGTTCTAAACTATATTCTATAAACTTTTGTTAAAAAGTGTTGATTTTGGAATATTTTGTCTAGGTTGTGCCCAGCTAATGAAGAGGTACCAGAATTCAAGATGGAGTCACTTCAAAAAATCATAAGAAAAAAAACTACTCATTAGAAAATTATCAAAAAATACATAACATATAGATCTCACTCTTACCTATTATCCTACCAAAGGTTTTTCAAAATACTAAATATAACTATATATTTTGTTTAAGATGAAAAAACTATATTATGTTATCCAACAAAAAATATGAATGGTTTTTCATGCATGTAGGGTTTGATCCTCTTAATCTAATCCATTTTAAAAAAATCATAGTCATTTAGAAAATAGATTAAGAGTAATACAATATTTGTGTTTTACACATTTTTTCATTTTAACTGCATGACCCTCAAATAGGTCTTTGAAGATCAGGTTTACCTGATTTCAGAAAAAAGGTGTCCACTTATACCCCCATTTTGCAAGCCATCTTGGTGCACTTTCCAACAATATTTTCTTAAAGTTAAAGGGGCATCTATTGATTTCAAAAAATTTGGTAATGGATGATTAGATAGGATAGTAATCGGATCTTGAGTAAGGTAGAATCTATTCTAGAAGACTTAAAGGAAAATGTACTCATTTACTCTTGAACATAACTCTATCATTTTATTCTACAAAGTTACTAAATCCTTGATCTGA
This sequence comes from Cupressus sempervirens, assembly GCA_028749045.1. Lineage (NCBI taxonomy): Eukaryota > Viridiplantae > Streptophyta > Pinopsida > Cupressales > Cupressaceae > Cupressus > Cupressus sempervirens. The sequence goes on from CM053790.1 coordinate 331,604,224, forward strand.
TTAGGATCTAGGACGATTATAGAGGAATGCTTAACATAACTACATATAGTTAATTCAAAGTATTATTTAGTGAATTAGCATAAATTAAATGCTTAAATGAACAAAGAATAATAAGGTAATGACTAAAAGAAAGAGATAAGAGAGATAGAAGACAAACACAAGTGATAATGGAGTTCATCTGCAGCTTGGACTATGTCTCCAGGTCCTGCTCCAATAGAGGGATCAATATGATTAGCTCCAAAATCAATTACAAGTGTTTTGTAAATAATTCCTTTCAAGCACAATTGTAGCATTAATCTCCAATATGCAAGAATAATCATCAAGTCTCCAAAGTCATAATCTCCTTCTCATCACCTAGATGGTTTTCCAAAGAACTAATGCCTCTTTTTATACATAAAATTAGCCATAAGGCTAAAATAATTAAAACCAACTAATCACCCTTTTACCACAATGATAATATTCTGATATTTTATAGTTTTGAATTCACTCCATTATTGGGGATTGGTTTTAACAATAAGCCTTATTTAGATAAGGTTGATGAGTGACAAACTATTAAAATAAAAATAATCTTGATCATTTCTTTGAAGTTGACAATGGTGCAATGGTCGGCCTTAATTTTAGGAGATGGTCTATTAGGAGTTCAACTCCCACTAACCCCCATTTATTTTTGGTGGTTTGTTTATTCAATTTGAATTAATTACCCTCCTTAAATTAGCAATGTTACTTGTGTGGTGCAGCGGTTAAGTACAAAGGTTAAGATATCCAATCTCCTCAATACCACTTGTGTTTGAATCTTCTCAAGAAGCTTTTTCCACCCAATGTCTAGTGTGCCATGTCATCATGATGACATCATGCTAAATTACCCTGCTTAAATTAGCAATGCCACTTTTGTGGTGTAGTGGTTAAGTATGAAGGTTAAGATATCCAATCTCCTCAATGTCACTTGTGTTTGAATCTCCTCAACAAGATTTTTCCACCCCATATCTAGTGTGCCACATCATCATGATGACATTAGAATTACCCTTTTTATCTGAAATTCAAATTGTCAAAACTTCCACACATGGACTTTTTTTTTTGACTAAATGAACATCATTGAAAAGCTTTTGACATGCTCTTTAATTTGAAATCCATTGTTGACCACTTTTGAGATGATTAATTTTCCACCTTTTTATGGCCTTTGTTCTTGGTTTAACCAAACTTTGACTATCCATAAATTGGTCATCTAGACTTTGATTTTCCCTATTTAAGTTTCATTGGAGTCATTATTTTAAACATTTTGTAATGATGTTGATTCTTGGAGCATTGGGGATATTTCAATTTTCATTGAGGTTTTATCCTGCAAATCAAACCTCCCCACTAAAGAGCTTTTGGATCTCCAAAAGTTTGATTACTCATAAAGTAGGTGAGGGTATAGCTCCCTCACTTTACCAATCTCTATCCATTTTACCTTGCTTGGATGTATCCCCTTTAGTCCCACTCAGATATATTCAATTGGTCCTCTTCGTGAAGTTCTGACATTCCTATTAAGGATAACATTGTCTGGAAATTTTGGCATGTACTCTAGTGAAAGATCATCAATGGATGGAACTTGAATCTCTGTGCCTTCATCCAAGATCATTGGAGGCTCATACAACATCATATTCTCAACACTGACAATTGAGAAAATTTTCATGTATGGAGGAAGATTAAGGTAGAAGGCATTGGTACCAATCTTTTCTAAGATCTCAAAAGGACCATACTAGATAGGCTTGAGCTTCCTTCCTTCACCTTGCATTCTTTCCTTTCCAATATGTAACCAAACTCTATCACCATCTTGGAAATCATGATTCATGTGATGATTATCATGGTGAGCCTTGTATTTTTCTTGGCTATGCTCCAATTGTGCTTCTACTACCTAGTGGATTGCTTGGACCTTCTTGATGAACTTTAAAACCTTTTCTCCATCATGCAGTCCATCTACAACATCATCCTTGCTAGGAAAATCCATTAGTGTCTTAGGAAAGTAACCAAACTAAGTCTCAAAAGGAGACCTCTTTATAGAAATTTTTTTTGCATGGTTGTAAGAATACTACACATAATGAAGACTTTCATCCAACTTAGGATGCTTACTATCATAACCTTTAAGTAGATGAACAACTATCGTATTGACTATCTCTATCTATCTATCTGTCTGTGGATAGAAGGTCATACTCTTCTTTAGCTTGGTGTCCATGAGTCTACATAGATGACCAAAATTCCCCCAAGAATTGAGAATCTTGATCTGATATAATAGAAGTAGGTAACCCAAAATGAACCCATATAAATTGAAAGTACAAATGAGCTATTAGTTCAATAGTGATGTACTTTTTACAAGGCATTAAAATACACATTTTTCTGAGCCAATCAACTACTACATACAAATAATCATGACCCTTCCTAGCCATAGGTAAACCCCCCACAAATTCCATAGATATACTTTCCCATGGATGGAATGTTATAGGTAATGGTGTGTACAAACCCAATTTCCTGTTACTTGGTTTGCTAGTTGCATACATTACACATCCTTTTATATACTTAGTGAAATTTCCTACATACAAGGCTAGTAATAATGCTTTTGCAATTGAGGCAATGTCTTACTTACCCTAAAATGCCCTGCAATCAAAGAGCTATGTGCTTCCTAGATTATATGTGCTTGTTTATCTTTAGGAATACATAATTTTCCCAAGTGGTACAACAAATTATCCTACATAGTAATCTTTCCCTTCTACATGTTTTTCCTAGATTAAATTTGCATAGATATCCTTAAAGTTCTCATCATTATCATATTGTTCCTAAAAACTTTCATGAACCATAGAACAATTCTGAAGGATTATCAAAGCATTCATAATAGGAGGCCTAGAGAGCATATCTACTACTTTGTTATGAAACCCCTTCTTATACTTAATTGCCAAATGAAACTGTTGTAGAAAACCCATCCACCTAAAGTTCTTACTTTTTTGTAACTTAGATTGTGAGTGCAAATATTATAGTGGTTGGTGATTAGTGTGGATTATAGTTTCTTTCCCCATTAAGTAGTGTTTCCATTTCTTAACACTTTGAACTAAAGCATAAAATTCTTTATCATAAGTGGGATAGTTACTTATTGCTCCTAATTTTTTTAAGAGTGGTAACAGATTAGTTTACCTGATTGCATTAATATAGCTCCCATGGCAAACCCACTCACATATATCTCAATTTTGAATGGTTGATGTAAATTAGGTAGAGCCAAAACTGGTGTAGTGCTCAACTTTTCCTTCAAAGTGTCAAAATCCTTCTGTTGCAAACCTCTCCACTGAAAATTTCTCTTCATACTAGTTAATGCATGCAATGTAAGAGATGTTTGCAATGAAATTCCTTTAGTACTAAAATGCACCTAAGAATCTCCTTATTTTTGTAACTATACTTGTCTTAGGTTATTTTACAATACATTCAACCTTCGAGGGTCTACTTTCAATTGACCATCCCCTATGACATAGCCTAAGTACACTAATGATGTCTTAGAAAATTCACATTTAGACATCTTTACATAAAATTTTTCTTTTCTCAATACATCCAAGTCTATTTTTAGATGAATTACATGATCATCCCAAGACTTACTTCATACAAGGATATCATCTAAATAGACTATAACAAAATCATCAATAAAGGGACAAAAGACATCATTCATGACCCTCATAAATGTAGCTAGTGCATTACAAAGCCCAAAGGCCATGGCCAACCTCTCAAATAGTCCTTTTTTTATCTTAAAAGAAGTTTTCCAAATATCATTGATTTCAATTCAAAATTGTTGATATCCACTATGCAACTCTAGCTTAGTGAAATAAATTGCATGTTTCAACTAATCAAGAAAATCATCTATTCTAGGAAGAGGATTCCTATTCTTTACCATTATCTTGTTTAGAGCCCTATAGTCGATGCACATTCTCCAAGTTCCATCTCTCTTTGGAACCAACACAATAGGAGAACCACAAGGAGTACTTGGACAAATAACTCCTTTCTCAACCAGCTCCTGAACCTGCCTTTTAATTTATTCATTTTGTAGAACTGATAAATGGTACATGCCAATATTAGGAAGTGGCATATCCTATTGTAACTAAATTTCATGTTGAATCTCTCTCTTAGGAGGCAATCCTTTTAGTTCCTGAAACAAGTCATCATAAGTGGAAACAATCTTTGACCATTTTAGACTTATGTTTCAGATCACATCCCTTGAATACCTCAGATGTTTCATCTTCTTTGGCTTTTACAAGCATTAATACAAAGTTCTTTCTAGAGTTGAGTAACCTAATCATCTGACCAACATTAACTAATGAAAAATTAGTCTTTATCTTATGTGCTCATACAATGTATTCCACCTTATCTTTAAAAATATGATACTTTTTCTCTCCCCTATAAAAGATAGCTTGTCGATCATATAGGTATGGACTCCCAAGTACAAGACCAAAAATCTCTAAAGGGAATACATCAACTTCTACCTCATCTACAAAGTTTGTAGTGATAACAAATCTCAATTTACATTACTTAGTTACTTGTAACTATGCATCATTGCAAACCCATCTAAGCAGATATGGCTTTGGATGAGGTATTGTAGTCAAGCTTTTTAACAACTTATTCAGATATGAAATTAACTTGAGAACCCATATCAAACAAAGTATCAACCTGATCATGTTTGATAATAACCTAAATATGAAATAATTCATTCCTTTTCTTATCATTCTTAGGAGAAGATTATTTACTTGTACTTGCACTTGTATTTCAAGAAATCATAGTTGGAGAAAGAGATATACCTTTTCCTTTACCTTAGATTTTGGTAGCAACAATCTTTGTCTCATCTTTGAAGTCAGATCCAAGATCCTGTTGAATTATAGTAGTAGCCTTTTGTTTTCCTTTTCTTCCACCATATCTCTTTGGCCTTTTTTTTGGGTGCAACTTCCAGTACTTAGAATCATCATGCCCTTCTTTCTTGCAATGTGAGCATGTGGGTTTTTCACCCTCTTTCTTTATTGTAGATGTCTTTTTCCCCTTCTCTTTCCTATACCAAAACTTCTACCATTATTTTCAAATTCTAAAGAGTCTTCTTGATACTCTTATCTTGAAATCCACCACCCTCATATATCATTTTTGATGATGATTTAGTCCATTTTTTGATATTAGGATTGTGTTCCTTAAGCTTTCCTTCATCTTTCTCTATCCTAGATCTTTTTAGCATTCAAATTTGCAATACTAGTCACACAAGAGCTCTAATACCAAACTTGATTTGATTAGGATCTAGGACTATTATAGAGAAATTCTTAACATCATTACAACATCTCCTCCCTCAAGAATCCTTCTTGATTAGAGAAACTATCATATTCATCTTGGCATTCAAATTTTATTCAATTGATTCCAAGAGGAATGTGAGAGTTTCTCTATTCAAGAATAATTCTTAAATGAGGAGATGATGTAATGGTGTTAATAATTCCTCTATAATATTCCTATATCCTAATTAGATCAATCCTTGTCTAATATTATTCCATGTAAATTTAACTTGGTTTGTTATGATTTCAATTAATTGATTTTAATCAACCCATTATTTGAAATCAATTGTTTCCATTGATACCCTTATGGATCCACCTAGTTTGTCACTAGGGTCCAAGATAGTATTGATTTCTCCTTCCAGTACTAAAAAAAATGATCAATTATTCTCTTTAGGAATGACTCATTTTATCCCCAAATAGTTCTCTTGACATAATAAAAGCATATATGCAAAGTGGTGATTCTATATGATTAGGATATCATCATGAATGAGGTAGAGAGCCTTTCATAATATTAGGGTAGGAGCCAAAAATGCAAATAAAGAAAAGCCTAAATATTCTTTGCTCCAAAATAAGGAAGGGAATGAATATTGAGTAGTTTTGGAATTTCACTTCTATTTCCCTTTACTCTATAGTTTTAATAAAGAATTCTCACATATCAGGCCCAAGCTTATGTTATTCAAGTAATTTTCCTCCATCCAGAGAAAAATGACCATATAATATAATATAATATAGCTTTCTAATTGAGAATATATTCCCCATTCTTTTTTCATTCATTAATGAAGAGCACACTTTCCATATTGATCCACTATGTTGGTTTTCCTTACTCGTTGGGATGGTCAACCAAGTTATGGCTGCTATAGGCCAAGTCACCCTATAAAATAGAATACCCTAATACCATCCTTCTATTGAATTGGATATTAGTAAAAATAGATGATGTGGTAGAAGAAACCAACATATATCAATTCAATTGAACTCCATCCAACTAGCATAACTCTATATATCCAATAGGAGAGGTAAATGCAAAGTCCCATTCACTATAGTGTTGGCATGCCCATGCATGCATAAGGGGTCATAAAGAATCAATTAATTAAGTGTTTGTGTGGCTACAATTATGAACTCAACATATCACTCTCCTCCCTAAGCTAAGTTTAGGTCAAAATAAGTTCTGTCAATTGTACATGAAGGGGAAACTAGGTAGGGTGGTTGTAATTTCATGTAGAAAGACTTAATCATATGGGTAGGTTAGTAAGGTTGTGAGATCTAGCATTAACAAATGGTTTTATCTTAACCCTTGACTTACATAGAGATGGAGCATCTATGTTATGGAGGTAGGTTGGCTTTCTATAATGTTTCATGTAAGGGTTGGGAGTAGGTTATCTTCACTTCCCCATGCCACCACATAATCATTTCCTCTTCCTTCTCTAATGTGGTCCCTAAAATAGATTATTCAGTCCATAACCCATAGAATTATAGGGTAGGGTAGGACTCCTTAATTAGTAAGAGCTCACTACTAAAAATCCATTCTTCAAATCAATGTATCGCTATGCTAGCCACTATTATACTAACATGAGTGCATCTTAGGAGTTTGTGTAGGCTGAACCAATGTGGTTATATTAATGAATAGGACTAAGTTATTCCTTCAATTATTTCTTAAATAGTAGAAAGAAAAATCAATTATGCCAAGGCCATAGAATAATAGGGTAATTTATGCACTCTCTTTGAATCAGTAATGGGGGAAGGGAGGAATTTGTTTGTGGGTAGGCCCCTCTATCCCATAGAATTGTAGGGCACCAACATAAATTCTAGATCAAGAGTAGTAGTAGGAAACACACAGTAGTAAGAGACATGCCCAACTAAACCATAGATGGTTACAATCTTAGTCAAAAAAACTCCCCTTGTATCTCAATGAAGTGACATACATTTGATAAATGTACAACTAGCAGTATGAATTATATGTATCAAGCATATAGCTAGTGTTTTCCCTTTATTACAAGGCCCTACCATTACCAAGATCAACCTCTAAATTAATAAATAATGATACTTTGAGTTTCATTTCTTCCATATCCCCTCACCATTATAGAGTAGGGGTGTAGAATAGGGCTACTAGGTAGGGGGGAATTATATGGGTGGGGGGGGGGGGTGTATAGCGAAAGGTTGTTCTCTTCTATTCTCTATGTGATACAATTGGTATGGGGCTTTCCTACTGATACATGCCCATAGGATAATAAGGGTCTTCAAACACATTTTATATGTAACATTCATATAATAAGGTGGGGCCACCCATGTGTAGTATATATATGAGCCCTATTATTCAATTATTCAACTATAGCCAACCAATTAATTTGAAAGGAGGGTGGGAGGTATATTATCATAGGGATCACTAGGACAGGGCCTCATGAATATGCTCCTCCCACCTAAATGCACACCCTAGAAGGTTCTTCCCCTACTATTCTAAAGGGGACCTAGATAGAGGATGGAATCTATCTTGATCATGGGTGATATTACTAGAATTTTGGGTCCTACCCAAAGAAGCTAACTTCTTTTCTAATTGCCCTCATATTACATGAACTGTTAGCTTACAACAACATTGTTATTAGTTTTAAAATTGCATCAATGTTAAGATTTTTTTAATTTATTGAATTGAACTATTAAACTTGAGAACAATTATATCCTTTCATGATATAGGATAATAGGTATTCATGTGGGAATTTTCCATTCACTATATCCATAAGAAAAATACTATCTCATCAAAGGAATCAATTAAAATTGAAAATGAAATGGTTAATAGTTAGAGATATTAAACAAGCTCGTATTCTATCTTTGATAGCCTTTCTTTCTTTAAATTCAAAAGTACTTAGAGCCTAAGACTCTTCTATTTAATTCAAGTTGGGATATCTAACATTAAACTAAAGGCCCAAACAAAATGAGAACCTAAGAATACAAGACCATACATAGATAATGAAAAACCATAAGATTGGATTACTTGAGAAGCTTGGACCCATAGAAAGTCGTGGACTCACCCATTAATTGTAATGGAAATCTATGAAAAGTTTCCTCCTATAATATTATTTATACTCCCTCATCACTTATACTACCCCAAACATTGGACTACATTTTCCAACTAACATGAAATATTACTATTGAAATTGCATTGTACATCTAGAATAACCCTAAGAAGACATAATCTTAGTAAGAAACTTGGTATGTTCCTCCTCTACTAGGCCCATCACAAGGAAAATCAAAACCATTATTTTCTTTGTCAAGTATTAAACAAGAACTACAAGCAAATAAAAAACCTTGGATAAACATATATGCCCCATATCTCTATAGTAAGAGATTGATCTACCATATCTATCTCCTACTTAACTATTCCCTATCTAGAGATGTGTGTGTGCTCTAGCCTAGGTGGGGAGGGGGATTAAAGGTTGAATCAATCAATCAAAATTTCCATGAACTAAGTTAGGTTAATTAGGTAGTTAAGTAGGGGTCTTGGGCTATCAAACATAGGGTTAGAAGTGAATTCTAGGTCAAACCAAATCAAGTGAACTCTATTACCCATGATCAATGTGGTAGTGCACCCCATTCAAATTTCCCTAGGCCCCACATACACCCCTACTATTCTATGGGACCTATCTAGAGTCGGTCTCATTAGTGGGTTGGTTCAGTTCCCCATTGAAAAGCATGGTCATCCTAAGAGATAGTAGATTGGACCACTCATTTATTATTCCCAGCAGCCCTTTAAGTCTAGATTGATTACTTTAAATTCCATCTTATCTCTAATATTTCTTTATATTCCACTTATCCAATTATCTTTATGGATACTTCAAAAAAAAAAATTCCCATCTAGGATCTAAGGCTATTTCTAGACCCCTAGAGAATCCTTCTAATAAGACATCTCTTATTTCCCACTCACCAAACCTTTTTCTCAAATTATCTAGTTCAATCATGTTTATTTTAGTCTCTTAGATCAATAGGATATCAAGTATAAGATTGGTTGTACAAAATTTTAGATTTTGTTTCTTGGTAGGGGTACTAAGGCCCCTAACATTTCAAGATATGATTTCCATGGCTCTATAGCAAGGTACCTCCTCTTCCCTACATTAAGTAGTGATTTGATATTTTGTTGATCTTCATTCATTCAATCATTTTCCCTTATCTCAAAATGTGACATTCTACCTCTTTTCTTTGATCTTATACTATTGTCAAGTGTTTCTTTTTCAAAGTGAGTGAGTCTAATCCCTAGAGTGGTATTAGTTTCATTTATCTCCCTTTCACAAAGCTCTACCAATCCCTCTTCCAATATTTCTTGTGATCTTTTATCTTGCTTAATCTATATTATCTTATCTATTAAGATATTTTTCTTTGTTTATTAACTTCATGTCAATCATTTTTTCTTTGCTAGTATGAATTTTTTATCTAGCACCTCATTACATATTTATTTCATTTTTAATTTTTTTTCTATTGATTCCTTGATATTCTTATCATTTTGTCTAGTTATTTTCTTGTTTGATTCCATGCCCATAGTTTCCTCTATCTATGGTTGTACATTGTTTTTATTAAGGCCAAGATATTTTGGATATCCCTCTCATCCTTAATCTCAATTAGTTGACCCTCCTCTAGTTGTAAATTTGTTTCAATTAAATTATTCTTGCATGGTAGATTGTTTCATCTTTATTTTTCATATTTCTAGTTAATATATATCAAATATTTCCTCCAATATTGAGGTTCCAACCTATTAGTGTTAAGAGTTTCAAAAATTCTATGATGCTCACATGTCATTCCATTGGTTTCATCTTCTAGGCCACTAGTATTTGATGTTGGATTTGGTTCTAGAATATGGTAATCCTTATGTGAATTTTCAACAATGAATACCCCTAACTATTTATTGAAATGAATGTCAACCTAAAGTGGTGGAATGGGTGGTCTAGGATGAGGAGATGAGATGGTCTTACATATTTCCTTACCTAACTCATAATTGTTATAGATTATTGGATTGATTTTATATGGCTCATCTTTTATATTTAATTTCATAGATTTGAGATGAAATGTTGAAAGACTTAAATATACATCATTAAAGACTTGATATGACTTTATGAACTTTGAACTATGAAAAGTAAGTTTCAATAGCTCAACTTTACTAAAGAGCTCCTTTTGATCAAGAACTAAATGAAGACCTTGCACATGGTGGATTGGGTTAGTGTTGAATACATGGAACTATGAATTTTTAAGTTTGACGATTCAAGTTCAAATACTAGAATTAAATATAGATGTGGCATGATAAAAGGCAATATCATGGTTGACTCAATGTTTGGAATGAGTCTGAACTTTGAACCTTGAACTTTGAGAGTTTAGGTACAAAGTTCAACAACTCAACAGGGCTTTAAAATGGCCATGATTTCTTGATTTTTATAAGACAAATATGTGGGTAAAAAGTTCCAAGATAAAAATGCCAACAAACACCTTTAGAAAGTGTAAAAGATGTCATAAGGGCTGTAAGAGTCCCTTGTTTGGAGTCCAAATAAGGTAAATGATTTGAAAAGCCAATCCTTGGATATTTTCTCATACATGTGTGAGAATAATTAGGGGTAATATTTTTTGGAAGATAAAAATTAGCTTAATTAACCTTAGTTAATTAATGGGTGAGTGTTGGAATATTCAAATATGGAAAGAGTACTTATGAGAGGGGGGTTGGGGGGGGGGGGGGGTGTGGGGGGGGGGGGGGGTGGTGAATCATAAGTATCACACTTTAGCCAATAAAACTTTTAGATGGAAGTAAATTGCATACATGTAAATACATCAAATAAACATGAAACTAAGACATGCATCAACAACACATAACTCTAGAATTTGGTAACCCAGAAACCCTCCAGGAATAAGAAGGTAAAACTGGGGTGGGGATGATACCCACAAAAATTACTGCAGCAATATTGTTCAACCACTTCTGATGGTCTGCCCTATTAAAGGCTTTACACTATGTCAATAGTGACCTAGTTAAAGGATTCCAAACACTTAACATGAAGTGTCACCCTGTTAAAGGATTTAATCACCTAATTAAAGGATCTACAAAATAGTTGTTAAGCTAACCTATCACCACAGGATTTTCATTCTAATGCAATTTCTAGAAAGTATTAGGTATAATGAACCTGATAGATTACAATCCTTGATTGCTGAATGTAGGCACCTATTTTGCTTTCTCTGATCTTGATCCTTTTGTGATCTGATAATCCTCGCTTTTGAAAATAGATTTCCTTGTGCACCCTTGTATGTCCACTCATATATCTTTACAATGAAATTTTGTCTTCCTTATAAAGACATTTGACGATTTAGGGTTAGATATGGATCTACGATCCACATTTAATCTCAATTTCCCGCTCAATATTTGTCTTTTGCTAATTGGTTGCATGCCTTTCCAAGTTTTCCAATTGGCTGCATGAAAATTGCATAGGAAATGTAAAAGATTTGTTCTTATCTCTATATCTTTCGAGATTTATCTTATGTCAGCTGCAAAAACTGTTTGCATCATAGTTTGTGCAATTACAAACTCTTATGCTGATATTTTGAGTTACTCGGCTCCTAAAGCATTGCTGATGCTCAGCACATGTTGTTTCCTAGATAGCTCAGCACCTAAGCAAAACTGTATCACTTGGCACCTACTATTACTCGACACTTGTTAATACTCGACACTTGTTAATCACTCGGCACTTGTTAACACTCAGCACTTGTTAACACTCGACACTTGTTAACACTCAACACCTACTGTTACTTGGCACTTGATATAGCTCAGCACTTCATATTACTCAACACCTACTCTTTGTTTGCCATTATTTAGTGAAAAAATGGTTAAGTGTATTGACACTCAGTTGTCAAAATTATTCTTTAAACTAAAAATCTCCCCCTTTGACATGAGTGGCAAAAACACTTAACTAAGATCCTTATGACTCCTTGTTAGTTGATCCTATATGTACACTCAGTGATTTCTATCCTATTTTTGCATTTTGACTAATCAAAATTTGTTATCTCAAAGTTTGCTCCCAAAATTTGCTATCTCCCCCTTTTATCATACTTATCATTTCATTCTTGTACTTAACTCCCCCATACTTAATCTCTTCTTATCACTCCCCCATACTTATTCTCCCCCTTTTTGACACTTATGTCAAGGGTCTTACAAGGAAATGCTATACTTGGCCAAAAATGTACTATTTACTTCAAGGAGTACCTTCAGAGCTGCATCCCAATTTGCTAGTACGACATCCAATGACTTATGCTAGATGGCAATCTCTGCTGCTAGGTGTACAAGTTCATCAGATGAAGAAAGATTGGGGTGTTTCTTGAGGATTGTCTCTACATTTATCTGCTCCTTGTGAAGTAGTTCCAAATTAGGAGTTATGGAGGATTGAATTTGCATCAATTTAGCTTTTGTGGTTGCCTCCTCTACTACTAAAATAGCTAACTCTCTTTGTGTGTGAAGTGATTGGGAAAAATGCTTCTCACTCCGAGCTAGATTTATGGGGAGTTGCATGCTAGAAATCTTCAAATTGTTCTCCAAGCTTAGTATTTTCTGGCTAGTGTCCTGTGTGAATGTGGAAAAATCACACAACTTGTTGAATAGGGAGAAGATTTTTCCTAGTACAGTTTTAACTATTTTAATTTTCTTTGCCAGTTCTTCTTGTGACAGTGCTATATCACCAGATATTTTATTATTTACCTTGCCTTGTAACTTCCTTTCTGACCATTCGAGCAATCTGGCATTTGTTTCCTGGTCTTCACTAGTCACCTGGTCAACTATATCAGATAGTTGCTCTATGATTGATCTTGACTCATCTGGAGACTGTAAGCAGAAAGCTTCTGTGAATATGTCTTTGATTTCATTAAAGGTAAGCTTATGCTTGTGTTCTTTTCTTAATGCTTCTTGTCTCCTTCTTCTATCCAATGCACTCTGAATTTCATTGATCTTCTCTTTAGTGAGAGTGCTAGATTCATAATATGGGATCTTTATTTCTTCATCAAGCTCAGGAACTCCATAGTGAAGTTTCTTGACTGCCTTTGATGAGCTCGAGCCTGGTGTCTTGATTTGTAGTTGTAACCCATATGTGCTCGACTACTGAAGAGTCTGTGTTGGAGTACCGGATTTTGGTAATGAAACCAATGTTTGTATTGCAAACTCCTCCTTCTTCTTTGTCTCATCTTTTTCTTCAGCTTGAGTATCCCTTTTATGATCGCTAGGTGGGGTTGAATTTGTTGGTTGTTCAGATGTTACTTTTATTTCCCCTGCTGTTGTACTTAGCATTTGAAGTGTATAAGTGACTACACTTGGTGGAGGTGGTGGTGGAAGAAATAGAATACCAGTAGTTTGTATGGTCTAGGGTGGCACTTGTGCTTTTACCTTGGCTATCTTTGTTTTAACTTTTGGATTTTGTAATTCATCAACACTGACCAATATAGGATTTGAACTTAATTTTGCTACTAGTGATGATTGGTCAAGGATTTCTAAATCCTCTACAGTTAATGGATTGATGTTTGGATTTGAATTGTCTATAACATCTTTTATTTTTATAATATCTGCAGGTGTGATGGTGGCATGAGGAGGACTAGGAGGAGATACTTGTGTGTCTTGCATACTTTGATCTTGTGGCTCAGTTGTATCTTTCTCTTCCTCTTTCTCCTATGTATGTGCCTTTTCTTCCTTTTCTTCTTCACTTTTCTTCTCCACTTGTTCCTTCTCTTTTTCCTTGGTTCCTGACATCTTCTTTTCTCTTATCTTGGCACTTGCCTCTACCTTAAATTCTTCATTATACACATCTTCTATTTTTTTGTAAACTATTTTCCACAATCTTGTGGATTTTGTAACTACCTCTTCAATTTTATTCTGTCATATGCTGAATGCTCTATGCTTGGGAGTGAATCTATTATTATGCCATTTTACTGCATTTGTTACTTGATCTCTAGTCAAATTTGGCAACAATCAAGCTAATGTTGACTCCCTTATCTCCTTTTCTATTTGTAAACAAAAATGTCATTTATTCTCTACAATTTTATACAATTCTTTTGGCATTAATTCATCTAATTCTAGAGGTGTGTGCTTAAATTCAGCCATCATAGCATACATAGATTCCTCTAATTTATTTTGCTCTTCTTTGGTGAGCTTAGAAAAATTCAGGTTCTTTAAACCTTTCAAATCATCATTGCTAATTTTTGAACATAATTTATCAACAGCAGTCCGAGGTTTGTGTCTTACCACTTGAAATTGACTGTTGTCCTCTGACTCTGTCTTCTCCTCATCTATTTCAGGCTGGGCAATAAATTTTCTTTTCTTAGACTCGATAGCAGTCTTCTTTGAATCTTTCTTCTTTCCTTTTGCCTCCTTTTGGGCTTTTTGTGCTGCAGCCCTTGTGGTAGGTCTCTTTGGTGTAGGATTAGTTGCTTTCTTTCTGTTGGATTGAGTAGTAAGAGGAGTTGTGGCTTTTCTTTTAACTTGTGCTTCCTCGGCTTCCTCTTCCTCAACACTTTCCTCTTTATCTTCTCCTAACCCTTGAGTCAGACCTTGAGGTTTATCTCCCTCTTCTTCAATGTCTTCTCCTTCCTCTTCTACTATTCCTTCTTCTTCAACACCAAATTTTCTCTTGATTTGTCTCACCATTTTTTCTTTCTTCTTTACTGCAGAAGTAGTCTTCAAATCTACTATCACCCTTGATTTAACAATGTCATAGGTTCCAAAAGCTTTTGCATTTTTATCAGCTTCTTCTACAAGGAGGGTTGTTATCACTGTAGAAGCTTGATCAATATCAAGTTCATAACCTAGCGGCCTAAGCCATCTTACTCTAGGTATAATGATGGGGACACAACCCAAGAACAGAATGGACACAACAGAAAAGGGAAATTGTATTAACTGAAAAATAAGCTAGTACATTTAGTATAGAGAAAATAAACTTCAAAACATCCCCTAAGGGCTTACAATAGCATAAATGTGGAGATAATTTTCTCCTTTCAGTACCTCCTCTCAAACTCCACTCCGAACTGCCTTTTACAATGCCAGGAATCTCCTTAAATAGACCTCGGAGGGTTAAGGACTAGGAATACATTCTAGAAGGTGCTAGTTGGCATCCACCAACCAAATAGAAGGCTCCAGAAGCTATGTTAGAAGTCGGTGCAAATCTAGAAGAATCCAGAAATAGTAACCGAACTTTCGGGAGGCATAACTTTTGAACCGTAACTCCGATTGACAAACCGTTTACATTTCCAGAAAGTACTCGAAGCACTCTATAGCCTTATGGACCAGCTTTGCTTTTCTCCCATTTTTTAGCCCTCTTTGAGGTCATTTAATGCCCCTAACTTGACTTTGAAGCATTCTTAGGAGGTCTCCAAAACCCAAAAAATTGCAATAACTTTCAAATCGTGGGGCCTTTTGACCTGATTCTATTTCTAAAATGTTCTAAATCACAATTACATTCATCTAACCAATTCACACCTTCTAGTTTACCAAAATGATGGCCCAATTACATGCTCCTATTTTTTCAAGATTTTCTAGCACCCTGATAGTGGAACTGTGAGAGTTGGAACCTTTATTTGACCCAAATGGGTGTCCAAAAATGAAAACACATGAAACAAAAACTAAGTCTAAGTACATTTTTTTGGGTGACACAGGATTGCCCTTATACCTCTAGATGCTCCTGCATCAGACACCCAGGGCAGATTGAAAAGTGACCCTATCACTTTATGAATGGTAGAGGGAATCACAAATGGGAAACCTTAGCTGCTGAAATCCAAGTTGAGTCCTCAATCGATCGTCCTTTCCATTTGACCAAATACTCTTCATACTGCCTATTTCTGGTACTCCTACCCACATGATGACCTAGAATGCCTTCTATCTCCTCCTTCTTAGAAGCAGGAATTGGACATGGCTCTAACACCAGCTCCTCATCTGCACCATCATCATGATACTCTGTTAAATATGCAATGTTGAAAATGGGAGAAATGTGAATACCATCTGGCAGCTCCACCTCATATGCATTTCCTGAGTCATGTTTCTTTAAAATTTTGCAGGGGCCAAATTTCTTCATTTTTAGCTTGTTGTAAGTACCGAATGGAAATCTTTCTTTTCGTAAGTGCACCATGACTAGATCCCCTACTTGGAATTCCTTATGTCTTCTCCTTTGATCAATCCTAGCTTTATACTCTTGATTCATCTTGGTAATGTGTGCCTGAACCTCCTCATGTAGACGCTTGATATGTTCAGCAAATTCTCTCGCTTCAACACTTGTCCTCTCCCCTTACTCTATCTTCCTCAATTTTGGTGCAGTCCTTGGGCTATTCCCATATACAATTTGGAATGGTGATTTTCTAGTACTCCTATTTATAGAGTTATTGTAAGCAAAATCTACTTGTGGTAGAATCAAATCCCATCCCTTGGGCTTATCCCCAACTAAACATCTTAGCAAATTGCCCAAACTTTTGTTTACCACTTCTTTTTGGCCATCAGTTTGTGGGTGATGCGTGGAATTGAATTTCAAGTCTATTCTCAACTTTTTCCACAATGTCCTCCAGAAACACCCCACAAATTTAGTATCTTTGTCATAAACTATACTCCTTGGAAGTCCATGTAGTCTTACCACCTCTTTGAAAAACAAGTTTGCAATATGGACAGCATCATGAGTTTTGTGGCATGGAATGAAATGTGCCATTTTGGAGAACCTATCAACCACCAAGAATACTGAGTCATTACCCCTTTGTGCCCTTGGCAATCCAAGAACAAAATCCATACCTATGTCCTCCCATGGCCTTGATGGAACAGGAAATGGCTGATATAGGCCATTATTGTGACTAAACCCCTTGGCAACTTGACAAACCTGGCAACTCTGTACAAACTTCTTCACATCCTATAAAATTTGAGGGCAAAAATAATGTTCTCTAAGAATGAAAATGGTCTTATCTCGACCAAAATGTCTTGCCATCCCTCCACTGTGTTTCTCCTTAATTAGATTTTCCCTCATGGAACTCCTTGGAATGCACAATTGACTACCCTTGAACAACATGCCATCCTGAATCAAATAGTCTAACCACTTGGTTCTATCTACAGTAACAGGTTCTTTACAAGCTTTCCATGCTTCAGCAAAATCAGGATCCTTGGGGTACAAATTATTGAGTTCATCAAACCCAACTACTTCAACCTGTATTATTGTAAGCAACAACTGTCTCCTACTTAGTGCATCTGCAACCCTGTTAGATTTTCCACTTCTATGCTTCAACACAAATGTATAACTCTGCAAGAATTCTACCCACTTCATATGCCTCTAATTCAATTTACCTTGGCTATTGAGGTACTATAATGCCTAATGATCAGTATACAAAACAAATTCTTTTGGCAATAAATAATGCCTCCATTTCTTTAAGGCCTGAACTATTGCATAGAACTCTTGATCATAAACAGAATACTTCTTCTTTGCATCATTCAATTTTTCACTAAAATATGCAATAGGCTTACCTTCTTGGCTTAATACAGCCCCAATAGCACTACCACTAGCATCACAATCCACTTGGAAAACCTTTCTAAAATATGGAAGTGCCAACACAGGTTGTTTTGTTACCTTCTTCTTTAGCAATTCAAAACTTCTCGCAGTTGCTCAGTCCATTTGAACTCTTTTCTATCCCCTCTTATTGTATCAGTTAGGGGTGCACACATGCCACTGAAATTCTTAATAAAATTCCTGTAAAAACTAACCAGACCATGAAATGATCTTACCTCAGTAGTAGACCTTGGAGTAGGCCATTCCAAGATGGCTTTTACCTTCTTCGGATCTATTTTGAGACCTTCAGGTGATATAACAAACCCCAAATAGACTAACTCCCTTTTTACAAAGCTACACTTCTTCAGATTAATTAATAGTTTCTCTTCCCTTAGCCTTTCAAGGACACTATGAATATGCAGTAAATTTTCTTCCAAAGTCTTGCTAAAAATTAAAATATCATCCAAATAGACAGTAACAAATTTTACCAAGAACTTCTTAAGTACCTCATTCATGAGCCGCATGAAGGTGCTTGGGCCGTTCATCAATCCAAAGGGCATGACTAACCACTCATAAAGACCCTCCTTGCTCTTGAAGGCTATTTTCCACTCATCTCCTTCTTGAATCCATATCTGATGATAGCCACTCTTGAGATCTATCTTTGTGAAGTACTGAGCTCCACTCAAGTAGTCCATAAGATCATCCATCCTTGGCAAAGGAAATCGATACTTGATGGTTATCCTATTTATAGCTCAAGAATCTGTACACATCCTCCACTCTCCATCCTTCTTTGGTGCAAGTACTACAAGAACTACACATGGACTCAGGCTCTCTTGAATCAAGCCCTTCCTCAACAACTCCTGAACCTGTCTATTTAGCTCCTTTGTTTCAGTAGGAGTCATCTTGTGAGCAGCCTTGTTAGGTAAACTAGCTCTTGAAATCAGATCTATCTGATGACTAATTTGCATTACTGGTGGCAATCCACTTCGAACATTATCAGAGATAATATCTCCAAACTCCCCTAGTAAATCTAAAACTTCAAGTGGTATTTCACTACTACCTTCTTTATCTTTCTTAGGAATCAAAGCATAGCACATATGCTGATGTTTCATGCCATCTAAAAACTTCCTTTCAGAGAGTATGTGTTTGCATGTCCATCATGTACTACATGTCTATCAAATTGCCATGGTCTACCCAACAATATATGGCAAACATGCATTAGAATAACATCACAGAGAACTTCATCATGGTAACTCCCAATTTTGAATTTCACTAAACATTGTTCACTTACCAGGACCTTATGATCATCTTTACCCCA
Source organism: Cupressus sempervirens (assembly GCA_028749045.1). Taxonomy (NCBI): domain Eukaryota; kingdom Viridiplantae; phylum Streptophyta; class Pinopsida; order Cupressales; family Cupressaceae; genus Cupressus; species Cupressus sempervirens. Next base: position 331,623,357 of record CM053790.1, read on the forward strand.
AGCAATCTGATAGGGCTAGGGATGTTTCTCCCTCTTGAGCTTTAGCTTAGAGACCATCTCTTCTGATACCAAGTTATCTGTGCTACCACCATTAATGATCACGTCACAACATTTATCCTCACACTTGCATCTGGTACAAAACAAACTCCTCCGTTGTCTTGGTTCAATCTCACCACTTAGTAGGACTCTTTCATTTACCAAGGTCTCTCCTCTTTTTGCATCCTCTGAATGTGATGATTGTGCATCCTCATCCACATGAGCAACCCTAGCTTGGCCCTTAGCTCTCCTATCTATCCTTCCTTGTCATTGAGGGCATTCAAAGGCATGATGACCTTCTTCATTGCAATGGAAATAGGTACCACGGAAGCCACCTCTTCCTTGTCCATTTCCTCTACCTCTTTCTCTCTGATTTCCAAAGTCTTGATCATGGGAGCGGTTGAAACCCTCATTCCTCTGGTTCCTGCTAGTACCCACATCTTCATTTTTTCTTTTGGGTTTCATTGCAGCCTCCAGATGATCTATCGCTTCCCCTTCCTCCTTGACCATGCCCTCTTTGTCTTCCTTCAAACCTTTTATTCAGCTTCTCTTCAACTTGTAGGGAAAACTGGTATGCCTCTTCAACACTAGTCATTCTTACCAGACTTAATTCCTCCTGGATGCTAGGTCGCAACCCACTGATATAACAAGAAACCCTCTCCTTATTTGCTTTTGCATGCCCCTCTCTAATCAAGAGTCAGTAAAATTCCTCTATATATTCTTGGACTAATCTTCCTGCTTGCTTTAACCCATGCATCTTCTTAAACAAATCAAGCTCGTAGTCTACAGGAATGAACTACTTCTTCAATTTGTCCACCATGCGATCCCATCTTGTGATCTTCTCCTTTCCTCTTCTATTTCTTTCCAATTGAACCTCTTGCCACCATATTTTGGCATGGCCTTTCAGTTTGGCCTTTGTAAACTTAACCCTATCTGGGCCCCTAATAACCTCATACTCAAAGTATTCTTCCAGTTCATTGATCCAATCGATCAACTCATCTGGTTTCAGATTTCCTGAAAATACACCCACTTCAATTGTGGGTCTTTTCCCAAACTTTGTAATGGCCCTAAAAAGCCTTTCCTCTACATGATTCAAAACTTCCCCATCAAATTCCCCTTCTGGTCCCATTTCTTCTTCTTCATTGTCATCCTCACTATCGTCACCTGTGGCAACATTTGCTCCTCTACGGAGCTCCTCTTGCAATGCTTGTACCTGCCTTTGGAGGGTCTAACCTCCTCATGATTAATAGCTCTGGCCCTTTTGCCATGCTCTCTTCATGGAGGCATCTTCTAACTCGAACCCACAACCACACAGTCCTAGTGCAAACTGCCTCACAGTCGGCACTCTGTCTACACACTCAGGAAAACCAACTCTGATACCACTTGATGGGGACACAACCCAAGAACAGAATGGACACAATAGAAAAGGGAAATTGTATTAACTAAAAAATAAGCTAGTACATTCAGTACAAAGAAAATAAACTTCAAAACATGCCCTAAGGGCTTATAATAGCATAAATGTGGAGATAATTTTCTCCTTTCAGTACCTCCTCTCAAACTCCACTCTGAACTACCTTTTATAATGCCAGGAATCTCCTTAAATAGACCCTAGAGGGTTAAGGACTAAGAATACATTCTAGAAGGTGCTAGTAGGCATCCACCAATCGAATAGAAGGCTCCAGAAGTTGTGTTAGAAGTTGGTGCGAATCTAGAAGAATCCAAAAATGGTAACCGAACTTTTGAGAGGCATAACTTTTGAACCGTAACTCCGATTGATAAACCATTTACATTTTCAAAAAGCTCTCAAAGTGCTCTATAGCCCTATGGACCAGCTTTGCTCATCCCCCACTTTTTGGCCCTCTTCGAGGTCATTTAATGTCCCTAACTTGACTTTGAAGCATTCTTAGGAGGTCTCCAAAACCCAAAAAATTGCAATAACTTTCAAACCGTGAGGCCTTTTGACCTAATTCTTTTTCTAGAATGTTCTAAATCACAATTGCATTCATCTGGCCAATTCACACCTTCTAGTTTACCAAAATGATGGCCCAATTACATGCTCCTATTTTTTTGAGATTTTCTAGCACCCTAATAGTGGAACTGTGAGAGTTGGAACCTTTATTTGACACAAATGGGAATCCAAAAATGAAAACACATGAAATAGAAACTAAGTCTAAGTACATTTTTTTGGGTGACACAGGATTGCCCTTATACCTCTAGATGCTCCTGCATCATATAACTGCTTGTATATAGGTATAATCTATATCTACAAGAAAACAAATTTCCTTTTCATATTTCTCAATCAATGAGACTAGAATCCTCATTCTTTGTTTCATGGACTTTTTGAAGTCTTCAAAGTAACTAGTCATTTGGGCATCAAAATTTTCACCCATCTGTTCAATGTATCCATTGATTTTTTAAACAATTGTTTTGTCTGGACTCCATCTTACCTTACCCATAGAAGGGAACCCTTTCATCAGATAGAAAAATATGCACACCAAAACTGATCCAAATTTGCACTGAGCTCCCTTGCTCTTCCTTATAGCTCCTAGATTTTCATTAATCTATTGAAACAGGAGCTCTGCTAAATCATAAGTGTGATCCTTTTTAATTATCTTGTATGCAACATTAACTGCTATACAAGGTACACTATTTAACTTGCTTGATTGATAGAATTTGTGTGAAATGATTCTCACAGCAAAATCTAGTAGGGGATCTATGACTATGTCAATAGTCATTCCTCTATTATTCCATTTAGCACTTGTGTTTTTCTCTATTACTTCCCTTTTGTCACTTCGTAGGGTCTTTGGCCGATCTAGTGTTGGAATACCAGTAGCCCTATGAACAGTTTTCTTGGTGAATTTTACTGGCCCTGACTCTAACCAAAAAGCTCCATTGTGTATTTTGCTCAAAACTATCTGTACCCATTCAGTTTTGAAAACAATAAAAAATTCTAGGGTTTTGGTTAATCCTTTTCTTTCTATTATTGAGAACTCATCTTTCAGTATTTTGTTCTCACATAGCTTGTCATATGCATTGTAGATCTCTAAATCTCCTATGGCTCCAATTTTGCAGTTATAACATCTGTGAACATCTTGGACCATAACAAATTTATCCGAAATAACTGATAATGCACCTGCGGGATCATTCTTGTATGCTACTTCTGGAATGGGCTTGAATTCAGGTTGTTTAACTTCATTGCTGACCAGCTGTATCTCATGACTCTCTCCACCCCCAGTGGTTCCTGACCTAGATGCCATTGTTTTCCAAACTTGGGTTTACAATTTAAACAAGTTTATAAATTCTATGTAGCTTAGCACTTAAGTAAAATACCTCAAATCGATGAAAATTGTCTTGAATCACTGTTGAAATCTTCACAAATGGCTTCTGAGCTGACCTTGATCTTCTTTGCTCTTTTCGACTTTTCTTCTCGTTTAAATGGTGGGAAAATGATCAAAAATCAAATTTATGTACCCTTCAAAATAGAGTAATTAATGCTTAGTGCACTGATAACTGTCTAATCAGCACCTAAAGGGTTTCAACATGACTCAGCACCCATTGTGTTTCACTTTGCTCAGCTCCTATTGATATTTCATAGCTCGGCATCATCTATCAACTTGGTCGTTGTTAGCAACTCGGCACTTGAAGACAACTTTGACAGATCTTGGAAAATTCTCAATTTTGACTTGGCATCTTTGCTTATGGTGATTTCTTCTTTGCAGTTCTTCTATGTCTTGGGACTGATGTATGATGTAACTTGGTTTATCAATCCCACACACTTATTCTTACTTAATTTGATGAAGTGTGATCACTTGACCTATTAGGTGAAGTGATCTCTGCACTTGATGTGCTATACTCATCTTTCTTCTTCCATGTCTTATTTATTTCACTTCTGATATGTCCAACATCTATCTTTGCCTTTCCATTGCTGAACTCAGAACTTGATGCCTTTGACCTTGTTGGGCAATTCCTGCTGACATGACCAATTTTTAAGCAACTGAAACATGTAGTTTGACTCAACCATCTTTTATAGTTTCTCTTGAAATGCATTCTTATGCAATTCTAGGGTATATGTCCATATTCTTGACAATAGTGACAACTGTACCTGGTGTTGTAATCCCAAAATTCATGGTTTGACGTCTTTGATGGTTGATTTAATGTCCACATAGGCTTTGATCTACATTCAAAAGCTCTATGTCCATACTTTTTGCAATTATAACAATGTCCATCAAATCTTGATGTCTTAGTAGTTTTGGTTCTGCATTCATATGCTTGATGACCTTGCTTCTTGCATTTATGACAATGGTTTATACTTTTAGGTTTATTATGCTTATGGGCATTCTTGCTTCTACATACATTAGATGTATGTCCTTTCTTTCCACAAAAATGACATGTAGGTTTAACATCTTTACCTTTATCACTTCTTTGTTCTACACCCTTTGATGATTCTCCAAATTTAGTGCTATTGTATCCAAGTCGTGATGTATCATGGGTTGATCTTGGGGATTTCAGTAATTGCTCAAAATATTTGATGGCTTAACTTCACTTGTTGAGATTCTCTACCACCTCTTTTTCTCTATTCAATTCATTCTACATTTGTTCTTTTTGCATCTTCAAAGTAGAGATCTCAATATCTTTCACATTGAGTTCATGATGAAGGTTCATTATTTGGGCAAGTGTATCCATCTACATGTTTGAGATCCTTGTCAATTCAGTACATTTTTTTTCAAGTCTATTTGCAAGATTTCTTTTGTCATTTTCTATCATGACCTTGTCATCAACTGCTCTTTTCTTTTGTTCAGTGATTTCACATATCATTATGGTCTCTGATTCATGTTCCATCTCGAGAGATCTTATCTCCTCTATTTGAGCTTTGTTTTTCTCCATCAGTTCTGCTATTGCTGCATCAATCTCTTTGTAGTTTATCTCATTTTTGGCTATGGCTAGATCCTTCCTTTTTTTTAATGAATTTCTCAACTTTTTTCTAAATTCCTCCAAGCTATGCAGAGCAAGTTGCACATCTATCACCTAATTTTCAATGATCTTTCCAAGTTTGAAAGCTTCCATCTTTAGATCTTTTCCTCCAAACTGTTAGGCTTTTCCTTGTGAGAACTTGGATTAGCTCTGATACCAATTGTTGGAATATTCAAATATGGAAAGAGTACTTATGAGAAGGGGGGGGGGGGGTGTGAATCATTAGTATCACACTTTAGCCAGTAAAACTTTTAGGTGGAAGTAAATTGCATACATGTAAATACATCAAATAAACATGAAACTAAGACATGCATCAACAACACATAACACTAGAATTTGGTAACCCAGAAACCCTCCAAGAATAAGAAGGTAAAACTAGGGTGGGGATGATACCCACAAAAATTACTGTAGCAATATTGTTTAACCACTTCTGATGGTCTGCCCTGTTAAAGGCTTTATATTGTGTCAATAGTGACCTAGTTAAAGGATTTCAAACACTTAACATGAAGTGTCACCCTATTAAAGGATTGAATCACCTAATTAAAGGATCTATGAAATAGCTATTAAGATAACCTATCACCATAGGATTTTCATTCTAATACAATTTCTAGAAAGTATTAGGTATAATGAACCTGATAGATTACAATCATTGATTGCTGAATGTAGGCACCTGTTCCGCTTTCTCTGATCTTGATCCTTTTGTGATCTAATAATCCTCGCTTTTGAAAATAGATTTCCTTGTGCACCCTTGTATGTCCACTCATATATCTTTACAATAAAATTTTGTCTTCCTTATAAAGAGATTTGAGGATTTAGGGTTAGATATAGATCTACGATCCACATTGAATCTCAATTTCCCACTCAATACTTGTCTTTTGCTTATTGGTTGCATGCCTTTCCAAGTTTTCCAATTGGCTACATGAAAATTACATAGGAAATGTAAAAGATTCGTTCTTATCTCTATATCTTTTGAGATTTATCTTATGTCAGCTGCAAAAATTGTTTGCATCATGGTTTGTGCAATTACGAACTCTTATGCTGATATTCTGAGTTACTTAGCTCTTGAAGAATTGCTGATGCTTGGCACATGCTATTTCCTGGATAGCTCAGCACCTAAGCAAAACTTTATCACTCGGCACCTACTGTTACTTGGCACTTGTTAACACTTGGCACTTGTTAACACTCAACACTTGTTAACACTCGGCACTTGTTAATACTCGGCACCTACTATTACTCGGCACTTGATATAGCTCGACACTTCATATTACTTGGCACCTACTCTTTGTTTGGCATTGTTTAGTGGAAAAATGGTTAAGTGTATTGACACTCAGTTGTAGAAATTATTCTTTAAACTAACAGTGAGGTTATTACATGGAAAGTGATATTAGTAGGGTAGGATCTAGGGCTAGATTATGATTGAATTATATATGATTTAATTTAAAATAGCTTCAGGAAGAATTGAACATGTGGAGGAATTACAAAAATAGAATTTATTTAAAAGGGAACTTTATGGAGAAATGTCTATTAAATTTAATTTAATAGATTAGGGGATAATTTTGAAGTAAATTTGAATACAATAGGAAAATGAACACAATCAATCAAATAAATTCAATTAAATAGGTACCTGAATATAAAATATATATATAATTATTTTCAGTTTAATTAACTATCATGCTACAAGAAATAGTAATTCAACAATATAGTTTTATTAGATGATTTTAAACATCTACATGGAAATTTTGATATTTGAGTAAGCTAAAAAGAATCTTGTGATTTTCAAATCTGCCCACTTGATTTGCAATGTGTATTAAAATAATACTTTACATTAAGTCAATAGGTAAGTTAAATAATTTAATCTATTTGATAAATTTGATTTTGTTTACTTTACGTGGATCAAAATTAAGATACCAATCTAGAAATTAAAAACTCTTCCCTTTAAAATTTTGGCATTTTCCATCTTTTTTTTATAAAAGAGATACATCTAAACAATCAATGAATAATAAAAAAATTGTGAGTATAGTGATATCTATCTAGCCTTTAAAAATATTTCTAAACTATTCTACAACTTAGTCTATAGGACCATCGCCTCTAAGTCATCGAGAAAAAATAACATGGGTTTACAATACATGTCCATACCTTTAGTGTACCTATTGTTCATATTGTTCATATTCTTTTATTCTTCTTAAAAGATGGTTTTTTTTAAGGGTAGAGAGAATATTTTAAACCCTTGAAAGATTGAGATACCTAGTTTGATTCTTTTGCTAAACTTGAGGAATTGATATTTATTTGGAAACCTCATAATGGGTTTCATTCCTTTATCTAGGGTTGTGAAGGAAATCTTTAGGGATAAGATCTATATTATTAGGGGTCAGTTTTAAAGAACCATCTACCATACCTTTCCTTGGACATTGATTGTGTCTAGATGGAAGAGGTTTGAAGAGTAAGTAAGTTTTACCATAAGCCCAAGGAAATTGAGGTATTTGTCTACCCAAAAAACCTCTATTAGTGCTAGAAGAAAAGTCATGGGTAATAGAAGTAAGAAAACTTAACCATATTTGGGGTGCTTTATAGCCTACACTCCTAAACTCTTGGCTCTTCTAAATTTCCTTAACCATATCTCATCCATGTTCATTCCTTATTGTTGAAGGGGGAGCATGACCCCTTTGATTAAAAGGAAAATAACCCCATATGTTAAAGAAGGATGATCCATAACTATTATGCCCAGATCTAGGGTTACCCTATTTCTCCAATTGTCTATGAAATTTTACTACCAATGAGAAGCAATCATAATTATTATGTAGATGAAGAAATTCATTTAATATAAGCCTAAGCAATGGGAATTTAGGGTATGTAGATCTAATAAACACAAAAGAGTCATAATCCCTTCTAGTATGATAATTTCTCTCCAAAAAAATGTTACCATGTCTACATGAATATGCATTAGACTCATAATTTGTATTGTTCACCTTCTAAATTTGAGAAAAATCTCATCGAGGGTTTACAAATCTCAGTGTTGCAATGTGAGCACGAGCCATTTTTTACACTAAGTATATAATTTTTATTTAAAAGATAGTTGTTATAGCTTTAATTAAAATTTTAGTTGATTATTTAAAATCATAACTATTTAATTATATTATAAGAAGAAGAATGAGAAATTTTGAATGCAATGATTGGTTCTTAAAATTAGGTAAATCAATCTTCCACATCCTTAAGTTAATCTTGGTTGCTACAAATTTGACCTTCCTTATGAGTTTGACATATAATATACATATTGGAGCTACCATAAAATAGAATTTGAAATATAATTTTCCCCTTGTAATGAATATGTAATCCATGTGTAAAGATTGTGATATTTAATATATATATTTAAAAATGATAAATTAAAGAGACAAAATTTCCATAATCCATTGTATTACATTGAAAGATAAATTGTTAAGCTCAAGCTAGTTCTCTTAAGAAAATTAATCAATTGGCCAGCTTTATGGTCTAAAACTAATATTTTTGAATAAAAAAGAAGAGGGTATTGGCCCTTGGTCTAAAACTAATAATATAGAAGATTAGAAACAAACATGCAAGGACTTGTATGTTCATTATATTGTCATTGCATTATTTTTAGTGTTCAAAGTTGAATGTTTGTACAATAATTTTGATGTAACCCTTAACTCTTCAAAGAATAAATCAAAAAATCACAACACAAAAGTTTCAGAACACCATAATCTTTCATTAAACTTTCACATCTCTACTCTACCTCCATGAAATAAAACATCTACTTATTACAATTCCAAAAATTACCATATTTGGCAACTTTTTAGGAAAAATGGATTTTTCCATTTTTGGTAATTTTTAAAACCCATATACCAAATGATGTAACCCATAACTCTTCAAAGAATAAATCAAAAAATCACAACATAGAAGTTTCATAATGCCATAATCTTTCGTTAAACTTTCACAACTCTACTTTGCCTATCCATGAAATAAAACACCTGCTTATTACAATTCCAAAAATTACCATATTTGGCAATTTTTTAGGAAAAACAAATTTCTCCATTTTTGGTAATTTTTAAAACCCATCCTATGAATCTCATTTTTCCCAAGAAAAACCCCCAACTAAGGCAAGATGAATTACCAACTAATCAACAAAATCAAAAAATTGATTTCAGATTTATTACAAAAGAACTTTCTAAGAAAACTAGAGAAAACATGAAAAGCCAATTTTGGAGGTCAAGATGATATTTTAGGCTCCTGAAAAAATGTCAAAATGGCCACCTATTGTGTTGAGCTCCATTAGCAATTCAAATCACTCCTTCTCATGCAATTGCTTGTAAAATTTTAGCCAAAACCCACATCCGAGTCAAAAGTTATGACCTCGAAAAGTAAATTTTGACCAAAACCCACATCTGAGTCAACAACCTTGACCCTTGGATTCCCTTGCATCAAATTTTAATTATTCTTTCATATCAATAAATTGTGTATGGAATGTTTTTAAATTTTAATACATTACATTATGTCACACAAATTAATACAAATTCAATCTATAGCAACTATATAAAATAAAGAAATCATTAATTGTATATTTTAAAATTTCAAATTTGAGATCAACACCATTTTAGATAGGTCTAATCCTATATTATGGAATTTTGACCAAAAAGAAGATGAAGTTTTATTTTAAAATATAAATTAATTTTCAACTATTAACACTACATAAAATAAAAAGTGTAGAAAAATAATATCAATAGTACTAAATAAAAATGAAAAAAACTATATGAAAATCATACTTTGTACTAAAATAAACATCATATTTATTATATATTGCATTAAAATATTCTATCAAATAAATCAAAATGTTAATAAAATTAATGTGTGTGTGTGTGTGTGTGTACCCAAAAAATATAAGAAATGATATTATAATGTTGCCTTTTGCCTTCAACATTTAAATAATTACTTCCAAGGAGCCATTAGTGAACATCAAGTTGGCCAAAATAAAAGGAAAAAATAGTGCCTTGAAGAAAATTAAAACAGTGATTCAAAGAAAAAAAAGGAGAAACTTTGAAGGGTGTGAAATTTCTATGGAACACATAAGCTCAGGTGAAATCGACCATAAATTGGACTAAAAATACTTGTGATTAGAGAGTGTTGTTGGAAATGTAAGAGGAGTAACTGAGAGGGGAGGGATGAATCAATTACCACTAAAAAATCCTAGTCCCTTGAGATGTCAGTACCAAACTCTGCTAAAACTGAAATACTACTCCAACTCAGTTAGCATTGAAATAATCAATTAACATAGTAACTTGGTTTACACTAAGAATGACTCTCACTCCGTAAACACTTAGTTAATACTAAATATATGCATTGTTACTTTTCTAGCACTAAATATGAAAATATTATGATATTAAGTGTGATTAACCTTAATTAAAATAGTTGCAAAATCATAAAGAAAAATAACACAAACACAAGAGACACCAAATTGTAATGTGGAAACTCAATTTGGGAAAAACCACCAACTGCAACTAGTTATTGTTTTTCACTCCTTTGAAGTGAGCCCTATTAGGAGCCAACCCTGTCAAAGGTTACAAAATACAATGTTAGGTAAGACCTTGTTAAAGGACTTAGTTCACCCTATTAGGAGTGGCCTTGTTAGAGGTCTTTAGACACTTCAATTTAGAAATGCAACCTTGTTAGAGGATTTAGAAAATAACTATTAAGCTAACTCTGTTAGGATATTTGATTCACTGCTACAATTATTAGAGAGTAACAATTATATGACTTGATTTTTGATGCAATGATATTTGTTTATTTTAGATCTTTTATTTGGCTTGAATACTTGATCCTTCTTGGTTGAAATGTTCTTTTTATCTCGATTAACTCCTAATTCACTTCCTTGATTTATCTTTTCAATCTCATTCTTCTTCTCCTCATTCAATCCCTAACTTGACCTTATACTTATATGTTTTACCTTTACAAGTCGGCTTGAATACAATTTCAAAAAAATGAAATTCATCCCATGAGTTAGCTAGAACTAATGAGGAAAAATGTCAGATCAAATAAACTGATACAAAAAAATCCTTTTCTAGCTAACGCAATTCAGTCAACACTAACTCAAAAATGACTTTCCTTAGACTTCCTTTGGTAATTGAGTGAGCTTGGTTAACACTTGTTCCATGCCAATGTTTCTTTGGTAACCAAGTCAACTTGGTAGACCTACAAACTTCCTTTGGTAACTAAGTGAGCTTGGTTAACACTCACTCTGAACTTAACACTCACTCTGAACTTGGTTAATACAAATGTTCATCATACACTGCAACTTCCTTTGACTCTTGAGCAAGCTCAGAATACACTAATTTCTTGGTATATACTTGACATCTATGTAACATCAAAGACAACATACAATTGAATGATTATATCCAACAATCTCCCTCTTTAGCATTGATGGAAACACAACATATCATGATACACAGAGATTTCAAAGAAAAATAGAAGAACAATTTCCTTAGTTCCATTCTAATTCTCATCCATGAGACCTCCCTGTATCAGTGTGAAATCCCTCTGTCATCAATCTTTGATTGCAATGACTGCAATAGAAATTCTCCCTCTTTGATATCTGCTCAAATTTTTTGAAATAATATCTCAAACATTCACAAAAAAATTTTTTTGATATATCATAGCAAATTTATCCCTCTTTGACATATTATTCCAAACACAACAATCAATGGAGTTTCCACATACCTTGATGTACATATTCATATGCAATCTACTTTGATAATATTGCATCAGCTTGTCTAATCTTCAACATGCTTGGTTGATGCATCACTAAAATTTGATTAGTGAGATTCAAATAGGGGAATGACCCCTATCTTACCTCTTACATACAAAAATATATCCTTATACAATGGCTTGGTGAATACATCTGCAATACGTTCTTTTGTATTCACATATTCCAATTCGCCTCTTTGTCTTGTACCAATTCTCTCTAGAAATGATATTTTACTACAATATGCTTGGTTTTGGTATGCATCACACAATTCTTGGATATGTTGATTGACTAGTGTTATCACAAAAGATAACTTGGTGCTTGATCTCCTACTTCATACCTGAAAATAGTTTCTCGAACCACATAATGTTGAAACAATTGACTCATGCAACAACATATTTTTCTTTTGATGTAGACTGAGAGATAAAAAATTTCTTCTTGCTTGTCCAAGATACTATCCTCTTTCCAAGAAAAAGTTCTCCATCACTAGTGCTCTTCCTATCATCAACATTGTCTGCCCAATTAGCATCAATAAATGCCTTCAAATCAAAGTTTCCTCCTTTCTTATACCACAAATCATAATCTTTAGTACCTTTTAGATACCTCATGATTCTTTTTATTTCCATCATATGATTTTCTTTAGGATTAACAGAGAATCTAGCCACCATATCAATTGCTAATGCTATATTAGGTCTTCTGTGCACTACATACTAAATTTTTCACATCATTGATCTGTATGTAGTCTAATCTACCTCTTTGGAATCATCATTTTTTGAAAGATTATGTCTAATAGACATAGGTGTTCCAACTAGTCCAGAATCCTCTATTTCAAATTTCTTCAATATCTCCTTGATGTATTTTGATTGAGTAATATAGATACAATCCTTCATCTATTGAATTTGTAATCCAACAAAGAATTTGATCTCTCCAAACATTGACATTTCAAATTCCTTACTCATTTCCATAGAAAAAGATTTGCAAAAATTATCATTTCTAGTAAATAATGTGTTGGTGTTTGAAAATGCTGGAGGGTTTTCAATTATCCCACTAAGAAACTAACATATCTAGGGGCAACTAACTCCCATTTTCAACAAGCCATTTTTGACAATAGGCCAACTATAAGGCATGACCCTTCTTCTACTTCAAGCTCTGCTAGACCTAGGTAGGTTGACCTCAGATTCAAATGATAGTGTACCAGTGCAAAAAACATATCCCTAAATCTATTAAGCATATTTTACCCTTATTTCTCCTAAAGATTTATGAAATGACATGGACCTACAGTAGCTAGCTACAAATCTATGGATCTCAGAAGTTGAGTGAGGGTTCAACTTTTATGCCCACTTCAAACATGAAGAACTAAATTTATTTGAATAAAAGATTTGTGCAAATGCCATTCATATCAGCTTGCATCTAATTTAATGATTAGTGCCTTATCCATTGAAACATAGAGTCATTACCAGTAGGATGACCTAACTTTCTTGCATTACAATCAAGTTTATCAACTAAAATTCCCTAATCTCATTCTTATGCAATATCCCCTTCATACACCTAGAAACCCTATCAGAACTATGAAGCATTTACTTAACTGCTTGAGTCAAAAGCAACAAAGATCTAATACACACTTCATCCAAAATGTCTTAAACCAAATGAACCTTATCCATTCAATTACAAAGTTAATGACACATGAAGAATTAGGAGACAAAATTAGAAGACTTAGATAATTCCTATAAATATCCTTTTGTATTTATCCTTGGAAAGATTAAATATAGTAACTGGTAACAGAAAATGAAACTCAAGATAATTTATATGATCTAGCATCAATATCTAGTACTTAAAAATAAAAATTCATAACATGAAATGAAAATATGCACAGGGTGGATGTGTGGTATTCACTGCTAGAGCTCAGCTCATAGTTAGGAAGTAAAACCATCTACAATCCTGGTTTCAATAGTAGAATTGGAACCTTGTTGGTATTACCTAGAGCAAATTGGAAACCCCTACAAATGAGAAGAAGAATGAAAGATATAGGAAAGAAGCAATTTCTCAGATTTAATCTGAACATGACACTTGTCCACTTGGAAAACCTTCTCAGCAGGTTAAAACCATCTTTCTTACCTTTTCCCTCAAATGCTGAATCAAATCTTTCATTAGTTATGGCTTCAAAAGCATCAAATATCTAAAATGTATGATTGAACAAATAATTGATTTGATTTTGATTTTTACTCATGATAAAATGAAAATCAGTTAAAAATTTGACTTCTAAAAGCTAAGGAAACACTCTAAAACTGATTTTCTTCACACCCAGACCTTACCAAGCCTTCAAAACTTCCCTAAAAAAAACTCTGATACCTCATGATGATTTTAGCCTATTTTGCTACCAATGCTCTGGATTTTACAAATTGACCTGTAGGTCAAATTGGTGAGCACCTGTGCAAGAACCGACCTCAAATTCAGAAAATTTGGATTCTCCCAATTCTGGTGGTATGTTGGAGCACCCATTTAGGTTAAAAATCACTCTAGTTATGGCCATTTGAAGTTCTCAGTTCTGTTCATGGCTTCCATATGATTTCGCTAAAATTTTAACTTTTATATAGTTTAAACTATATAAAGTTTAGACATTGATTTAAAAGACCTGCATGTGGATTTGAGGAAAAATAATAATAAAATATTAAAATTTGAAAAATCTCAAATTTCCCCTCATTTTCTACCTGGGTCAAACTTCCTTTGACTGAATGCCATGTGGCACATTCTGATTGGATGCCTACTCGCTACCATGTCATACTCGCTATGTCACTATACTAACTAGTGTGCATCTCTCCCTTCACAACATAGTGAGAACCACATGATTTTCCACGTGTCGCAATCTCGTGCATCTCAGAAACTTGCTCACCACATTACCGTCTCCTAGACTCACTGACATGTGTCGTCACTGCATCAATCCTTGCCATGTCACTATGGTAAATCACGTGCATCTTTTGTTTGGTGACTTAGTGAGGACCGCATGATGAGGACACATGTCAACATCTCCTTACTTTTGAGCTTGTTTGTCTTTGCCAGATCTTTGGGTTTTTTCTGATGACTCACTATGTTGCTAGCCAGAAATCCTAGATTTCTTGGCTAGCGAGGTAGCGAGGTGCCAAATTTTTTATTTTTTGGTGACCTCTAACTCACTGCTATCACCTATTTTTTGTGCATGTTTGTTTAACATTATGCTTTATGCAACCCCATTGACATCATCTCTATCTCATCAACCACAGGTCAGGCCTTACCAAGCGGCCATTGCCCTTGCAAAAGGCTCCTTTCTTTTGGCATTACACAATGCGTAAAGAATCATATTTAAAAACATAATAATTCCACCACAAGGCGAATGTGGGATAATGCTTTTTCGATTGTTTTCAAAAGTGCTGGCTCTAGCTTGGCATCATGTGAAGGCCACTACTTGGTGTAGGTGTGGGTTGTTGGCACCTTGTTTTTGAAACACTGCCTCTTCATGCATACTCTACCTCCTTTCCATTTTGAATGGTGTGGTCTACTATTCAAGAGACTTCCCTTCCTTTACATGGCGTGAAGATCAACTTCCTCTATCTGTAGCTTCTCTCCATTGATTGCATATGCGTGGATAGCTCTACCTTTTATAAGTCGTGGGAACTTTTTCTTTTAAATCGCTCTATTCTCCTTTTCTACTAGTTACAGTTGCTTGCCAATTTTCTATTTTCTTTTAGCCATGGCTAGTTTCTATTGCAGTCAATGCTTTATACAATCTTCAATTAGAAATGTTATTCCATTTATTGCAGTAACCAATCATCCATTGGCCAACATCTCTTCAAACCACTTGAGCAAAAGGGTAATGAATGACTAAATGGGAGAAAGACTTTTCAGTCATATATGGGATACAAACACTACACCCCTGTCCTCTATCTCTTCATACTCTCTATACATAGAAAGATGATTTCCTTGCATTTGAGGTTTTTCTCTATTAAAATTCAATGGAATTAAGGTATTGTAAGCATAAGCCATTAGTATCCATGCCGCTAAACTCTAGATTATAGCAGACAAGGTTCACTTGCTTCTTGCATTGTAACTTAAAGCAGTTGATCTCTCATGTTTGTGTACCATTTTTCTCATTTCTTTTGTTTTCCTAGACAATACTTTTCTATAATGTGGCTCCTCCCTTTTAGCTTACGTGTTCTCCGCTTTTAAAACCCTTTGAGAATCTTTGGCTTGCATGCATTTTACTAGTTCTGATGGAATCAGTCGGACCCCAAAGTGGGTTTGACTAAAAAAAATTTCATTTTCAAACAACTAAACCATCAAATTCATCCACTAATCACCTGATAGCAATTGAAATCAATTCGATCATTGGAACAAAATTTAAAACTCATTTTACCATAGATCTACAAACTGTCAAATATGCGTCAGGAGGCCCTTTGACTGGCCTTAAAAATTGACATAAACACCTAACCAAGCTCCAAAACTCAGGATCTCTATTCTCTTTGACATGTTCAACAGGCCTACCAGATCTAATTGCATGATGACATTAGGGTCAAAAGATATTGACCTTTGAAGTTGCCAACTTAAATTCACCTGCAGATAAGCATGTTAGAAAATTCGAAAGTGCATTTGGAAATGACCTGGAAAATTGGAAAAATGGGCACTTGGGGATCTAGAATCTAGGGCATGAGTACATTTTCATGAGAAGAATATGATTATACAATTTGGGCTCATGAAGGATCACGGGGAAAATTTGGTAGAGGTGCAAAGTTGGCCACCTAGATTTGCAAGAGAGTGAACACTAGTAAAATATCATTTTTTGCGAATGGAATGACCTTGGTAAAGTGTGAAGGTGGATTCATCAAGGCTTGAAAACTAACACACTTGTAGTATTTTTAGAGGAAAACATAGTGGTACAATCCATTTGATCTAGCTAATCATGGATTTCAAGTTATAACATCCAGAACAGGGCTACCAAACAATCTACAAATACTGACACTACTAAAAAGTTAGAAATTCCATTCGGAATCGCGTTTGAAAACTAATCAAACAGATTCGTCATAACTTGAAACTTGAAAAATAACAACTCTCTAATTTCTACAATGTAATGCAAAATAAAATTCTCATTTCGGTCAACTAGGTCAAAATTATAGCACGTCAAACAGGGCTTCGAAAAATTAGGTGCAATGTGCATCAGTATGAAAATAGTAACTGACCAACTTTGAGGAATTCAAAACCTAGACCAATGGACTCAAAATGACTCAAAATCTGAAACATAGCCTCTCGAGTATGGACACTAAACACTCCCAAAGTGGCGAGCCATGAAACATTTTTGGGTGCAAGTTATTCAATGGCAAACACAACCTCCTGTCGTTGTTTGACACTTAGGGTAAAAATGTAGACTTGACAATTGCTTAAAACAAGACTTCATGGGAAGGCTCAGAGTGATAAGTTAATTTCATGGAACACTTAGACAGGCTTAATGGAAAGTACTAGAAGTATTGAACACCTATTAGGCCTCAACTTGACAGTCGGGTACATTGGCACTTGAAAGCGTTTATAGGGCTCAATTTCTCAAAATTGCTCAAAATTTGGGCTACAATTTTGAGCACCAACATAATGTATCATCCACAAAGATTTCTCCCAACAAAAACTTCCTAACTAGTACTTCTTTAGTTTATAGGATTTTGTTATCATTAGCTCTTTGGAAACCAATCTTTATGAGATAATTAGGTAACCTTTCATACCAAGCTCTTGGGGCTTGTTTGAAACCATACAAATATTTGTGTAGTTTGGAAACCATGTCCCTTTCCTAGGATCAATTAAACCTTTTGGTTTCTCGATGTAGACTTCCTCTTCTAAGATTTTATTCAAGAATTCCAAATTTAGATCCATCTAATATAATTTGAACCCTTTGTGTTTTGTATATGCAAGGAGTGTTTTAACACCTAGTCTAGCATCATGATAAATTTTTTCTCCATAATCAATAACTTCTTGAGCATAACCTTTTCAAACTAATCTTGCCTTATTTCTTAAAACTTCTCCATTCTCATTTAGCTTATTTCTAAATATCCATTTTGTGCCAATTATATTCTTTTCCTTGGGTCTAGGAACAAGAGTCCACGTTTTATTCCTTCTAATCTGATCAATCTTTTCATTCATTTTCTCAATCCAAATTTCATTGTCTAATGCATCTTTGATAGTTCTAGGTTCAAAATTAGTAAGGAAACATGTACCTTATAATCCTTTCCTTGTCATTATACCTTCTAACTAATCTCCAATGGTTTTCTCAGGTGCATGATGCCTTCTAACATATCCAGAAAGTTTGGTCTTCTTTCTGAATCTACTAGGTTCACCATGATCTTCTGAATCATGCTCAAGTCTCAATGCCTAGGACTTGAATCCATCAAATGACTCGGTTTGCACTTGCTAAAAAATGGATCCCTCCAACTATGACTCAAGTCCTTCAGATTGTGAATCGGGTTGCACTAGCTATAACTCTAGTTGAACGAGTGATTTTGGGGACTTAGGTGGTGAAGAATGTTGATTACCATTTTCTTGAATTTTAGGTAAAGAATCATCTTATAGTAAACAAATTTTATGTAGTCTTCAAGTTCTTTCCTTCTTTGTTCTTCATATTCTTATGCAAACTCATCAATCTTTACATGTTCACTTTCTATAACTTTGTGAGTATATAGATTCTAACATTTGTATGTTTTTCTCTAATTGGAGTATCCCAAGAACACCTTCATCACTTTTTACATCAAATTTTCCTTTTCTTGACTCATTTAGAATATAAAATTTTCTTCCAAATACTTTGAAATAAAAAACATAAGGTTTTTAGCCATACCACAATTCAAATAGTGTTTGATTTGAGTCCTTCTTCAACTGAACTCTTTTGAAGGTATGAACTATAGTGTTGATTACTATTTTCTAGTATTTGATAGAAACACTCTTCTCTATCATCAATGTCCTTGCATAATCCATGATTGATCTATTGCTTCTCGCATCAATGTCATTCTATTGAGGTGTATTTGGTGCAAATAATTTTCTTTTGATTACTCTTTCATTGCAGAATTCATTGAATTCATTAGAGTTGAATTCTTATCCTCTGTCTGATCTAAGACATTTCAATTTCTTTCTTGTTTCTTCCTCAACTCTATCTAGATACCATTTGAACTTTTGAAAAGCTTCTAATTTATCCTTTAAATACATAGTTATCATTGTCCTAGAATAATCATCAACAAACAAAATAAAGTACTATCTCCCATATATCTTTGTACAACAATAGGTCCACAAAGGTTTGTATGAACTAGGTCTAAGAATTCTTCAAAATGATAATTCTTTCTTTTAAAACTTTCCTTTCACATCTTACCAATTTGACAATTCTTACACATGCCCATATCAAGTTTCTTTAGGATTGGAATGCCTCTAACCCTTTTGTTCTTGGTTATATTAACCAAGTTATCAAAATTCACATGGAAAAACCTTTTATGTCATAACCAAATTTCTTCTACTTGTGCTATGAAACATGAATTTATAGTTAGATCTAGGTAGAATAGATTACCTCTTGTTTGATTACTAGTCCCAAATAGATTCTCATTTCCATCCAGCAGCTTAGCTTTCCTATTCATGAATTCTACCTTGAATCCAATGTTATTTAATTATACCACACTAAGCAGATTATGCTTCAGTTCTTCAACCCAATAAGCATTGTCACATCTAAGATTATTGGTTAGTAAAATACAACCTTTTCCCTTTAAATAAAAAGGTTCATCATTTATAAATTTGAAACTCCCACCATCATAGTGTTCCAAGTGCTCAAATTTAGATTTATTACCATTCATGTGGTGAGAACAACTACTATCAATAATCCATGTATCATTCTTACTAACATCAGAAATGAGGGCCATCTTATCTATCTCACCATTTGATTCATCCTTAATAATAATGTAAACCATTTCATCTTCTTCACTACTATTAGAGTCTTTAGCCTTGTAACAATATTTCTTACATTTGTCCTCGTAGTCTTTGCATATTTTGAAATCCTTCTTGCCTTTGTACTTGTGATGCTTATTTTCTTCTTTTTCTTCTTTGTTTGGACACCTTGTAGCAATGTGACCAACTTCTTCACTAGAAAAGAAGATCAAAGGAATTTTTCCTTTGTGCTTTCCTTTTCCTTTGGGAAATATTCTTGCAAGAAATGTTTCAATGACTACAAGATCATCATCGATACCATCTTTATCTTCACTATCAAACTTCTTTCCTTTAGACATTGTAGCTTTCCTCTTGAGTGATATCTTGGCTTGCAATGCAGACTCAAAGTTACATGAGCTAGAACATAATTATCAAAATTATCTAACTCAAATTTTGTCAAACTTATCACTAGTGCATCCAAAGTTATATCATTCTTAGGTTCACATCTCATTTTTTGAATAGTTGACACTCTAATTGCATAAACATGAAAAAGGGTTCTAATTACCTTTCTTACCACTATTACATCATCAATTTTCCCACCTAAGGATCTCTTTGCACACACACTGGATTTGATTCTTTCACCCTACTATGCAATGTTCTCATCTTCTCTCATCTTCATCTGATCAAACTAATCTCTAAGACTTTCTACCTTAGCTCTCCTTACATTATCATCTCCTCCATAGATAGCTTTCAATTTGATCTACATCTCATAAGTAGTATCCCAATCTTTGACTTCACCAAATTTAGCATAATTGAGAGTGGAAGAAATGCTAATCATCATAATGTTATGATTCTTCTCTTATGTAATTTCTTCCCTAGTTATAGTTCCATTAGGTTCCAGATACTTGGCATTCAAATATTTTAGGCCTGAGTCTCCAATTATTTCCAAATGTAGCTTCATGAGTTCCTGCCATGCTTGACAGATATCTCTATTCAGCTTAGGATTCTCCCATCTATAAGACATCTTGATCTTTAGCTTAGGTCCTTGAATCCTTCTCTACAAGAACCAAAAGCTCTGATACCAATTATTGGAAATGTAAGAGGAGTAACTGGGGGGAGGGGTGAATTAGTTACTACAAAAAAATCCTAGTCCCTTAAGATATGAGTACAAAACAAAACAAAGCTCTCCTAAAATTGAAATATTGTTGTAACTTAGTTAGCACTAAAATTCTTGTGATACACTACAACTTCCTTTGACTCCTTAGTGATCTCTATTAGCATGAATGCTAATGCTATGGGGGAACATTGTAGAACATTGTTTGTCATTGATGACAACATAGCAATAAGTTTGTATAAGACTAACAGAGTAGCTGCCTGAGTTTTTTGTATTAAGGACATTACATTGGACATCTACTTATGTGCAATTACCAACATATACTATAGTATGTATTTGACATGTGGACAAGTGAGTAGAACCCGAATCAACATTGTATGAAAGATATTGATGATTTATAGAAAACCATAGGAAAATAGAGCATTGGAAAAATAGTTTTTGTTGTATGACCATTATAGAGCATTGTATTTGGAATTAAGGGTTGTGTAGTTAACTTGAGGTAGAACACTAACTATTGATGATGTCAGCAAGTGCACAGATATAGAACTCACACATATGAAATTTTGGGTATAACTATGAGCTGATAGCATTAATTAAATATGTATTTTATTTAATTAATGTATGGTAAAGTATGGAGTGAACTCAAAGAATTAATATTGAGTGTGGTATAAAGGAAAGATGTTTTCCAAATTTTAGAGTCCATCATTGAGATCAACAAGTAGAGAAGACGTGTGAATTGTGAAGTAAAGAAGTAGAGTAATCTGCTAATGCATGTAAGTGACCTTAAGGGTTACTATTGATGGACACAGAGTTCCAAATATAATTGCATGATTTGAAGGTGAAGAAGTTAGACGTACTGGACACAAAAAGAAGCAAAAGATTGTCACATATCTATTATTCTAAAAGGAATAGTGCCAAGATCAATTAGACAGTGGGTTTGTTGATCTAATCCTAAAGCTCTTTGGACAATGGGTTTAACTGTCTTGTACAACTCCTAATAGGGTTTTCCCAACTCCTAATAGGAATTTAAAGTCTCCTAATAGGGACTCTTTGTACTCAACATTATAACAAACTCCTGATAGGGTCCTCTAGATACCTCAAATCCCTTAGAAAATAAAGTATTGTTATTTTCTAAAAAGTCCCTGATGACATCATCATTTATTAATTAATTTTTATGCCATTAAATCCCTTTATCTTAATTAAAAATATTTCATTAAGGAATCCCTCCCAAAAATGTTTAAATCTTATTTAATCATTATTTCCTTATTTATTAATTATTTAATTAATAAATTGACCAAAAATCTCAAAATAAATAATTTATTTATTTTTTGCCCAAAACTTGGCCAATTTCTTGAAGATCACTAACCTCTTCCAAAATATTCTAATCCTTATTTAATTTCGATTAAAGGCTAATCCCATCATTTTCTACCCCTAATCCCAACTCAAAATATTTAACTAAGGTTAAATATCAATCCTCATGTTTATTAAAAATGTTTTAATAAATATCTCCTCAAACCAAACCTATGAGATAAATAAACTTTATTTATCCTAACCCTAAGCCTATCCCTAAACCCCCTTTTTAGCCTAATCCACCCCATCCACCCATACTAACCAAGCTTAGCCACTAACTCACCCACCCTCATGAATTCCATCCACTTGCATATCTCTAACAAGCTTAGTCTAATCCTAAAATCACCTCTAATCCCCCCTAACCTTGTCACATTTCCTAAGCAAGCTTAAGACTTTCCTAAGCCAAGCAAAGTCAACAATCTCAACTCCTTGCAAAATATCTCAACCACTAAACCTGCAATGCTCTTACAAGGCCATAAAGAATCTTACACAAACTCATTCATTTCTCTTACAAGAAATTTATGAGGGTCTTTATGAAGATATTATGCCTTGAGCCTCCTTTTTTGACTCATCCATGCCCTTTCCTCCATCCTCTCACCCTGTGACATGTGTCACTCCCTGACTGGCTGTAAGGAAGCACAATCCATGTACTCTCCTCTCATTCAATCTGAGCCCTCCATAAGATTTTTCCCATCCTTGCATCTTAGCCCTCAAACCCTCAAGTCCTTAGCCTATAAATTGAATCTCCTTCCAAGCCATATCATCACAATCCTTGAATTAAAGTTATAATGCTAGTTTGAGAAGTCAAAGCCCTTAACCATACCCTTATAATGCCAAATTGAGAGCTCACAAAGCTACCAATTTGCCATTTCCCATCTCCATTGAAGCATAGTTTGAGTATCTTGAGCATACATACCAATCCTTCATTTAGACTCATCTACCAAGCAAAGAGCTAATTCCTATTGGGAGAGTCCATTCACTTGGCTCACATTCCTAATTAGGGGTTCCTTTTTAGTCTCTCTTATATGTTATATTAATCTTTGTTAGTTAATGCTTTGTTTCTTTAAATAGATTAGTGTTTCTTGCTAACATATTAGTGTATACATTTTGGCACGCCCAGTGGGACCCCACTATGGGTCATTCATTCATCCATTTCACCCTATGTTTTGTTCTTATGAACTTACCATTTAATTTTTGTTGTTGTTTGAGTGGGTTGTAGGGCATTTTGCTTATTTTGCAGGTTAAAGGACGCACTTAGGAAGAAGACATACCCTCTAAAAACTCAAAAATAATAAAAAAAATCAAAAAATTTTGGAAAAATTTGCACATTTTAAGTTCTATTCGTGCAATGTCATCTCCGCAGTTTAGCATCTCCACAGATTGGTGTCTACGCCTGGTGAACTATCATCTGTGCCTAGTAAACTGTCATCTCTGCAACCTCAACCGTTGTCTTTGTAGATTGGCATCTGCACTTGGTAAACTATCATCTGTGCCTGGTAAACTGTTGTCTCTGCAATCTCAACCGTCATCTTCGTAGATTGGCGTCTACGCTTAGTGAACTGTTGTTTGCCCCTGGTAAACTGTCGTCTCCACCACTGCCAACCTAAACTTTCGTATCCACTGTCGCCAGCCTAAACTGTCATCTCTGCAGTTCAGCGTCTCTGCCTATTTTTTGGTTGTCTGCACCACCAAATTGAACCGTCGTTTCCATCTCTTTCTTTGTCATCTCCGTAGATCAGCATCTTTGCAGTTTAATGTCTCTGCCTGATGAATTGTCATTTTCACCTATCATTGTTGCATTTTTGTTTTAACATCTCTATTCATGCACTTTTTATTTTATTTTTTAAAAACGAGTATAAATCAAATTTTAACTTTTGGTGGTTCCATAGAGTAGAGGTTTTTCTAAGCATTTTTATGCCTAGAAAAAAGAACAAAAAAAGTTGATTTTATTTTCCTCATAGTTAAGCTTCAAATTTTTGAGATTTTTGAGTTACTAATCAAATTGGCTTTTGTAGCTTTGCAAGTTGGAGCATCTATAAAACCACTAACCATGTTTCTTGCATGTTCTCCTTACATGGTTTAATGTGCTTGAAAAATGAACTTGCATGCTTAAACATAGTTTTCTTTGAATGAATGTTGTTCAAACACAATCTTGAATGTCATGGGTTAAAATCAAAGTTTTTCTTGGAATGCATGATTAAAACAAACAAATACAATCTTGAATGCAAAAGATCAATTAACCATTGCAATATCTCACACTTCAATTTTTGGGCATAAAAAGAACCTAACTCCACATTTTAGAAATTTCTTAAGTTATAAAAATTATTAAAGATGCTTTGAGTGAGTTTGTAGTTGGACTCGCCATCTTTAATCACCCATCAATTTAACCATTGGATGCAATCTCAACACCATCTATGGCGATGGGTCTACCTAAGAAGGTGTTAAGTGCTCCACGCAAATCAAACTCCACTCACTTAAGTTTTTAGTAGTTTTTCTAAGTTAGAAAATCTCTTGAATGAAAGTTAGTCTCGCTAAGACTTCATTTGGGCATTAAAAAGGGACAAATCTTGACGTGGAGGGCCTCTGGGTGTGCGCTTGAAAATCGAGTTTCACAAATCTTTGTTTTGGGTTTAAAACAAACAAACACTCAATCTTGAATGCCTTAAATAAAATCAATCGACACTTGACGTGGAGAGCCTCCGGGCGCGCAGGTTTACTTTCTTGTTGACCCTAACTCTTCTTCTTGTTCACATTCTTCGATCAATTTTTCTTTGTTGGTGCATTTCAAAGTTGGAATTGAACATTTGCATCTTAAACATGAGTGCTTGCAAAGTATAGATCAGCACACATAAGAGTCAGTTGGTAAAGGAACAAGCATGTTTTTTAGCCTAAGGTCATCCAAGTCTTCTCTCCCCTTGTCATCTTTTGAGGCCATCTTGGGTGCATAAGATTAGGATCCAAAACCTTGTTTCTCTTTTTAGGAGGCCTACTTGAGGATTTCATCACCCCTTGGGATGACCTCAACTCCAGTGTTTCAGTGGAGTATAAAGATCGAGGGGTGAATCCAAAGACACCTCTCTTGAAATCAAGATTTTGTTACTTAGGCTAAGCCTCAAGGAACTTTATACCCTTGAGAAGTGAAAGAGGAGAAGTGGGTTACCTCTCCTCTCGGCTGTGTGACATCTTTTTAGTTTCATCTACGAACTTGGGCCTCACGTACCTTGGGTATATTGAGGACTCCCTAGCTAAGCCAACTGTCAACCTTGCAGACAACCATCTAGGGTGTTAATGTGTTTGAAGTGACTGATCAAAATATTTGTAAAACATACACACTCCTTGGTGCAAGTATCACATTCTGAGAATCAAAAACTTCTATCTGGTTGTTCCTATCTATTGCTTGATTTTTTATTTGTTGAATGAATGTTTGCCAAACTTGGTTGATCCTAGCTTAGGGCACACTTATCATAGTCACTTCCTATTCCAGAAGTTGAACAAGTTGAAGCAAAACAATCAAGATCTCTCAAAGCCAAGCAGATTCAAGAATTTATGTCGAAACAACCCAAACTCAAATAGAAGTTTCACAAAGTCAAACTCAAGCCATCTCAAGCATACCAAGAACTTTCAGCCAAGAGAAAGGAAATAACACCAAGCCCTCAAATTGCCAAACTCCACAAAGCAGAGGACAAAGCTATCGACAAAGCCCTTTAAGATGCCTAATTAGATCACACCATCCAACTTAACCAACATCTAGGAGTTAACCCTGCTTATGCCTTACCAACTAGGCATGATTTCTATGATTAGACCCCCTTGTTTCTCCACATCCTCTTGCATAAGATTCACTTTAGAGTCATCCTTTTAGGTAAGCCAACCATCTTTAGTCCTCCTCTTAAGAATTTTAGCTCATCCATCTCATTTAGAACCAAACCATCTAGCCAGCAATCCAAAAACTTCACATCCATGTCTTCAAAATTGTTGTTACCTTGCTAAAAGTTTTCCATTCCTAACATCTTCCAAATCCACCAATCTCACCAAGGTTATCCCTTTGACAAAGCTTTGTCTAGGATAATCTAGCTTTGTCACTTGTTATCCCTCATCACCTTGAGCTAAAGGTTGGGATCCACAAGTGATCAATCTCATGCTCTTCCTAAAGGATCATTAGTCTATCCTTAAGTTGACACAATCACCACCAAGCTTACACATAGGAAAGCAGACCTTTCATGCTTTGGCAACATATCTTTGAAGTTAGAATCCCCAACCCAATCCTTCTTAGGTTTTGTCATATAGCTTTGCCTCAACCTAGGAAATCATTTGCATAGAAAAGCCTTCCCCTTTTGCATTCATCAACATTGTTACATCTCATCCCTAGGAAACATTCTGCATTTTTATGCCACCTGTCACTTGCTAAGCCAAGAAGAAGGAAACAATGGAGCCCTATCATTTGGATCAAACAACATCGCTCCCCTTGAGAAGTCAACCATCCTTCAGCCCAGAGAACACCATACCATCACCTACTGACATTGAAGCTTTCACTAACCAACCAGGAAATGTAGTATTGGTGAATGCCATTATAGACAAAAACAAGGAAACAATCATGGCTAACTTTCGAAGGGACAACATTGGAGCCTTCAACTTTTCAAGACCTCCTCCCTTATCAGAGCCATCTCACCTGTTGTTTCGACAACTCCCACCACCCATAGGCTCTTATGATTCAAAATATCCTCAATATGTGCCAAAAGAAGATCCTCAACCCACCCCATATGATCCAATAGACCCAAACATACCAGCCTCCACTCAAGTTGAAATCTCCCTTCCACAAGCCAATCCAGCCACCATCACTCCACCATTGGTCCATACCACTCCATCCCAAACCCCCTTCACCCAAAACACCTCATCGTTCACTCCCTTCACTATTGCTGCTACTGCTCTCCAACTTAGCCTTCCAAATCCACCCATCTCCCAAATCAGTGCTAGTATCTTTGGCCAACCTCAGCAATATACAACCAGGATGCCGCCCATGGGGCCAAGTAATCAACCTTTCATCATCCCCAACTTGTTTACCTTAGCTCAAAACACAATTCCATCATTTCCACTAGGTCCTTGGAGCTCAGTGCCATCAACCAAAAATCAACAAGCTACTACCCTCACTCCACAAAGCTATCAAACCCCACCAGCTACTACCAAAGTTCTGTCAAGCTCTCAAGTGACCCAAGCTCCTTCCACCAATCTACCAAGCTTTCAAATCTAGCCACCAAGATATCAAACCCCATAAATTCCATTCCCAAGCTTTCAATTACCACCACCTCCACCACCAACTAATCCATTACCTCCTATTACCAACTATTTTTCTATGCCACTTCTAGGAGGAAATCCACCACCACCAATCACCAATTACTTGGCCTCTTTTGCCATGTAGATACCTTCCCAGATGGGGGCACAACCCACATATATTGGTCAAACTCCTCAAATCCAAAATCAAGTTCCACAAGCTCCCTGATCCTTTCCCCAAGCTTTACAACCATCTTATACCTTACCTCCACAAAGCAATCCATTTATCCCATAGCCAGCTTATGTTCCTCAATCCCAACCTCAAATCCAATATCAACAGAAAGCCTCACAACACATGCAGTAATATGTACCAACTCCACCTCAACAACCCATCATCCACCATTTAGTTTCCCAAGCCATGTACAATCCCTACCAACCCATACCTCAAAGCCATCCATATTCCATTGCCCCATCTAGCACATACCTACCTCAGGGCACTCCTACATTGGGGGCACCCCAACCATCACCCATTAATTCAGAATGGGAAGCCATGAAGACAGCTTTGAAAAACATCCAGGAAGGAAATGATCCAAAAACTTTCAAGTTTGAGAATGTGTGTCCTTACCCATTTGACAGAGCCATTACCATGACACCATTTCCCAAACACTTTGAGATACCCAAGTTTGACAAATTCAGAAGAAAAGGAGACCTTGTCACACATATCAAAGAATTTTACATGCACTACCAAGAAGTGGCATACGATGACATCTTCCTCTTGCATCTCTTTCCCAAAAGCTTGGTCAGACCAGCTCTTGAATGATTTTATAGAATCCCCTATGGCACAATTTAAAAAATTTCTAAATTATCTAAGGCATTTGTAGCCCAATATGCCCATCTTGTTGAAACAGAGCTATCAGTAGTTGATCTTGTCCACACTAAGCAAAAAGGTGAAGAAAGCCTTCCCAAATATCTGCAAAGATGGAAAACCCTTACCACCCGCATATCTTGCACCTTACTAGAGCGCCATTTGGTAAAAATGTTTATTGATAATGCCCATCCCAGCTTGGCTCACCACATAACCATGAACTGTTTGCAGATCTACAAAGATATCAAAGAGAAAGGAATGATCCTTGAGCAAGGACTCATTAAAGATGGTGTGTCAAGATTTACAAAGAGGCCAACCAAAATCAAACACATTCCAATGACAAGTCTAGGTATTGGAACAAAAACAAGCATGTTGCAATATATGGTGTCACTGACACCAGACATGTGAATATTGTTGGTCCTTCTCAAAACTAGTCCAACCCACCATATCAACCAAACAATCAGCAAGCTATCAACTACCAATAGCAAAATAACCAAAGCTATCAAAACCACAATCCAAGACCCAACTTTCAAGGGTCTAGCAATCAAGCTAATGCCATCAATGTAGCTGCAGGGCAAAAGCCTAGATTCCAACCTGCACCTAGAAACTATACACCCCTTGGTGAGCCATTGGATGTCATTTTTGAGAAATTAGTCAAGAAAAACCTCATCAAATTTCCTCCTACCTAGTAAATCAACCCAAGCCAATCCAAAGTTGCATGGTACAAAGATAATGAGTACTACAAATTTCATAGGGTAAAAGGTCAAACTACCCTCAGATGCATGAAACTGAAAGATTATGATCATTGATCGAAAAGAAATCACTGTTGGTGCCCAAACCTCTCCCAATGCAGGCTTACAGATCTATCAAAATGCTTTTCCTCCTCACAATAACCAAAATCCTGGAAAAGCACCTATCCAAACCAACAACAACAACACCAACAACCGCCAGCCAAACCAATAGCATGGGAAGAACAATGACCACACTTCATCCTATATAGACTATGGTAGCCTCATCAGTTGTATATCTGAAAAAGAGCCTTTTGTCAATGTTATCAATATCCAAGGGCCTAACAATGAGTGTGCAATCATCACTCGAAGAGCACAATTTAACATCGCAGGCCCACCCATTTCACCAGCACCATCAACTCCATCAAAAAGCCAGTACAATATCTTGGAACACCTTGGGAACATGCCAGCCCAAATCTCCATTTTAGACCTTCTCTGCACCAGTCCTATGTACAAAAACATCCTTGACAGTGCTCTCATAGAATCCCATGTCCCTTCAGATATCAACGCTACTAATTTTTGTAATCTTGTTGGACACCTTTCTTCCTCGTGTGCCCTATCTTTCAAACCCACTGACATACCCTTAGTCGAGCCAGATCACACCCTTCTGCTTCGCATAGCCATCATGGTATCCAATTTTTCCATAAAAAGAGTAATGATAGATAATGGATCAACCTTGAATATTTTCACCCTAAAATTCATAAAACAAGCTGGGTATACTGAGGTAGATATCATCAGTGAAGTTATGACCATCAAAGCTTATGACAACTTGGAAAGAACCAAAGAAGGAACTATTTTGCTGCCAATCAAGGTTGGGCCATTCATCCAAGAAACACTCTGCCATGTTATTGATCTAAACCTACCATTCAACATCCTCCTTGGTCGCCCATGGATTCATGCAATGAAAGTTGTTCCATCCACTTACCATCAGTGCATCAAATTTCTGCATCAGGGCACTAAGGTAACCATCCATGCTAATCTAGAACCCTTTGCTTACTGCAATGCGGTTGAAGCCTCATATACAAACCATTTCCCTAGAATTGATATCAACACAGCCATCGCCAGCTCATCCCACACTTGTAATGACCCAGAAACAATCCTCGCCTCCACCCTATCTACCGTGAAGATCAATAACAAAGGCTATGGAGAGTATAGTCGGTTAGATGCATTTGCTATTAGGGCACTCCCACTTGATCCACATGCCCATGGATGACTGACATATCACAAAGCTAAGGAGATTCCACCTCCTTGATACAAATAGTTTGGCCCAACAACCTTTGTATCCTCGAAAATCCCTCTTCATGAGGAGCTCACTCAGATATCAACAATTGGTTACATAAGGATGCACCTCCAAGAAATAAGGCACGCCTTGATCACTTTAGCCAAAATTATCCCCAAGAACATAAGCTCATCACTGACAAATGGAACTATCAAGGTGGTGTTCTAGGACTAGAGGAAAGAGGCATGCAGTGCTCCAACGATGCACACAAGTGGGAATCGAAGTCAGGTCTTGGCTTTGGCATACCCACAATTGGGGGCACTAATACGGATGGTCACGCTTTTTCAAACATTCATCGCAACCTTGTCAAAATTGAAGACATTCTTGAGGAAGTTGAAAAGAGAGCCTATGATGATATCCCAAACCAAATCTTCCTCGGAGACTCTGTTCTCCAAGAACTATCCATCCATTTCATTGACCTACCACTCGCCCATCCACAACTCATAAATTGGGACCAACCAAGCATCATACACATTGATGAGTTCACATTAGAGGAAGAACTTTTGAGATTCATGGGAGCTGAAATACCTCACAAGAAGAAAAAGCCAAATTTTGCCTATATCTATAAGCTAGATACCAAGGGGTATTTTGGAGAAAATCCCCAACCTAGTTCCGATACACCCAAAACTAGAACTAAGGTGAATCTAAGACTAGCTAAGGCAGTGAAGAAGAACCCTTAGCAAGAAAATCTAGAGTCACAAGCAAAACATGAGGATTCAGCATTACCTCCTCAAGATAATCGAGCAGAGGTATCTTCTATTCTAATTGAGGATACTAGAGAAGTCAACATCGGTTATTCAGAGATCCCCAAACTTGTTCATATTATTGCATCCCTATCACAGGACCAAGCTAACCTCCTCTTTAAGGTCTTAAGAGAGAACATTGGCCGATTTGCATGGTCATATTAGGACATGCCAAGACTTGATCCAAAGCTTGTAGTTCATCATCTTCTAGTCGATCCAAAGATCAAGCCCGTCAGACAGAAGTTTAGAAAAATGAACCCCAAGGTGGCATTACTGGTCAAAGCTGAATTAGAAAGAATGTTAGCTGCTAAGGTTATCTGGCCTATCGACTACTCAAAGTGGATCTCCAACATGGTCCCCATCACTAAAACTTCCGGTGACATCAAAATCTATACTGATTTCAGAGATCTTAATAAAGCTTGTCCAAAAGATGATTATCCCTTGCCCAACATAGATATGACTGTAGATCTTATAGCTGTACATGAAATTTTGTCCCTCATGGATGGATTTTCTGGGTATAATCAAATCAAGATTGCAGAAGAGGATCAGCATAAGATAGCATTCACTACCCCTTGGGGAACCTTTTGCTACAACACGATGCCTTTTGGCCCCAAGAATGCTAGGGCTACCTATCAAAGAGCTATGACAGCCATTTTCCATGATCTTATCCATAGCATTTTGGAGGATTATGTGGATGATATCTTGGTTAAATATCACACCTTCATGGATCATCTTGCTAACCTGGAGAAAGTCTTTGATAGGTTAGCCAAATATCATCTCATGTTGAATCCCAAGAAGTGTGTCTTTGGGGTCACATTTGGCAAGCTTCTAGGCTTTACAGTTTCTAAACGAGGTATAGAGATCGACCCCAAGAAGGTCAAGGCTATCTTAGACATGCCTCCTCCCCAGAAACTATGATAGCTTCGTTCTCTTTAAGGAAAGCTTCAATCCATCTGGTGCTTCATCTCCCAGCTTGCAGATAAGTGTACGCCATTTGCACATTTACTGAAGAAGAATGAGAACTTCAAGTGGGATCCTTTATGTTAGCGCAACTTTGATCAGCTCAAGAAGCATCTCACCAATCCCCCTATCTTGGTTCCACCAGTTCCTAGTTGTCCCTTGATCTTGTACATATCAGCAACACCTACTACTCTAGGGGCACTTCTAGCACAACTTGATGACTACGGTAGAGAAAGAGCCATCTACTACATTAGTAGAACCCTCGTTGGTTATGAACTCAATTATACTTCTATGGAAAAAGCTTGTTTGGCAGTTGTTTTCTCAACTCAAAAGCTTCGCCACTACATGCTAAGTCTTACCATCCAACTAGTCTCCAAGATTGACCCTCTCAAGTATATGCTCTCTAGAACAACACTTACAGGCTGTTTGGCCAAATGGGTTATGCTCCTTAGTGAATTTGACATCTAGTATGTGGACAGAAAGGCAATCAAAGGGCAAGCTATAGTAGATCACCTAGTTGATGCAACTCTAATAGATGCATATCCTTTGATCATAGAATTTTTAGATGAGCATATCTGTCTAATTGAAGAACAACCCCCATGGAAACTTTATTTTGATGGCTCACACACATCTAGTGGATCAAGGGCAGGAATATTGTTGGTCACACCTCAAGGAGATTACATTCCAAAAGCTTTTAAGCTACAATTATTCTTAGCTCATCATCAAGCAAGCCCTAAATGAATATCAAATCAGAGATGAAAAGCTATTACCCTACAAAGAGCTAGTTGATCAGCTAACCTAGCATTTTACAAAGCTTCAGTTTACACAAGTGCCTCGAATACAGAACAAAGCAGCAGATGCTATGGCTACTATCAGCTCGCTCTTGGAAATTCCCCAAGTAGCTACACAGTATGAGTTTTTAGTCAAGCAGCTCCTCACACCCGCCTATGTGAATGAGGATTCAAACCGTGTTTGTATCTTGGTTGGTCCCCAATCCCCTTGGTACCATGAGATTCACGCTTACCTTAACAATGGTATTATATCCCCTCACCTCACACATACCCAACACCAAAACCTCATCCGAAAATCATCCTGCTATGTTATCATAGCCAATACCCTATATCGTCGGGGTTATCACGATACTCTCTCTCGATGTTTAGACCAAAACGAGGCCACAATGGTGTTAAAAGAAGTACACTCCAAACTTTGTGGTTCCCACACAAGTAGTATTTTCCTAGCATGAAAAATCCTTAGAGCTAGCTACTATTGGCCTACCATTGAAGAAGACTCCTATGACTTTGTCATAAAATGTCTCCCATGTCAGTAGCATGCAAATCTTGTGCACACTCTAGCACAGGATCTACAGCCTATTGCACCACCTTGGCCTTTCGCTTGTTGGGGCCTTGATCTAGTTGGAACTATCACACCCCTCTCATATGATGGACATAGATGGATAATAATAGCTATAGACTATTTCACTAAGTGGGTGGAAGCAGTCCCCCTAGTCTCAGCTACAGGAGTTCAGGTCTCCAAGTTCATCTTGTACCACATTGTTTGCCGCTTTGGTATCCCATCCACCATCTTCACTGACCATGGAGGTAATTTTGAAAATCTCAACATGGAAGAATTATGCACTTCCCTCCGCATCCATCATCGCTTTTCTAGTCCATATTTCCAACACGGTAATGACCAGGCAGAGGCAACTAACAAAACCCTCCTCAAAATCCTAAAGAAAGTTGTCAATGATTTCGCCCGTGATTAGCACCTACAAATAAATCTAGCCCTATGGGCCTATCAAACCTCCTTCTGTACATCCACAAGAACAACTCCATACTCCCTAGTCTATGGTGCTGAAGCGGTACTACCCATAGAGGTTAAACTTCCCTCCTTGCGCATATCTTTGCAAGGGAAAATATCAGATGAAGAATACAGAGTAGCTCGGTTCACCCAGCTAGATCTCTTAGACGAGAAGGGACAACAAGCCTATGATCATCTCATAGTATATCAAACTTGTCTCAAAAGGAATTTCAACAAGAAAGTGCTCCCACAACACTTTCAGTCAGGTGACATGGTCCTCAAAGAAAATATGAAAGTCCAAGCTGATCGAGAAAAGAAAGGCAAGTTTGAACCTACCTGGCTTGGTCCTTATGTTGTCACTGCCTCATTTGGCTCTAGAGCCTATCAGCTATCTACACTAGAAGGAGAACTCTTGAATGATCCTACTAACATCATTCATCTCAAGAGGTTCTATGCTTGAAGATCCTTGGTATACCTATCTTTTGAAAAATACAAAAAAATAGTCAAGAGAAATAAGCATCCAGTGGTGAAAACTTGGCAATTCAAGCACCTTGGATAGGTACTTTGGTAAAAACCTAGTAATTCAGGAACCTTGTGTACTAAGACTAATCCATTATCTATCACTATCCTATCCCTCATCCATCCACCCACCATCCCATAAAAAACCTACTTGTTCCTTTGGTGTTCTAACCAAATATCCAAAATCTGATGAAGCTTGTAAATACTTCTTGTACAGCTTGTAAATCTTGTACCTCAGCTTGTAAATCTTGTACCCTAGCTTGTAAATCTCGTATCATCCCTTGTATCATAGCTTGTATATCCAAATCTTGTCCAAAGCTTGTACCATATTCTAACCTGTATTATATGCCAAATCTTGTATCTTAGCTTGTATCCTATCACATGCACACAAAGAACCCCATTTTCACTTAAGCTTACCTATCCGCCTATCAACTATTGCAGACATCCCACCCTTCACAAACATTTCCATCTCACAAAACCAAAACATGAACAACCTTGTATGTTTGTAACATATCTGAGTCTGTTAGCTTGTACATCCTCTTTAGCTTAGTACCATTGTATCTATCCAGCTTTCATGTCAATTCCTCCTTGATCAACATCTTGCAGACATCGTACAACCCTTGGTTAGCTATTCCAATACATCCTTTAGCTAGATCTCCTATCACCAAAGTGTTATCCTTCATAGTTTAGCTTGCCAGATGCATCACTCATCAAGATCCATTAGCTTAGATGCTCTCTGATAGATCTTTATAGGATATAGCTTTCCTCATATCTGATCTTGGTCCGTTAGTACCTCATGCTACCCATCTCATTGGCAAACGGTTCTCTTTTGGATTGTCGCTTTCTTTTGATTTGGAATCTTCCCTTTTGCGTCTTGAAGTATCTTTTCCAAGAAATCTTTTTGTTCCCTCCTCAAGGTTGCCACGATCTTCCATATCATGGTATACTACGAATGGGGCAATCTGAGTGTAAGGTCTTGATCAGGTTTTTTGTTTGTTTTTCTTTTCTGCTTATGGGTTACCCAATATCGATTCCACTCTAATTCTTTCAAGATTCATGTGTGATGCTGGGGCAATCCTTGCGTGTTTGTTTTGAGTCAGTTCATCAATCCTCTGGATAGTTGGTGACATGGCCTTGATGTTCTTGGTAACCTTGGCAATTAACCAACAGTCCTATAGAAAATCTAGTGCTCAACTACATGGTGGTACTTCTCTTTGAAGTATCCCCCTGCTCAAAAAGCTTTAATGGATTCCCTTCATCTCCATTATCCCCCATCCATATCCAGCATCTGTCTCTCCTACCCCAGCTTATGCATCAATATCTCTTTGAATCAATCATCACTCTTAGCTTTAGGGATTAACAATCCTAGTCTTAGGCATCCACCCATCCAATCAATCCACCAAGCCTCATCTTTTGAGATCCACAATCCTAGTCCTAGGGATCTCCAAAACCCATCTTCCACCAATCTGAATCTTTGAAATCCTATTGCATCAGCTTTCTCATCCCATCATCCCTTCCCTTATCCTGGATTCCTTTTTATAGTGCTCTGCTCCTTCATCCTCCCCCCAATCCTAAAAATCTTTAGCTTATTTACTCTTGTGCCTCTGATTTTCCCCTTTATCATTCTCCCATAATGAGAGTTTGAGCTAACTAAGCCCCTTCTCTTTGCCAATCTAAGTCTCCTTGCTCATCCTAGATTCTTGTATTTTCAAGAAACCGTCGACCCTTGCTTTCTCTCCCCATCGCCTTCTTGAGGGGGCATCTTGCAGTCCATTCTCTCCTCTTCTGCTCTAGCCTTGGGCATCTTATTTTCTTATCTTTGATGTCATGCCACTTGCGACACCACATCAAAGAGGGGAAAAATGTAGACACCTAAAATCCCTTAGAAAATAAAGTATTATTATTTTTTGAAAAGTTCCTGATGACATCATCATTAATTAATTTATTTATTTTTATGCCATTAAATCCCTTTATCTTAATTAAAAATATTTAATTAAGGAATCCCTCCCAAAAATGTTTAAAACTTATTTAAACATTATTTCCTTATTTATTAATTATTTAATTAATAAATTGACCAAAAATCTCAAAACAAATAATTTATTTATTTATTGCCCAAAACTTGGCCAATTTCCTTAAGATCACTAACCTCTTCCAAAATCTTCTAATGCTTCTTTAATTTCGATTAAAGGCTAATCCCATCATTTTCTACCCCTAATCCCAACTCAAAATATTTAACTAAGGTTAAATATCAATCCTCATGTTTATTAAAAATGTTTTAATAAATATCTCCTCAAACCAAACCTATGAGATAAATAAACTTTATTTATCCTAACCCTAAGCCTATCCCTAAACCCCCTTTTTAGCCTAATCCACCCCATCCACGCATACTAACCAAGCTTAGCCACTAACTCACCCACCCTCATGAATGCCATCCACTTGCATATCTCTAACAAGCTTAGTCTAATCCTAAAATCACCTCTAATCCCCTCCCTAACCTTGTCACATTGCCTAAGCAAGCTTAAGACTTTCCTAAGCCAAGAAAAGTCAACAATCTCAACTCCCTCCAAAATATCTCAACCACTAAACCTTCAATGCTCTTACAAGGCCATAAAGACTCTTACAAACCCATTCATTGCTCTTAGAAGCCATTTATGAGGGTCTTTATGAAGATATTATCCTTTGAGCCTTCTTTGTTGACTCATCCTTACCCTTTCCTCCATCCTCTTGCCCTGTGACATGTGTCACTCCCTGATTGGCTGTAAGGAAGCACAATCCATGTGTTCTCCTCTCATTCAATTTGAGCCCTCCATAAGATTTTCCTCATCCTTGCATCTTAGCCCTCAAACCCTCAAGCCCTTAGCCTATAAATTGAATCCCCTCCCAAGCCATATCATCACAATCATTGAGTTAAAGTTATAATGCTAGTTTGAGAAGCGAAAGCCCTTAACCATACCCTTATAATGCCAAATTGAGAGCTCACAAAGCTACCAATTTTCCATTTACCATCTTCATTGAAGCATAGTTTGAGTATCTTGAGCATACATACCAATCCTTCATTTAGACTCATCTACCAAGCAAAGAGCTAATTCCTATTGGGAGAGTCCATTCACTTGGCTCACATTCCTAATTAGGGATTCCTCTTTAGTCTCTCTTATATGTTATATTAAGCTTTGTTAGTTAATGCTTTGTTTCTTTAAATAGATTAGTTTTTCTTGCCAACATATTAGTGTATACAAGTCCATCCTCTAACAAGGAATATTCAGATTAGTACATTATTTTGTGGGCATCATTCCCACTAGGGTTTTCCCTATGATCAGGAGTTTCCCTATTCAACATATCTAGTGTATTTGTGTATTCGAATTTCTTTTTGATTGTTTTATACTTTGGTTGATTAATTAAGAATTTTTGAAGATTGATATATAACTGATTCACCATGCCCCCCCCCCCCCCCCCCCAAGTTATATTGGCAATTCACTACTTCTAACAATTTTTATTAGAGCATCAGGTCCTCGAAAGTAAGTTTAACAACTTTGGGAGATCCATGGCGAAACTATTCAAGAAGGAAAACTACTTCGTACTAGCACAAAAACCAAAGGTAATGTATCTTAATTAAACTCCACTAAAATAACATGTCTAGTAACAAACATTGACAAGAGTTGGTTATGGCACAAAAGATTTTGTCACATTAACATTGATAAAATTGTAAAGGCTAGTAATACACTTGCTATGAGAGATTTACCCAAGATCACTAAGTCCACTGACATTATTTGTAAGGAATGTATCTTGACTAATCATAAGAGAGTCTCATTTCCTAGCAAGTAGTTTTGTACTATACAAAAGCTAGAATTGCTTCATATAGATCTAAGTGGTCCTACATGTACAAGATTATTCTATGGAGAAAGGTACTTTATGATTTTTGTTGATGATTGCACTAGAATGATGTGGGTAGCTTTACTTGAAGAAAAATCAAAAGCATTTAAGAAATTTAAGAAAAAATTTGAGAATGAATCTAAAGTTAAAATCAAGAGCTTAAGATTAGATAGAGGAGGAGAATTCACCTCTAGAGAATTCAATATCTATTGTGAAGAGCATGGTATCAAGAGAAAACTATCCTCACCCCATACACCTGAGTAGAATGGGGATTATTGAAGGAAGAAAAAAGTCAATTTTTGAAGTAACAAGAGCTATGTTATTTGAAAATGATGTACCAAAAACCTTTTGGAGAGAAGCAGTCAATACAACAGTATACACACTGAATAGAGTGCAGATGAGAAGAGGTATGGACAAAACACCCTATGAGCTATGGTTTGGTCACTCATCATCAATCAAATATTTTAGGATATCTAGAAGAAAATTTTATATCAAAAGTGATGATGCTATTGGTATGTTTGATCCAAGGAGTGATGGAGGCATGTTTCTTGGCTACTCATTAAAAAGTAAAGCTTACAAATGTTTCAACTATAGAACAAAAAATATAGTAGAGTGCGCAAATGTTAAAATTGATGAAAAATTTGGCACTAAGGAAAAGAAAGTGGATGATAACATTGATGGAGATGACTACTCTAGAATGACTAATAAAAGTAATGCATTATTTCTCAAGACTAACAATGACTTGCAGAATAATGTGCAAATTGAAGATATGACAGAAGAATAGAGTGCAGTTCTAGAAATAAGAGTTGAAGCAAAAACTCATACCCCAAATAGGAACTTGATAAGAAATCATCTACTAATTAGATAATAGGAAGTAAAGAAAAATGAGTAATGACAAGGAGTTAAATTAGCGAAGAACTATGTCTGATATCTCAAGCAGAACCAAGAAGTGTAGATGATGCAATCAAAGATGATCACTAGATAAGAGCAATGGAGGAAGAAATTTAGTAGATAATTAAAAATGACACATGGGAATTA
Organism: Cupressus sempervirens; assembly: GCA_028749045.1. Taxonomy (NCBI): domain Eukaryota; kingdom Viridiplantae; phylum Streptophyta; class Pinopsida; order Cupressales; family Cupressaceae; genus Cupressus; species Cupressus sempervirens. Next base: position 331,662,608 of record CM053790.1, read on the forward strand.
GTTCCTAGACCTAAGGAAAAAAATGTGATTGGAAAAAAATGGGTATTCATAAATAAAATGAATCAACAGGGAGAAGTAATAAGAAAGAAAGCAAAACTTGTATGCAAAGGTTACTCTCAATAAGAAGGAATTGACTATGTAGAGACATATGCACCTATAGAAAGAATGGAAATAGTCATAATGTTTTTGGCATATGCAGCAAATAAGAATTTTATAGTATATTAAATGGATGTTAAGTCAACATTCTTGAATGGAGATCTTGAAGAAGAAGTTTACATTGAACAACCAGAAGGTTTTCCTTTAACAGAAGAGAAGAACATGGTTTGTATACTAAAGAAAGAATTGTAAGGATTAAAAAAAGCACCAAGAACCTTGTATGCAAGGTTGGAAAAATACTTAGCAAAGCTTGGATTTGCTAAAGGAACAACAAATAGTAACTTGCACTTGAAGAAAATAGAAGATGGTATGCTGATAATCATTGTATTTTTTGATGACATCATTTTTGCTGGAAATGATGAAGCCACTAACAAATTCTCAGAAGACATCAAGAATGAGTTTGAGATGAGTATGATAGTTGAAATGAATTTTTTCTTGGAACTACAAACTATTCTAAAAAAAGAAGGTATTTTCATCTCTCAGACCAAGTATTTGAAAGATTTGTTGAAAAGATTTGGTCTAGAAAACTTTAAACCTATTGGAACTCCTATGGTAACTAGTGACAAGTTATCAAGAAAAGACGAGACACCTACTATTGAACAAAAGAAGTACAGGCCTATGATTGGAGGATTACATTATCTGACTCATAGAAGAGCAGATATAGAAAATGTTGTTGGAATTGTGGCAAGATTTCAAGCCAATCCCAAAGAATATCACTATGCAGTAGTAAAAAGGATATTCATATATCTGAAAGGAACATCAAATTATGACATTTGGTGTGACAAAAGAAATGACTTTACTCTTTGTACTTACATAGATGCTGACTAGGCTAGAGATAGGGATGACAAAAAATGAACTAGTGGAAGAGCATTTTTCCTTAGAGGAAAACTATTTTCTTGGCTCAGCAAGAAGAAAGATTGTACCACACAAAGTACTGCAAAGGCAAAATATGTTGCAGCAACAAACAACTATAATGAAGTCATATGATGAAGCAGATGATGAAGGATATTAGAATTAAATTCATAGAACTTGTTATCATTTATTGTGATAAGACAAGTACCATTAACATGTCTAAGAATCCTATTTTCATTCTAAAACTATGCACATAGCAATAAGGTATCATGTGCTAAAAGAAAAGTTTGTAGAGAAAGAAATTAGATTAGAGTACATTAATACTAAGGAATAGATTGCATACATTTTCACAAAGGCCTTTCCAAAGGATAGCTTTGAGTACCTAAGACATATGCTTGGGGTTATGCCCCTACCTAGCTTAGAGTAGAAGATCCAAAAGTGCGTCAATCAAGGGTACATATCACCATTATTAGATTGGACTAAATGCAAATGCTTCCTCAATGGGGGAGTATCTGTGATGAATAGAGTCAGCAAGGACTCTTGGTGATTGATAATTAGTATAAAATAGTGTTTTTAGACACTTGTGTTGTTTATATAATTATATACAAAAGTTGTAAAAGAAACAAACTGACTTGTGGTCGTGCTAATAGATTATTGTATGCTCAAGAAATTAAACCTTTTATGTACTATCTTTGACATTGATGTCAATGGGGGAGAGAATCACATGAAAAACATTAGAGAAAGTTTTTACTAAGGGGGAGAAGTGTTGCAATTAAGGCTTGGTGTTCTTGGAACTAGATTTTTTTCATCTATGTTTCCATCAATGCTAGAGGGGGAGATTGTTAGCATGAATATTGATGCTATGCAGGAGCATTGCAGAACATTATTTGTCATTGATGACAACATAGCAATAAGTTTGTATAAGACTGATAGAGTAGTTGACTAAGATTTGTGTATTAAGGACATTACTTTGTGCATCTACTTATGCATAGCTACCAACATATACTATAGTATGTATTTGACATGTGAGCAAGTGCACATAACCTAAATCGACATCATATAAAAGATTTTGATGATTTATAGAGAACCACAAGAAAAGAAAGCATTGGAAAAATAGTTTCTATTCTATGACCAATATAGAGCATTATATTTGGAATTAAGGGTTGTGTAATCAACTAGAGGTAGAACACTGACTACTAATGATGTTAGCAAGTGCATAGGTATAGAAGTCATGCACGTGAAATTTTGGATATAACAGTGAGCCAACAACATTAATTAAATATGTATTTTATTTAATTAATGTATGGTAAAGTATGGAGTTGACTCAAGGAATTAATATTGAGTGTGGTATAAAGGAAAGATGTTTTCCAAGTTTTAGAGTCCATCATTGAGACCTAGAAGTAGAGAAGACTTGTGAATTGCAAAGTAGAGGAGTAGAGTAATCTGCTAATGTGTATAAGTGACCTTAAGGGTTACTGGTGATGGATACATAGTTCTAGATCTGATTGCATGATGTAAAGGTGAAGAGGTCTAATGTACTAAACAAAAAAAGAAGTAAAAGATTGTGACATATCTATTATTCTAAAAGAAATAGTACCAAGATCAATTGGACAGAGGGTTCATTGATCTAATCCTAAAGCTATTTGGACAGTGAGTTTAGCCACCTTCTACAACTCCTAGGAGGGTTGGCACAACTCCTAATAGGGTTGGAATATCCTAATAGGGATTCAAGTCTTCTAACAGGGACTCTTTATACTAAGCTTTGTAATGAACTCCTAATAGGTTTCATCCTCTAACAAGGAATATTTAGATTAGTACATTATTTTGTGGGCATCATTCAAGGGTTTCCCTAGTCAACATATCTAGTGTATTTGTGTATGTGCATTTCTTTGTGATTGTTATCTATTTTGGTTGATTAATTAAGAATTGTTTAAGATTGATATATAACTAATTCACCCCCCTTTCTTAGTCATATTAGTGATATACTACTAAAAAGCTTGACATATACTTATTGCTTAATATATACTTGACATTTGTGTAACATCAAAGACACCATAAAATTGAATGATTGTATCCAATAATCTCCCTCTTTGGCATTGAGGACAACACAACATGTCATGATACATAGAAATTTTAGAGAAAAATAGAAGTAAGGATAATATCCTTAGTTTCATTATAATTTTCATCCATGAGAACTCCCTTTGTCATCAATCTTTGATTGCAATAATTGCAATAGAAAATTCCCCCTCTTTGGTATCGACTCAAAATTTTTGAAATAACATTTGTGTATGAACATTTAAAAGTTTTCTTAGTGATCTCAATTAATCTAAAGTTGTGTGGGCCACAAAATGATTAAGATAAATTCAAATTGAGATTAATATTGGGGAGGATATGTCCTCCCCTTGGATCCTCATGTGCCTCTAGTGATGTAACATGCAACTTGCAACCTCAAAAATTTAACATTTTCAATTCATTGACTTATGACAAAACTGTCTAGACAGAGTGCTATTTGGAGATCTTTCATCACATTCATCCAACTATGTCCAATCTGAAACCTGTCTCCTGGATAGACCCATACTCAGAGGGGTATAACTTTAAAATGAGATCAAAACACTTCAATCACTCTAGTGAGGATGGGTGCAATTATCCTATCACAAACATACATGAATCTTAGAAAGATCCAACAATTAGTTTGGAAGATAGAGCCCTCACACTAAGACTGTTATTTTCATGACAGACTGCACTCTTTTCAATAACTATAGACCCATATTCTCTCAACTCTGCTCAGTATGATTAGACTGAATAACTATTCCCAATAATAAAAATAAACCAGTACCATAATGTGGTAATGGTTCTTGAAACCAACTTACCATTAATGCACTTATGCATTTATAATTAACTCTTTGCCCAATACAACACCCAGTAATTTAAGGAACGAATTACTAAGAGGTTACTTGTCACATTTAAACATTTGACAGATTTAAAAAAAACTAGAATGAATAGTGACAATAAAGGACCCAATACAAAACAATTTTCTATTAACTTGGCGAGCTTGCGATTACAAATATATGGCTCTCTAGCGACAGCTGCCAGAGAACCACTTTTGGGTTATCTCTATATTTCTGTCCCTTCTTCACCGTAACCTCTCTCTTTTGTTTTATAAATCTCTTCATCGAGATTCTTGGGGTAGTTATGAAAACTAACCTATATACTGGACACTCCCACTCATTTATAAATTTAATGCTATATTACGCATTCCACTCTTTTAACAATGCAAATCTATCTATCTTTTTAATGCATTACAATGCCATTTTAAACATTTTAACCATTTCTTAGACATGGTTTTAGGAAAGTCTCTTTCCCTTCAATATAGGCATATTATGCAACCTATCAAAATGCTTAGGATCAATAGGGTCAAGGTGCTCCCGCACCATACTCCCATTGAGAAAATATTTTCATGTCCCTATGGAAATGCTTGGTATCACTCTGGACCAAAATGCTTTACACATGCTATTGGTGCACTCTATCATGCTAAAACTGACTCCCATCAATGGAGTACTTGCGGGTTGTTGTCACGGTGTTGCTTCATGTCCACTTCGCAATATTGCTACAACTCTGCCTCACCCAGGAGTCCTTTTGCTGCCTCTCTCCACAAGTTTGTTGGCATGCATGGACCTCTCACACAGGCCCCTTGGACCATCTCTATGGCCCCCATGATAGACTGCTTGTCTACTTTATTGCAGTTGTGAACTTCCACCTACAACCAAACATTGCATCAAAAAAAATCAAAGACTCACATTGCTTTTCCCACGTGGTCCTGGTGTGAGTTGCTTCTCTCACACACTCAAGAGCTTCTAGCTCTAATACCAATCTAATGTAACACACAACTTGCAACCTCAAAAATTTAACATTTTCAATTCATTGACTTATGACAAAACAGTCTAGACAGAGTGCTATTTGGAGATCTTTCATCACATCCATCCAACTATGTCCAATCTGAAACCTGTCTCCTGGATAGACCCATACTCAGAGGGGTATAACTTTAAAATGAGATCAAAAAACTTTGATCGCTCTGGTGAGAATGGGTGGAATTAGCGTATCACAAACATACTTGAATCTTAGAAAGATCCAAATGTTAGTTTGGAAGATAGAGCCCTTGCACTGAGACTATTATTTTCATGACAGACTGCACTCTTTTCAATAACTATAGACCCATATTCTCTCAACTCTACTCAGTATGATTAGATTGAATAACTATTCCCAATAATAAAAATAAACCAGTACCATAATGTGGTAACGGTTCTTGAAACCAACTTACCATTAATGCACTTATGCATTTATAATTAACTCTTTGCTCAATACAATGCCCAGTAATTTAAGGAACGAATTACTAAGAGGTTACTTGTCACATTTAAACATTTGATAGATTTTAAAAAAATTGGAATGAATAGTGATAATAAAGGGCCCAATACAAAACAATTTGCTATTAACTTGGCAAGCCTGCGATTACAAATATATGGCTCTCTAGCGACAGCTGCTAGAGAACCATTTTTGGGTTATCTCTATATTTCTATCCCTTCTTCACCATAACCTCTCTCTTTTGTTTTATAAATCTCTTCATCGAGATTCTTGGGGTAGTTATGAAAACTAACCTATATACCGGACACTCCCACTCATTCATAAATTTAATGCTATATTACTCATTCCACTCTTTTAACAATGCAAATCTATCTATCTTTTTAATACATTACAATGCCATTTTAAACATTTTAACCATTTCTTAGACATGGTTTTAGGAAAGTCTCTTTGCCTTCAATATAGGCATATTATGCAACCTATCAAAATGCTTAGGATCAATAGGGTCAAGGTGCTCCCGCACCATCTAGGGCCATCCTCTAACTTGATGCTAGCTAAAGTAGATCATGGTTTGCCACTTATGGAGAGGGTAGGGGTTCTTGGGAAAAAATGTTGGATCTAAGTTTATAGGACTGGTGAAACACACCAAGAATGGTTTGAAATCCATGCTTGTGGTAGCTCCTAAGAGTATTTTAGAGTCAGTCCTAGTTTAAAAAATACCATAGAGGAAGGTATTGAGATTGGGCTCCCTAACTAAATGGTGGATACAATAATGATAGATCTACACTTGGTGGTACTAAGAAGATTCCTAAACTTTTGACCCTTGATTGAGATGGTTAGGAAATGGGTTATGGGCTAGTAGAAGTTGAAAGGAAACATCTCTACCTTAGCTATGTTGAATAGCCTTTTCCTCTTTAGGTTTATGGTTGTTGAACATGTCTCTATGGTCTTGGGGAGGTCATGGCTATACAGTAAGAATTCCCTCACTTTGGCTAGCTAGAAGCTAGGATTCAACCCAGAAAATGACCTTTTACATATGGCCCCAGTGTGGATTAGATTATAAGGAATCCCATTGGAATTTTGGGATGAGCATATATATCATTAGATTAAGGATTCCTTTAGGAATTTCATCATCGTAGATGGTGTTACACTTTCCAAATCTAGACTAGTATTCACACACTTCTTTTTGAATGTGGAAATAAATAAAACCCTTCCCACCTTTGTCATAATAAATTTAGTGTTAGAGAAGCAAATAAAATACATGATTTAGGAAAATAATACCACTGTTGATCTCTACACCTAAGTTTCCTATTAGTGTTCAACCACTTAGTCATCTACAAGGCAAGGTAGGATGGTCATCACTATGACTAAGTTATCTAGTAAAGGCTGAGTATATAAGGTCTTGTTTATTTTGCATTACATGTCGAGAAAGTTAGAGATTGTCAAGAACCCTAGTTGAGATTGAATGCATATACAAGCCAAGCTTACATAGTTGAGACCAAGTAAACTATAAGATAATTTTTTTTAAGTGAAAAAAAAATATCAAGGGTGTAGAAGTCGAGTGCTATCATGAATGTTAGTTATGGTTGGGTGTCAAAACATTCAGATGTTGTGGAAACTAGTTTTTTCATATGAGTTGTAATTGCATAGATACCTATACAAATCATTTGGGCTGACTTTTATACAACATTTAATGATTGTAGAGATAGTTAAGATGGATTTTATGCATCTTTAAAGAAGGTAGTGATCCCAAGGAAACAATTTCAACCAATCAAAAAAATAGAGGGAAAACAAAAAAAGGGATGACTAGTGAAACCACCACTCAAGTTATTCTTGGAAAAGAGTTGGAGGAAGGAGAAATCCTCATCTCCTCTTTGGCTAAGGAAAATATTACGGAGATAAATATTGAAACCTCAAAAGGGGAGAATTTATAGGAGATCGCAAAGGCCTAGGAAGGCCTAAAAGGAGAAGAAATCCAATAAACTTTTGTTAAGAAGGAGTCACAAACCATCGGTATTGACCACCATCAACTAGAAGTTGAGGTCTTGAAACTTGGGGACCCCAAAAAGTCATGTGAAGTTGAGATATTTTTTTTCATAGGTGGGTGTATGAAGTACCATGGATCATGTTTTCCTACATCTCTAGGTGAGATCCTCAAGGATCTAGTTAGTATTTCCCCCCGCCCATAAAAGGGTTACACAAGGAGGATGAACTTTGGCATAGGTAGATGAAACCTTAGTGGAAGATTAAATGGAGGATGAAGGGAATTGAAAACACAAAAGAAGAAGAGAAAAACAAAAAATATTGAAAAGCTAGATGTGGGCAGAGACTCCAGAAGAGGAAGACCTAAAGAAAGGGTCATGCATCAGAAAGTCATTACAAGGGAGATTGGTTTTGGAAGGAAACTCATCTTAGACATCCATCAAAGAGGTAAGAAATGATCTTCCTATCCTAGAATATAAGAGGGCTAAATTGGCCTAAGAAGTGGTTTACTATTAAAAAATCATTTTTGAGCACAAGGTGGACATCTTGTTGATTCAAGAAGTCAAAAAATGTCTTACAATAAGTTTTTCAAATTTGTTAACAAACTTTGGATGGGGGCCATGTACTTTTACTCCAAATCTAATGGGTCTTTTAGGGGTATTTCCACCCTTTACAACCCATCTAGATAGAAAGATTCCTTCATTTCCTTTTCCCAAAACTACCTTTTCACTTCTTTCAAGAAAGATCAAAACTCTTGATAACTCTATAATGTGTATGCCTCTTCTACTTGTGTAGCTTCCAATGACTCTCATTTGAAATCTCTGCCTCATACTATCTATTATCACAATTTGTTGATGTTTAGATGGAAGGATACTCCATTACAAGGTGCTGATGTAGGAGCATCCTAGGTGTAAGAGAAATCTTGCATCACCCAAATATATTTCCTTTTTGTTTCTTGAATAAGTATTGTCATAGTGTAGAGCTTTTTTCTTTGTAGGATTGTTACTTAGTAAGTAAGTCACATGAGCTCAGAATGTCCTAATTTTAGAAGTGGATGTTCATATTCAATATATCATCCTACTATTTGAGGCTTAGCATCATATCATGAGTATTCATGGATTTATTATAGATTTTTGGTGTGCAATTTCGGTATAAAACTTTAGGCTCACCATTGAAAACCTAAGATGCCTTGGATGGGTCTCTAAATGAGGTTAAGTGGAGCTTTCATGAGTCAAGCCCTATATATTAGAAGCTAAGGATTGGAGAAATAGTTCAAAATTTATGGCCTTCTAAAGTTTGTCTGACCAAAATTTCAAAACTCGATGTCAAAGGTGTATTAGATTGACTCTATACGTAATTTTAGAGATAGTTAGTCTCAAGGGTTAGGGTTTGATGTCTAGGAACTTCCCAAGTGGTGTAAAAGTGTCTATTTAAAGAATGCATATACATTGTCTAGGATAGCTTTGGGTGATATTTTTCAGCAATGTATTAAAAATTATTGTAAGGAAGGTGCCCATTGGGGTTTTCATATTGTATTTCAAAATTTTGTAATTCCACATTTGTGATGATAATAAGAAGTCCATATTTTGTTTTCACAAACTGTTGTTATTTATTTGTTTCTATTATGTGTTTGTGGTATTAAGGGGAGCATCCTTCATCAAGCAGTAATAGATAAGTAGTTCCTAAGTTTGTAAATAGATCACTAATTGGGAGGCAATTTGCACTAGGACCGTGGTTTGGGCTAAGTGTGTAGACAGATTGCTAATTGTAAGGCAGTTTGCACTAGGATCTAAGTGAAAGCACAAAAAAAACCTCCACAAAGAGAGCATGGTGGAAAATTTTTAAGAATTACACCTAAGAGTTTTAAATCCCTCTAGAGATAGATGCAATCATTGGAAGAACACACACATAGAGAAATAAATTGTGTCATTAGAGATGAAAGAAAGGATGAGGATAAAGAAGAACAAAATGTTGAAGAAAAGATAGTTTTGAAACTAGAAGAAGAAAGACTTTTCAGGACCATCTCCAAGATTGGAAAAAGAACTAAGTTTGAGGTTCCTACATTTTTGGGAAACCCCTAACCCAAAGGAGCTAACCAATTGGATCAATGAAATGGAGGAAAACTTTGAATATGAAGATATTAAGGATCTTAATAGGGTCAAGTTCCCAAAGGAAAAATTGAAGGGACATGCAAAGATCTGGTGGCAAGAGATCCAATTGGAGAAAAATAGAAGAGAAAAGGAAAAAATCACCAGATGGGATCATGTGATACCTAAATTGAACCAATAATTCATTCATGTGGATTATGAGTTTTGTTTGTTAAATAAAATGCAAGAGTTGAAGAAAGAGAGAAGATCTATTCAAGAGTATATCAAAGAGTTCTATCGAGTTCTCCTTACAACTGCCCATATGAAAGTTGATAAGGAGAAATTTTCTCATTAGCATAATGGGTTAAGGAAAAGCATTCATGAAGTGCTAAGTCATGGTCAAATGACCAGTATTGAGGAGGTGTACTAGTTTTCCCTAAGAGTTCAGGAGAAGCTAGGAAAAAATTTTGATAACCAAAAAAGTGAAAGATGTCACAGTGGAAGATCTTGTGGATGGTCTTATGGAGACCAAAATGATGATCAAAAGAGAAAGGATGAGGAAAGTAGTAGGAGTTATAACCATAGGGAAAATAATTCTAATCATTTCCATGACCAAAATAATAGAGATAAGAGAGGAAGAGGAAGAGGGAAAGGATCTGGAAGAGGAGGTTTTTCATGGAAAATGTTTTAACTATAGAGAAGAATGACATAGAGAGTTTATCTATTCCTAGTGCCAAGGAAAGATAGATCAAAAAACATAAGGCTAGGATAGAGTTACACATGTTGATGAAGATTCCAAAGCATCACATTCTAAAGATGTTGAAAGAGGAGAAGTCCTAGTTAATAGGAGAGTCTTTCTAAGTGGTTAGAATTAACCAAATCAAAGGAGGAGTTTGTTTCACACAAGGTACAAATGTAAGAATAATCTTTGTGATGTGATCATTTATAGAGGAAGAAGTGACAACCTAGTGTAAGAAAAAATGGTCACAATGTTAAATATCAAGAGGAAAAAATACCTACACCCATACTATATTGTATAGGTGTAGGATGACCATAATGTCAGGGTCAATGAGCACTACCTAGTGAAGTTCAAGATTGGAAGCTACAAGGATGAGGTACTTTTCAATATAATACCTATGGACATATGTCATATTTTGTTGGGTAGTTTGTGATACTTTTACATGCATGATAGGTAAGAAAATACCTACACTCTAACAAAGGATGGAGTGAAACATAAGTTGAAGTCATTGAAGGAGAAAGAAGAAAAGGTATGAAGTGCTACTAGAATTTGTTTTGTTGATGGAAAGAGTTTGTCAAAAGTATGAAGCATGAGAATATGTAATTTCCTATAATTAAAAAATATGGAAAAGAAGAAATAGAATAGGTACCTATAGAAGTTGCATATTCTTGGGGAGAGTTTCCTAATATTACGTTAGATAATGTACCTAATGGATTACACATAGTGAGGAGTATTAGTCTCTAGATGGACTTGATCCTAGGAGATAGTTTTTTGAACAAGGCAATGCATAGAATGATACCAAAAGAAAGTGATAAGTTGAATAGACAAGTTCATGAGTTTTTGTAGGAAGTGGATGATTTGAGAGAGTCTAAGTCCATGTGCTATACCAACATTATTAGTGATCTGCCTCACAATAGGTGGATAATAATCATGCCCAAGGCCATACTTAGGAATAGTATATTCAATCTAAGGACTATTTTCCCCACCATAAGGTGCATTTAATTTTTCAACCTAGGGATGTATACTTGAAATGTTCGGCAAGAAATGTGCACAAGGTTTCTTAATGAGTCATTATGCTTATGCTCCAGGAAAGTAAAATGCAATGAAAGAACCTACACTAGTGTTGTAGGAAACTAACACACTTAACTCTTCACTAAAAATAATGATGGAAATACAATTAAATACTAACTTATATTCCAACTCAATTCATCTACTATAACTATTCTTACAAATTCTATAGGAACACTCACAATGTATGATGCTACAGGAAGGAACTTATAACTTCTACCTCCAATACTAGAAATATTGAAAAAAAATCTATATTACTCTAATATAATCTACCTCCCAAGTGGGCCCCCTTGGTTGGCTTCTACTAATATAGAGTGTAAGCCAAGAGCTATTTCATTATGTTCCAAAAATTCCTTACATGAGAATGATACATAAAACTTTAAAAACAACTCACTACAAGAGTCAACAGTTTGTTTTTATAAACTTTCTTCTAACCTCCTAACACCATTGATCTAATCCCTATAAATAGAGGATTGCCACTTATTAAAAAATAGGAAATAAAACTAACTAACTACAAATCCATTAGAGAGAAAGAAGGAAATAGTTCACACTATGAATAATAAAGTCTGAGCAATCGATTTGACACAATAGTGAATGTAGAGAAAATATAGCAATTCTTCATAGCTCCTCCTTGGTAGTGGTCATGTCTTTTGGTACCATTATGACTTCTAACACTCCATGGTAGTTGAACCTTAATGTTTTCTCCTTTAAAGCCATCTACCATCTTCAATGTTCCTCTTGAATGCTTTCGACCATCTTCAACTTCCTTTGCTAACAGGTTAGTTATAATACAAAGATATTTGCAAATAAGCATAATAAAATTAAATCCAAATATTAGAATATAAATTCTGATGGTTATATGAAATATTGCATTATATATATAATATTTGCAAAATATGACATACTATGTACCCATAGGTTAATGGTTCTATTCTAGATTTTAATCATCAGTTTAGGTAAACACAAGTTCACAAATGTCTTGGTGGTATTAAAACAAAGTATTAAAATTATCATAAAAAAGAGGTAATAATTAGCCTCATCATCTACCCCCTTGTAAACTAATGCTTGTCCTCAAGCATTACATTTCCTGGTCAGTGATCTAAATTCTTCAACATCAATCCTTCCTCACCTACTACTTTTGAAGGTGTAATAAAATCCTCGTGTTCTCTCCCAAACTTCCCTTCTATTGTCCTCCTATAGCTTATCAAGTCTGTCAACATTAATAGCATATAGAGGCCACATGAACATTGAAGGTTACACTATGAGTGGGCACCATAGTTCTGGCCTAGCCTATTTCCCTAACTATATATACTTTGGAACTTGGTCAAGGGTGGCTTCTAAATTGATAAGACTGTGTGGCTCTAATCTTTTGAGTGTCTCAAGTAATCTATCCCACCTACTTTTAGCACCAACCATGGCTCTTTGAAAGGTAAATTAAGGTAGGTTCTTTTATTTTGTGTAGACCTTGGTTCTAGTGGTGAAGATTCTATCCCTTACCCCCTTTTTCTTATCCCCATAAGTCAATCTAAACTAGTACCTAAGATTTTCTTCTAGTTTACTTCTCTCAACTCTTAATGATAGGGGTTTTGTTCTTTACTCATCTCTATAATTATTCTTTTTTTTTTCATAATTAGCTTCATTATGCATCTAGGACATCATAGCCCTCAAATGTATATCCCCTATGTAAAGTGAAGGATTCCATTGAGTTTATGCTAGAATGATAAAATTGTACACATATAACTCACAGAGAAAGTTCTGCTACTAGGATGGCAGAGTTTGGTAGAAACCTTAGAATTCTTGAGCTTATTTAAATTCTATATTTATGTTCTTGAGGGTTAGCATAAGTTGAAATAAAAGGAATTATTCCTTTAAACACATAGCATAAATCTAAGGTGTTGGTCTAAAAGCAAGTGCTTGATCAACCAATTTGAGGGCATGATCCATCCTTTCTTTTTGGTTTTCCAATTGCTCTTTCAAATCTACAATTTCCTCATCTTGGGACACTGTGACTTTATTTGTCTTCTTCCTCTCCTCTTCCCATAGGGCTATAGCAAGCATATATTTTCCATACAACTAAAAAAGAAGTTTTTGCAAGGTAATGGGACCATTGTCCTCTTCATAATTATATTTCTTTTTCCCCTGTTCCCTCCATGACTACTTTAAGCAATTTGTAAGCCATGTGGACTTTTAGGGAACTAGGGCAGTGTCTTTACAACTTGGAGTACCTTGTTGGCCTATTGGGGCATCATTTTGATTTTCATTTACTTCAACCCTACATTCCTCATTAGGATTTTTAGGAATGTTTGAAGTTTTAGGGTGAGGAGGATAGTCATCTAGAACAATTTGTACTAGGGATTTTTCAGTGGATGGTTTGGATGAAGTAGACTAAGCTTCTACTAACACTTTAGAAGTTTATCGCCTCATTTTAGGACTTCTTCTCATAGGGGTTTCCTCAGGTATCATAGCCTTCTTCCTACTACTTCCTTTTAATGTCTCTGTTGTAGGAGTGACTGTTGCAGGACATGTCTTAGTTTTCTTTTGCTTTGCGATTGTAGGGTTTGGTTTTACTACTACTAGAGCTGAGGTCTCTTCTTCTAATTTTTTTTTTCTCTTTGCTTGGGTAAAGGTATGTATTTTAGTCTCTTGAATAGGTAAGGGAACATTTTCTTGCACATTACTAGCTTCAACATCTTGAGTGCTTTGCTTAGTAGGTTCATCAATGGGAGCTACATTTTCTTCACTAGGCTAGTTATTAAGGATAGTCTAGGGTTGTAGGGTTTTTAGCTTGGAAAAATTCCACCCATGACATGGGAGAGGCATCCCTAAGTGATCTTTCTATGAGAAATTTGATTAGAGCATGATGGGTGACATAGTTGTCCTTCCCCTTTTGGGTTTCTTCAGTACTAATGCATAACATGTTATACAAACAATTGGGAACATTTACTAGATAATTTTGGCTTATGTAACTAAGCAATTTAAAATGATGTGCATGCAAATAGTAAAATCTTCCTTCATAGGTGAGGTACCTGGTAATGTGCATAACCAGCTCATTGTATGGTGGTAGAAGAAATGTCCCTTTGCAACCTTGCTTGGTTATATCTAGCTAAGGATCAGTTGGTGTGATGAACTGAGCCATGGCTAATCTTGCATCATGCATATGTGGATAATGTTCTCCTACTATTGCTAACCCAATTACTTCTGCTATTCACTCTTTTGTAGCAACAACTGTCAATCCCCATACAATAGCTTCTCCCTCATTAAATGTTCTTGTAAATTTTGTGGTTACTTATTCATCAAATGCTGTTAGACTTAACAAATACCCTAACTAGCCACATACATGAAATATTCTCACTACCTCCACATCTAAGAGTAAGATAGTATGCTCCAATGGTTCTTGTTGCTAAAATTTTCCACCCATTTCTGCTTGACAATTTCACTCCTTGCTCTATTTGCACTATTTTCCTCTTCCCTCCTATGAATTTTAGATTTTTTATTTTTTTTTTCACATTTCACACTTTTTTCAGCTAATTAATGTCATAATAATTCATTATGAGTAGTGATAATGTAGTTTATAAATCATAGATATGTGAAAATCATTCAAGAATTGAATTTGGATCACTTGAAAATTAAATTTAGGTCACATCGTCACCTAATAGTAAGGAATCATTTAGGAATAAGGGTATGATGCCTAGATACGTGCGTACTTATAGCAATTGAGTTTTAATCAATAAAGGGAGTGTAAAGATTTGAAAAATCTTAATGAATAAATAGGAATTTCATTGGGTTTTAGTAACCTTCCTTTCCCCCTATGAAACATGGACAAGTGTCCGCACTTGTCATACTTAACACGGGCTATGGAACTGGCATAATGTTGCAATTATATCAATAATGCAATACTAGATATAAGCAAAAAAAATTATGTACCATAAATGAATAAAGATTTTCAAAGCTTATACCTATTAGTTGATCATTACACATACCAAAAGGTGGTAGAAAATACATTAGCATTGATAGCATATGTTAGCAATCTAAAGTGTTTATTAAAAGCATTGGAAAATGATGATGTGGAAGGTGGGTGGGTGGTAGGTAAAGAAATGAGATGAGTTGGAAAAGAAGAAATTAGAAAGTGAATGGAGAATTTTTGGACTTTATGTGAACATAAAATTTTTATTATGGGCATACTCAAAGAGATTAGTATTGAAGAGCTATAGGCAGGAGGTCAGCACCTTCTGCTATAGCAATGATTACTTGTTGTTCATTTGAAGCTAGCCATTGAAATTGCTATAGGAAGATCTCTTTTGTTTGGGGTCATTTATATAACTTGAGTCTATGGCCATTGACTAAGAACATAAAAGGCACTAGATCAATGGTATTCGTCTAGATGGCTCCATTTGTAAATACATGGTTTATTTTATAGGGACCCAGCCATTGTGCTTGCAGCTTGCCTAGCATATCTTTAAATCTGGAATCATACAACAATGCCCTATCACCAATTTGAAATTTTTTATTCTTAATGTAAGAGTCATGCCATTGTTTCCTTGGCTTTTGTATGATTTTGGTGCATTCTAGAGCAGCCTTGCACATTTCATCCAAACAATTAAGATGTAGAAGACATTCTCTTTGTCCTACAGGAAGTTCAATGTTCAACTCCAATGTTGTTCTTAAAGTTTTATGTTCAAATTCAATGGGGAGAATTACTAATTTCCCATATAGTATCTCAAATAGTGTGAACCTTGTAGTAGTCTTCCATGTTGTTTTGTAGGCCCAAACAGCTTTTGGTAGTCTGCTATTCCAATCCCTTCAGTGTAAATGAACTATTTTTGTTAAGATGGCCTCTATCTCCCAATTTGTAACTTCTACTTGTCCATTAGCTTGAGGGTGATAGGGGCTTGATTTCTAGTGACTAATATTATATTGTTTCATAAGTTCTGTGATCAGGTTAGAAGTGAATTGAGCACCTTGGTTAGTGACAAGTTCTTTGGGTACACCATAGTGAGTAAAGATTTCTTCATTCATAAATGTTGCAACTTTGTGATCATGAGCATGCTTCATTGCTTTGACTTCAATCCATTTTGTCAGCTAGCAAGTGCACACAAGGATATATGATTTCCCATTGGATGGAGGATCAATTGGACCAATGAAGTCCATTCCCCATTTATCAAATGGTGTTAATGCCATTTATGGATTCAGAGGCATTTCATCTATTCTTGTTGGTCTACCCATCTTTTGACACTTACCACACTTCTATGTATAGTTAGTTGCATCTTTATGAAGTGTAGGCCAATAGTAACTAGTTGTTAAAATTTTCAATACTATTCTTTTTGCTCCAAAGAGTCCTCCACATGGTTCATTATGACATGCATGTAGAATGTCATATGTTTCATCCTTTCTCACACATCTCCTCATAACTTGATTAGGTCTAGTGTAAAATTAAATATTATTAATCCAAGAGAAATGGAAACTTTTCTCTACAAGTAGCTTATTTTCCTTGTAAGAGAAATGTCCTAGCATTTTATTAGCTACAATGTCATTAGAAATGTCTACATACCATGGAGTTTGGACAACAATATGAAATAAATACTCATATAGAAATTCATCGTCTATCAGAGTAGTGTCATTCTTATCATGGTGGATTTTTTATACATAATCAGCTACCACATTGGCTCTCTTAGGCTTATCAATGATGGTGATATCAAATTCCTACAACAATAGTAGCCATCTTGCTAACCTACATGTAATGGAAAGTTTGTTCATGAGGTATTTAATTATTGCATAATCAATATGAACAAATATGGGATAGCCAATTATGTAATGTCAAAATTTGTTCAGAGCATAAACTACTGCTAACAATTCTTTTTTAGTCACTATGTAGTTTAATTTTGGTCCATGAAGGCTCTTGCTAATATAGTAGATTACATTTTCAAGATGTTGGGATTTTTGTCCTAGAACTACACCTATGGCATAGTCAGAAGCATTTGTATGTATGTGAAAAGGAAAAGTCCAATCAAGACACCTAAGTATTGGTTTAGTGGTCAAAAATTATTTAAGCTTATGAAAGGAGGTGTCACATTCCTTTATCTAGGTAAATTTAGCCTCTTTAGTAAGTACGGTATAAAGAAGACTAGTTATTTGACTATAATCCTTAATGAATCTTATATAATAACTAGTATGTCCTAAAAAAGGTCTGATGTCTTTCTACTTTGTAGGATTGTGGAGTGTGAGAATTACCTCTACTTTTGTAGGGTCTACTTGGATTCCAGCTTTAGAGATAAAATGTCCCAATACTATTCCTTCTTGCATCATCAAGAAGCATTTCTCACTGTTGAAAGATAGATTGTGCTCTTCACTTCAGATGAGTACCTTCTCCAAGTTTTTCAAAGCTTCCTCAAATGTGACACCAAATGTAGTGCAGTCATCCATGTATATCCCCATGCAGTCATGTGATATATCAGCAAAGATGTTGATTACAACCCTTTAGAAAGTAGTTGGTGTATTACATAAACCAAATGGTAATACAGAATAAGAATAAGTATCCCAAGGACATGTAAATGTGGTCTTCTCCTAATCTTCTAGAGAAATGCTTATTTGATTGTATCCATTATATCCATCTAAAAATGAGAAGTATTTCTTTCTAGCTAGATTATCCAAAACCTAATCAATAAAAGGTAAAGGAAAGTGATCTTTCTCTGTGGCATTATTTAATTCTCTATAGTCTACATAGATCCATCACTTTCCTCCTTTCTTAGGTACAATAACTAATGGTGATACCCATTTATAGTCAAATATTGGATAGATAAATCTAGCATCCAACAATTTTTGCAACTCTATCTTAACTATTTTATGCAATTTTGGGTTTATTCTCCTTTGAGGTTGTTGGAGTGGCAAGATTTCTTCATTGATATGTATCCTATGGGAGAAAATTTTAAGACTCAATCCTACCATATCCTTATAATCCCAAGAAAATTCTTTTTCATGTTGATTGAGGAGCTTGGTTAACAGTTCCAATTGGGACATGGACAACTTATTATTTACATGAATATTATGACCAAGGGAAAGTTCCACAATACTTGTTAATTCTACCATTGACAATTCTACTACTGGTCTTGTAGATATTTCTCTTGCTAATAGTTGGTCAATTATTTCAGGAGTTGCTAGATAAACACAATTTTCATAGGTACATAGTTGTAAGACATAACTTTCATCAATATCTTTGGCCACTATACACTCATTGGTGAGAATGATTTGTAGTATATCATCTTCTTCCTACATTTAAAAAAAAGATTGTGTATGCAACATCATGAGCTAGGCTACAAAATTTAGTTCTTCCTCTTCATCTCCTAAATTTGGCCAAATAGGTTCTCCCAAATCTAGTTGGGATTGGGTAGGTGGATATAGTTCTAACTTCCATATGTTTTGACCATTTGAAATTATCATATTGCCTGATCTAAAACTAATTTTGGCATCAGTAGTGGCTAAACAGGGTCTTCCTAATATGATAGGATAGCCAGTAAGTTTGACTTTGGGTGATAGGATAAGAAAATCAGAAAGGTACTCCCATGAATCTAAAGTCACTATCACATCTCTAATGAGACTATCTAGAGTGACAGTTGAACTATTTGCAAGTTATAACACTATGGGAGTTGTCCTTATGCCCTCCATGCATAACCTATGCATTGTATCTTTGCTTATTACATTGATTACTACTCCAAGATCAACTAAAGCATTTTTCATAGGTTGTCCATTTATGATCAAGTTAACCACTAGAATACCAAGGTTTGAATAATTTGGTGTTCCTACCTTCCCTAAAGAGGGACATCATTGATAGCTTGAAATAGAGGAATTTGAACATTCATGTTTCTCAACTACTCAATAATTCCAAATGTCTCTTCCTTTTGGGTATAGATTTCTCTTTATCTAGCCTTTATGGAAATGGAGGATTCACTACGGTATGGTCAGTAGTCTTGCTAGATATATTAGTTGGTAGGTTGATATTTGGCAGTATCACTTTTGGAAGAGGTGCTATAGGAGTATCTACAACTTCTATTATAATAAGGTATTCTGGTACAAGCAAAGTTTTACCTAAACTTAAATGTATATCAAATACTTCTAAGGAATATGTAGGGGATTGTTGGATATCTATAGTGTACATTTACTATTATGGTTGCTTGTTCTTTGGATTTGGCTAAGGTTGAGTAGGCAACTAAGTTGGCTTAGGGTTAACATTAGTTGCTATAGGAGGTGGCATTATTCTAGGAGGTGGAACTAGAGACAATATTTGTGGGTTACTAGGATTTTGGTTAGGTCATTGTGAAGGCCCCCTCCATTGATTATTAGGCTGCCAAATTCCCTATGGTGGTTGCCAATTGTTCTATTTATTTTGGCATTGATTGTTTTGTTGGTTTTGCCACTAGTGAATGTACTCATTTGGCCATTGGTTATTATACTAGTTTAGCCAAGAAGGTTGGGAGTACTAGGAGGGATTCTAATAGATTTAGTTTTTTCATTGATTATTATAAGGATTTGAAAATTGTAGAGGATCTTGAGGTATACATTGTCTTGAGGCACATGGTCAACATTGAGCAATGAAGAACACCTGATCATTATCCTTGTCTATCTTCATGTACTTAGTTGGAAAATGTTGGTTCTCAAGGTTGGCTACCAGTTTACTTATATAGTCTTGCTTTTGTTTTTGGAAATGAGGACAGTACTCGGCCCATCATGGTTTAGTTTCTGCATGCTTCTTTTTTGTAGTCATTGTGTCAAGATGTGTAGCAACATCATTTATGATGTCTTGCTTGAAATTTATCAATAGGTTGGAATTCTCAAGCTTTGAAATACCTTGACTAATTCCTTTAGTGACTGTGGAATGAGGTCCTTGACCTTTCTTCATAGTTGACCTTGAATAGTTTTGAAATATTTTCTTTAGGTCATCCCAATAAGATTGATATACATCACCACCAACCATCAAGTCTAATGCTTCTAGACAATTATCATGTACACCTCTCAAAAAGACTAAATTTGTGAATCCTCTAACACCACATGTTGAGGGTTCTTCTGCAATGTATACAGGAAATGCGAAACATAGTCTTCCAATGTTTCTTCCTCCTTTTGTGATATCTTGAAAATATCATCTACTCTTGAACTAGATGCTTTGCAAGACTCTATGTATTTATCCAAAAATAGAGTTTTCATTTCATCACAAGTTCCTACTGCATTGAATCCTAAGCCCATGAACTGTTATAGAGCTAATTCTTTTAGTGTTGTTGGAAATAGCTTAAGCTTATGGGAATCAATGTTGTAGTCAAAGCTATGACAAATTATGTCAAACTCAAACAAGAAAGTATCAGGGTCTTTAGTTGCAAGGCCATAGAACTTTGGAAGAGTAGCTGGGGGTATATTCTTGAGATTAGCATTATTTATGAGGCTTGAAAGAGGAAATGGAAAAGTAGGTTATGCCATTACAAGAGTTATTATATTATGAGGTTTCTATTGAAAAGGAACATTGGGTATTGGATTGTTAACAACTGGTGGATTTGGAGTAGTACTATCAAGGAAACTAGCCAAAATTTTAGCAAAATGTTGAAGACCACTCATATCTATAGGTTTTACTCTTGAGGATGACTCTATAGGAAAAAGTGCTTGCATCCTCAAAAGGCAACTCAGCTTCTTGTTCTTCAATTTCTTCATTCAAATTAATAGACTCCCATGGAAGAAATCTACTATATTCATCTCGTTGTCTTCCTCTTTGATGCATGCAATTGAAATCTTAACACTTGGTGAATAAATTTTTAGGACTGCAAGTTCATTAAAAACTAAACTAAGAACTATGACTCAAAAAATGCTCCTAACTTGACACCATCCCTAGAAATGGTGCCAAAAAATGATCTGCCTCACAATAGGAGTATAATAATCATGGCCAATGCCATACTTAGGAATAGTATATTCAATCTAAGGACTATTTTCCCCACCATGAGTTGCATCTAATTTGTCAACCTAGGGACATGTATTTCAAATGTTTGGCATGATATGTGCACTAGGTTTCTTAATGAGTCATTGTGGTTATGTTGTAGGAAAGTAAAATACAAGGAAAGAACCTACACTAGTGTTGTAGGAAACTATTACACTTAACTCTTTGCTGAAACTAATGCTGTAAATACAATTAAATACTAACTTATATTTCAACTCAATTCATCTACTATAACTATTCTTATAAATACTGCAGGAACACTCACAAAGTATGATGCTACAAGAAGGAACTTATAACTTCTACCTGCAATACTAGAAATACTAAAACAAATCTATACTAATCTAATCTAATCCACCTCCCAAGTGGCCCCCCTTGGTCAGCTTCTACTACTCTACTAACACAAAGTGTAAACCAAGAGCTATTTGATTATGTTCCAAAAATTCCTTATATGAGAATGATACATAAAACTGTAAAAACAACTCATTGCAAGAGTCAATAGTTTCTTTTTATATTCTTTCTTCTAACCTCCTAACACCATTGATCTAATCCCTATAAATAGAGGATCAACACTTATTCAAAAATAGGAAAGAAAACAAACTAAATACAAATCCATTAGAGAGAAAGAAGGAAATAGTTCATGGTATGAGTAATAAAGTCTGAGCAAATGATTTAACACAATAGTGAATGCATAGAAAATATAGAAATTCTTCATAGCTCCTCCATGGTAGTAGTCATGTCTTTTGGTACCATAATGACTTCTTCCACTCCACCATAGTTGAACCTTAAAATTTTCTCCTTTAATGTTGTTGGCCATCTTCAACATTCCTCTTGAATGCTTCTAACTATCTTCAGCTTCCTTTACTAATAGGCTAGTTATAATATAGAGATATTTGAAAATAAGAATAATCAAATTAACTCCAAATATTAGAACACACATTGTGATGGTTATATGAAATACTACATTATATATATAATATTGGCAAAATATGACATACTATTTTCCCATAGGTTAATGATTCTATTCCATATTTTAATCATCAATTCAGGTAAACATAGGTTAACAAATGTCTTGGTGGTATTAAAATAAAGTATTATGATTATCATAAAATATAGGCAATAATTAGCCTCATTAATTAGCACCAAAGAAGAATGGAGGATGTGTACATATTCGTGAGCTATCAAAAAAATCACAATCAAGTACAGATTTCCATTGCCAAGGATGAATGATATTATAGGATTGTTTGAGAGAAGTTGTCTATTTCACAAAAATAGATTTGAAGAGTGGGTACCATCATATTCACATTAGAGAAGGAGATGAGTGAAAGATTACCTTCAAGTCAAGGGATGGAATGTATAAGTGGTTAGTCATGCTTTTTGTGCTAACAAATGCACCGATCACTTTCATGAGGCTCATGAATGAGGTACTAAAGGATTTTTTAGGTAAGTTTGTCATTGTTTACCTAGATGATATTTTGATATTTAGAAAGACATTGGAGGAGAATTTGATGCATATTTGTAAGGTTCTTGAAAAGTTGAAGGATGAAACAATATTGACAAACCTAGAGAAGTATATTTTTGTGAAGGAGTTGGTGTTCTTGGGATTCATAGTATCTAAAGAAGGTTTGAAAATGGACCTTGAGAAAGTGAAGGCTATCCTTGAATGACCTACTCCAAGGAGTGCAACTAAGGTAAGATCTTTCTATGGACTAGCTAGTTTTTACATAAAATTTATTGAAGATTTTAATAGTATTTTTGGGCCTTTGACTGAAATAATGAGAGGGGATAGGAAAGAATTTAACTAGCCTATAGGAGAAGATAACTATTTTAATGTGTTGAAACTAAAATTGATAGAGCATCTAGTTTTACCACTTCCATATTTTAATAAGGTGTTTCAAGTAGATTGTGATGCTAGTGGTACTACAATAGGAGCAGTTTTGAGTAAAGAAGGTAGACTTGTTGCTTATTTCAATGAGAAGTTGAATCTTGCCAAAAGAAAATATTCTATTTATGATTAGGAATTTTATGCTATAATTTAGTCATTAAAGAAGTGGACACACTATCTTCTTCCTAAGGAGTTTGGTTTTTATAGTAATCATCAAGCTTTTCAATATTTGAATAGTCAAGGAAAATTGAACCAAATGCATTTTAAGTGGGTTGAGTTTTCTTTGAGTTATACATTTTTTTTGAAACACAAGAGTGGGAAGTCTAATAGAGTTGTAGATGCTCTTAGTAGAAGAAAATTTTTATTGATAGAGATGTATATTGAGATGGTTTTGTTCAAGGAACTCAATAATTTTTATCTAGAGGATCTTGATTATGGTGAAGCTTGGAAGGATTGTACAGAATATATTACACTTGATAAGATAAAGCGATTAGATTTTATAATCCAAAATCATATTGTATTCAAAGGAAGTCAATTATGTGTTCCCAAAAGTTGTATGAGAAAGAATATCATCAAGGATAAGCATAGTGAAGCATTGGCTGGACACTTTGGTAGAGATAATACCATTTCTTTAGTTGCTGATAATTATTATTTGCCATAGTTGCAATAGGATGTGAAGAAAATTGTGTAGATTTGCGGAGTATGTTAGATGGAAAAAGGCATGAAGTAGAATACTGGGTTGTATCAGCCATTACCTATTCTAGAGAAGCCTTGAAAGGATGTTAGCATGTATTTTGGTCTTGGTTTACCAAGGACGTAGTAAGGGTATGATACAATATTTGTGGTGGTTGACATATTTTTAAAAATAGCACATTTTATTCCCTGCAAGAAGATTGGTGATGTTGTTCAAGTGGTGGAATTTTTTTCTAGAGAAGTGGTGAGACTACATGTTCTACCAAAGAGTATAGTTTATGATCAAGATACCAAGTTTGTTGGGTATTTCTAGCATACATTGTGAAAGAAATTGAAGAAAGATTTTAAGTTCAGTTCATCACATCATCGACATACTGATGGAAAAACATAGGTTGTGAACTGGAGTTTGGGTAATTTGCTAAAATGCTTAATTGAAGATAAATCAAAGGGTTGGGACCTTATTTTACCATAGGAAAAAATTTCATACAATTATTCTATCAATAGGAGTATTGCCAAATCACCATTCTAGATTATATATTAGATAAAGGAGAAATAAGTAGTACTAAAGTGGAAGAATTTGATAAATATTTGAAGAATATCCATGAGGAGGTGAGGAAGAATATTATTAAGATGAATATATAGTATAAAGCTAAGGAAGATTTGAAAATAAGGTATAAGAAATTTTAGATGAGAGATGAGTTCGTGGTTTATTTGAGAAAGGAGAATTTTCTAGTAGGTACATATAATAAGCTAAAAATGAAGAAGTTTGGGTCATGCAATATAGGGAAGAGGAATGATTCTAGAAATTCCTATAAAGTGGAGTTTCCTACTGAATTTGTGAGGCCTCGCCCCAACCCTTCATAGCCTTAGTTGTTACTTTATCATTTTGATACTCACGACTCAAGATGTCAAGACATTATCTGATGCTTAGAACATATTATATCATTTCATGCTGTGTGATGTTATTTTTAAATATTTGATGTTTGTCATTTAATATTTTATGTATATGTATGTCGATGAAATTAGTAAATGTAGGATTGATACTTTGATTTAAGAGATTTTAAATCGTTAAGAATTAAGTAGGATGAAAGAAACCCTAATTGATGTATTTTTCAATTTATGTGAATTTTTGATACGGATATATATATGTACATGTGATTTTATGGGACTACTGATGTGTGCAATGAGTGTGCAGATATTTTAGCCGAAAAAATCGATAGAGGAATAGAACTGATCTCTACGTGCTAATTTTGGAAACCTTGTTTTTCGTAATCAAATTTATTGAGAGATGTATGTATGTATCTTTCTGTGATCAGTAAATGTTAATGTTTGTCAACTGTGTTCTTATAGGGTCACTTGACACTCATGAATTGTGTATGCTCTTCAGCGTGCTGATTAGGGTTAGTTGTGTAACCTTTGGACCTAAGTTGGTTTAAGTAGTGTCAGTTTTCTAATTGGTTATTAATCGAGTTTAGTCATCCCTAATCCAAATTAGTGCTTAATCTTCCTTTCTAGAGTTGTTAGATGGTCCTAATTATCCCTAGCCTTTGTTTGGCTCTAAACCTATTTCTAAAGCTTTAAACCTTGAAATATTTATACCCAAGGGGTATGGGTATGGGTTGGAGGTCTTTTCCAACACCTAAGCCCCTTTTATTGACTTTTGAGGTCACTCAAAAAGTTTCTTTTTGCCTTTATGCGAAATTTGACTATGGCTACCATGAGTTGTCTCACCTCACCTCCACTTAGTGGTTAACCATAGTATGGGTTAAGTTAGGAGCTTCTGGATTTGTAGGTGGGTGGGAGAAGTTATTGCTCCTTTTGGTGATTAGGTTTGAGGCTTATTTAGAGGCCCTTCTTGGACTAGTTGAGGTTGTTACCCAATCTCTTCTTTTAGAGAGGAGACTTATAACATTGAAATAAGGAAGGGAAAGGCTCTACTCAAACTTTTTCATTTGCCATTACCTCTTTGTGCAGGTAGGATTTCTCATCTCCCTTGTTCAGATTTTCATGTTTGTTTCATGCTTATGCTACCTTGTTGTTGTTTGAATGCTTGTATGTATGTGGGTTTGTTGGGAAGGTTTGAAAAATATGCTTTTGAATGTTCTCCTTTCATGTTTATGTTTGAATTTTGAGATGTTATTGCCTTGGTGTTTTGGCATTACTCACCCTTGGAGAGGATAGAAGTGGCCAATTTCAAGAAAGGTCATTTTAGTTGGACTCCAATAGTGTAGAGTCTCTTCTCAGGATGGGAAGAGGGAGAGAGGGTAGGGTGTTATGGGCCCCTACCTATCCGCACAAACCACGTATGAGTTTTGGCATGTAAGAATGGAGGAATAGAAGTTCTTGATTTATAGCCCCAATTGGGCACCTGGTTTGGTGTTGTGTCTGACATCTCCAATTGGAAAAATCCACCTTTCCCTAGTTTTGATTCATTGTGAATCCTATTGTGAAAGCCTTGTATGAATATGCATATTTGATTTTTTTCTTGGTCATGCTTGTGGTCACCTGATCAGATTCTATTCCCTCCATGGTTCTAGAAATGTGTTGCAGAAATTGTTATGAATCCCTTGATGAGGGTCATGAAGAAATTCAATTAAATTGTTGTAATTGTTAGAGTGAATAATTAATTTATTAATTATTTATTCTATTTACTTAAGCTTACTTAGGTTAATGCATTTATTTAATATTTAATGTATGTAGTGGTTAGTTGTTGACAACACAGGAGGTTGTTCCCTTCTAGCATGTTCTACCTTTTGTGGATATGTGTTGAGTTTTCATCCTTATCTTCTACCACCTTCTAGCTTGTTCTATAAGCTTCCTTGAGGTCTTTATAAGCGACCTCTCTCTCATTGCATTATCATCACATAACATTATTACTTCTCATTGTAAATACATTTTTAGTGTTTGCACACTTGTGGTCTCTCATGTCCATTTAGGGTTTTTCCCTTGCTCTATACCCTTCCTCTTCTTGGGTTCTCTTTGACAGGTTCTCGCATGCAGGTGATCTTGGGCATCTTGGAAGTTGGCTTTCCTCAACTCCAACATGGTATCAGAGCCTTCCTGCTACTACTTGGTTGAAGATTTTTGAAGCTGTGATTTGGAGTCACAAACCCTAGTTTGTTTGTGCATTTTTTCTTCAAATCAAAGGATCAGGAATTTTTTGGAGCAGTTTGGGCCCAAATAGACATCACCATTGGATCCGAAAGGCCTTTTGCAGTAAAGTTTCATATAAAGCTTGTTGATTTTGGAGACAAAGCTTCGGGAGGCAAAATTTTTTACCTAAGGAGGTCGTACGGACGATTTGCAGGGCATTTATTGCAATTTTTTTAAAAAAAATACTCTGCCACCACCGCGCCACTGCAAGACCACCACCGTGCCACCTGCGCATGGCCCACAGTGACGTTAGTAGGCTACTCTGCCTGCGCACCACCGGCGCCACGCTACAGAGCCACCACCGCCCGTGCGACAGTGGCGCCTCCTAATCTGGCCACTGTCATCGACATCTGCACCACCTCTGCCAGTTCCTGCACTCCCGTCTTCTGCTCGTCTGACATCAGCACCTAGTTCTGCCACCCACTGCTCCATCAGGTATAGTCATAGCTTGCGTGGCCCTTTTGCCCATTCTGCGTGAGACACATGGCATGGTTGCCACGTCGCACTTTTCCACATGGCCCCTACCACGTCAGCCTTTTGCCACATGGCTACCACATGGACCTACCATGTGGCATGCCACGTGGCCTCCTTTTTTGTTGTGATGGGCCACACGCCATCAATTTTAATGTAGTAGACTGCTGACATCAGCATGACATCATCTACATCAAGCCTCTTGCACCTCTCCTAGGATCATTTTGGACCTACTTGTGGTATTTTAGCCATAACTTTTACATACAGAGGTATTTTTCTGATCCGAAAGAAGGCACCGAAAAGCTGATTCTGAGACGGAGACATTGGTCTAGGTATTTTTAGGTTTTGATGCTTTTTTATTGCCCATTTTTTTAGTTGAAGTCCAAAGTCCTATTTTTGACTCCGACATGCATATCTTTTGCGTCCCATGTCAATTTTTTGAAAACTTTATATTTTTGAAAAGCTGGTTCTGTCATCTTTTCAAAAATGTGGTCATTTTTTTGAGTTTTTTGCCCATGCTCTTTCTATCATAGTTTTGGAATTTTAGCTATATGGTGAATATTTTGAGTGTCTTAGGCCCTAGGATCATTTTTCTAGCATGGTTTCTCTTATTTTAGGTTGTACTTTCTTTTGTATTAGTTTGTTTTCAATTTTGATCATTGTAGCTATCATTTTGAAGCACTTTTATGTATCACACTAAGATAAAGTGCCACTTTTTCATTCCAAAAATTATGAAAGTTGTTTTGAGTCAGTTGTACATGCACTATTTTCATAAAGCACCATGGGGGGGGATTTTTGTTTGCTATTTTAGGCATTCTCCCTTTGTCAAGTGAGTGTCCCTTCCACGACATTAGCCCCATGCAGAGTCAATTTGACTGTGTCTTTATAGGTGTCTATACCTCTTTTCCTCTCTCATCATTGTTGGTTCGTTTGCAGGAGACTTTGGCCCACCTTCTCAGTTGCCTTTCATCACACCCCATTTGCATTAAGGGGGGATTATGCTATTGTTCTAATGCATCTGTCGTTCGATAGTTCGATAGTGTGAACTATGTATTCAGTGGTTGATCCTATATACAAGGCGATTGCAGTGGCTGGCTACCTATGCATTTCAGTGAGATGGATCATCTACCATATAGACATTCTCAGTTCGTGCCTTTTTCTTCCATGGAGGTTCTTTAGATCAGTAGTTTGACAGATTTGTAGCTTCTTCATGCTTCAGTGATGCTCTTCATGATCACTCCTTGTTCCTGTTTTAGGGGACATTCCCCTAGTTGGAGACTTCTTCAGTTCTTCACTAGGTTTACCTCTTTTTGGGGGAGGTTTTTTCCCATGTGGTTTTCTCTCTTTCCTCACTTTCAAAGGTTGCATCTTCTTGCATTGTACTTGGGTACCTAACATGGCCTCATTGCCGGGACCCATTCTGCATTCATCTTAGTTTTGTGAGCTTAAGGCATTTCCCTAAGTTGCACTTAAGGGGGGGTGTTAAAGTAAATAATTAATTTATTAATTATTTATTCTATTTACTTAAGCTTACTTAGGTTAATGCATTTATTTAATATTTAGTATTTAATGCATGTAGTGGTTAGTTTTTGACAACACGGGAGGTTGTTCCCTTCTAGCATGTTCCACTTTTTGTGGATATGTGCTGAGTTGTCATCCTTATCTTCTACCACCTTCCAGCTTGTTCTACAAGATTCCTTGAGGTCTTTATAAGTGACCTCTCTCTCATCTTATTATCATCACATAACATTATTACTTCTCATTGTAAATACATTTTCATTGTGTTTGCATACTTGTGGTCTCTCATGTCCGTTTAGGGTTTTTCCCTTGCTCCATGCTCTTCCTCTTCTTGGCTTCTCTTTGACAGGTTCTCGCATGCAGGTGATCTTAGGTGTCTTCAGAGTTGGCTTTCCTCAACTCCAATAGTAATTTTGGATTGATATCCTATGTAATTTGTATTTCAAACTTTGTTGTAATGGCAACGAAGCCGAGTTTTCTTCCTGGTTCTTTCCCGGCTGAGCCTTTGAATCAGGTTTGCTAATAAAATTGGTGATTGAGTATAACTGTTTATCATGTGATTTAATCATAATTTTTCAATTATATGGATGCACATCAAAAATAGGATGAAATGATGATGGTTTAGTTAAGCAAAATTTTCAAGTTTCCTTATATGTTGAAAATGAAAATTATGTTAAAAAAAAAAGGGCTATGGTTGATATATTTCAATTCAAGTTTGTTTAGGAGATCAAATAAATCTAGTATTTTATGACACAACTATTGAATCTATGTTTTTAATCCATTCAAAAATATACATCTTAAAAAAAAAATATTGCTTTGTAAATCTTTACTTAGAAAAATAAAGCTTAAAAAAAAATCTCACCCAAGAGCAAAATGCTCTCTGGATTTTACATGGAGAGAGGAAATTAATTCATTTGTGGAACAGAGAATATTCTCTGTTAATTCCTTATTTCAATTTTAAATTCAAAATAAATAATCAATAAAATAAATATGAATGACTAAAGAAACATAAAACTAATATCTAATATCCTAAACTTACCTATAAAACTTTATTCCATCAATGCTTTACCTTCTCCCTTGGACGTCAGTTTTGGAGGGCAGATTTAAAAATGTTTTAATTTTCTACAAAGTCTTTGTGCCATCATAATGATGACATCATCCCTGTACTACCCTTGACTTTGTGCATGTTTAACTTAACTTCCTTAGGAAGCGATGGAGTTCATGGAGGAAGGGAATTGCATTTTTTTAAAGCCTTCCTCACCTCCCTTTCCCATCACCACCTTTCATGGCAGGCTAGGTCAGTATGTACCCTGCCCCCTCTAGTTGGGCACTGCATAGATTTAAGTGCTTTGTGAAGTTCTTGTTATAGGGGGAAAGGGGGTTGACATGACATGAGGGGGGGGTGGTAGAGTAGGGTGTGGTTAGTAAGTAGAGTTAGCTGTTAGTATAGGTGTTTAGTGTTAGTAGTTGGTTTAAATTTATTTAATATTGTAAATTAGTTTAGTTTATTAAAATTGTTATTTATTATTTGGTTTAGTAGGTGTTGTTATTTAAAAGTTTTTGTAAAGTTAGTTTAAATGTGTCTTAGTATGTGTTAGTTATAACTTATGTTTTTAGTATATTATTTAATTGTTTATTGTTTAAAGATATTTTTTTTAAATATATATATATGGTAGTATTAGTTTTTCCATGTTTTAGATAATTAGTTTTATTTTTAAATTAAGTTTTAAAGTTATGTTATGTTTGTTAATGATTTTTTTAGTTTTGTTATTTGTTAATAGTTTTTATTTAGTTGTTAAATTAAATATAGTTTTGTTTAATTTTGTAGAATGCAAAATTTAGTTAGTTTTAATTTTAATGTTAAACTAAATTTTGAGCATTAAGTAGATTTAATGTTATCGGTTTATTGGCTATTTAAAATAAGTTTTAATGTAGATGTTATTTGCTTAGATTTTTTAATTAAATTAACTTGTAGTCATCTGCACTATTATTTAAATAATTTTAACTATAATATTGTATAAGAAATGTAAGAACATAACTTTTGTCGATATCAACCTAATAACGAGAGCATCAAATCTTAACGATGTATTCATCCACTAGAGTTTTAAACTTAAGATGAATTGTAGTGAACCTTCACTTCTCTTGCAAGAAATCAATTTAAAAACTTAGAGCATTTTAATTATAAATTATTATTTTTAAAAAGATTGTGTGTTCTTGTCCTCGTAGTTTGGGCATGACAGAATTAAATGTTTCACCATTATTCAACATTTTAGATTTGATAGAGTATTATGAAGGAGGTGATGGAGATAAATTTACAAAAGTGTAGTAGAGTATTACAACAATTAGTTTGGATACAAAGGAGATTGAGGAGATACTAGATAGCCCTATAGGAAAAATTACAAGGAACACAAATTATGAAGAGTACCTAGTCAAATGGAAAGGGAGGCTAGTAGAAGATTCATCATGGTTAGCAAGGGAGGATGTTCATCATCTTATTTTTCCATTGAACACTTGATACATGATGGGGTCACTTCTCCAATCACCCCAGGTGTCTGATGCAAGAGCATCTTGGGTGTAAAACCAGTCTTGCATCACCCAAACGTACTTCCTTTTTGTTTCTTGAGTAAGGGTTATCATAGTGTAGAGTTGTTGGTTGTGAAGCCATGCTACTTAGTAAGTTAGTCATACAAGCTTGGAATGTCCTAATTTCAAAGGTAGATGTTCATCATGTATATATCAGCCTACCATTTGAGGCTCGGTGTCATATTTTGAGTATTGATAGATTTATTGCATATTTTTAGTGTGTAATTTTGGTATAAAAACTCTAGGCTCACCATTGAAGATGTTAGAAGCCTTGAATAGGCTCTAAAATGGGGTCAACTAGAGCTTGCATAAGTTGGGCCATGTAGATAAGAAGTTGAGGACTCTAAAATGTGGTTATAATAGCCAATTAGAGAAATGGTTTGAAAGTTATGTCCTTCTAAAGTTGGGCCACCCAAATTTTCCAAAATAAGTGTCAAAGGTGTATCACACCGACTCTATATGTAATTTTAGAGGTTGTCTCAAGGGTTAGGGTTTGATGTCTAGAAACTTCCTAGGTGATGTAAAAATGGCTATTTAAAGAATTCCCATACATTATCTAGGATAGCTTTGGGTGTAGATGGTTGACAACTTTTTATTGCAAATTATTGTAAGGAAGGTACCCATGTGGGTTTCCATATTTTATTTCAAAGTTATGTAATTCCTCATTTACAATGATAATAAGAAACCCGTATTTTGTTATTGCAAATTATTGTTATTTATTTATTTGTTATATGTTTGTGGTATTAAGGGGAACGCCCTTCATCATTCCATTCCCTTTTCATGTACAATATCATGAGGTCTTCCCACTTGTCCTTCAAGGAAATGGTTAAAAGATGGTAGAACACTCCTATAATAGGCACTGCTATGTTTAGAGTTTCTTCTAAACTAGATTTAATTAAAAATGAGGTCAAAGGATGGAGCACGCATATCTTTAGGGACATATTTGTTTTTAAGAAATATCTTTCTTTCTTTTTATCCCACATCCAAGCTCAAGTGGCTAAAGGGAATGCTCAACTAAATGATCAACACAAAGAGGAAAAGTGTAGAGGGAAATGAAAATAACTCCTGAACAACGAGGAAGCCTATTAGAAACAAAAATCAAGGTTGAGGGAAGGAGACAAGAATACCTCCTTCTTCCATTGATCTATTACAAATCATAAAAGAAGGAACACTATTGAAAAAATTCAAGATGGAATTGTAGGAACCTGTAATGATCAACTACTTTAGGAGGTATGGCTACCAACTCCTTCAAATCCTTCACCTCTATGGGTACTAACATAAGTAGGTTCCATGATTAACTCCTCCATGATTTCCAAAATGTGGTTACTGGTGAGGACATTGAGCATCTTTTTATAGGGTTTCATATGAAGACGTTAGAAAAGTTATGGTTTCTATGAATTCTTTCAAGGCCTCTGACTCAAATGGGTTCCTACCAACCTTCTACTAGGATTTTTGGGACATTGTGGGATTTGATGTGTCCAAATTTTCTAGGGACTTCTTCACGATTGGTAAAATGTTACAAAAAGACACTGCACCACATTTTACAAAATTCTTATTAAAATCATGGTTAATAGAATTAAGACTATACTGAATAAACTTATCGGTGTCAATCAGAAAGGGTTTGTCCTAGGAAGACAAATTCTAGATGATGCCATCTCTACAAATGAAATCATCTACTCTATGGAAACAAGTAAGCATGTAGGTATGGATCTTAAACATGATATTTCCAAGGCTTATGATAATAATATTACTTTCTTTACAAAATTCTTTCTTGCTTTGCTTTCACTAAAAAAATTGTCATTCTAATAAAAGAATGTGTTGAAATGGTTAACTACTCTATTATTGTCAATGAAACCCCAAGGGTATTTTTTGGTTCCAGTAAAGGTCATAGAAAAGGATACCCCCTATCATCCTAATTTTTTATTATGTTTGTTGAGGTCTTAGGAAGGAAGATGCAAAGACTAGTGGTTGAACAAAAGGTGAAAGGCATCAAACCAGCCTTGACCCTCCCCCCTATATTATACAATAGATTATGGATGATACCTTTTTCTTTGGTGTGCCCTTATTGGTGGAAGAAAAAGAATGGAAAGGCCTATTAGATCATTATGCTTATACTTTTGGTTAGAAGATCAACCTTCAAAAGAGCAGAATCTTCTTCTTTAATATGGGTTAGGATATTCAAAACAAGATCATCAAAATTCTTGGTTGCCAAGATGTTTCCCTTCCCTCTAATTATCCTGGCCTCCTGTCATTTTCAAGAAAGCTATGTCTAAGTTTTTGGACTCCACCCTAGAGAGAATTCAAAAAAAAATTGTGGGATAGAAATGCAAAATCTTTAGTCATGCAAATAAACTCCAACTCTTGAAATCGACCCTCGAAGGTATACTAGTTTAGTTCCTATCCATATTCAAAATCTCAAGTGTGATGGATGAGAAACTAAAAAGGATACAGTGTAGTTTCATATAGTCTAGAACCAAGGAGAAAAAAAGACTCTCGCTAGTTAGTTGGGACATAATTTGTGCTCCTAAAAAATTTGGAGGCCTAGGTTTAAGAAAAGTTAGGAATATTATTAGAGCTCTTAATTGTAAAATGGACTAGAAACTTATTATAGAAGAATAGGATTGGTGCAACATTATGAGAGCCAAGCACATATAAGGGGGAATTTTTAAGGATAAATTCAAAGATGGTAATCTTCTACAGGGCACCAAAATTTGGAACAACATTCATAAATTTAAAGCTCTTTACAAAAAGGTCTAAAATGAAAACTTGGAAATGGTCAGAAAATTAGCTTCTTGAAGGACAACTAGAATACTACTACCTAGTTGGACACTACTAAGAATCTTAATTTGAGTACTATGCTAACACATAGACCAGGTGACAAAGTGGAGGGGTGTTAGAAATATAAGAGGAGTAACTAAGAGGGGAGGGTTGAATCAGTTACTACAAAAATAGATTCCATATCCCTTTTGATGTTAGTACAAAATGCAGACAAATAATTAAATATTGTTCAAGCTCGATAAACACATGGAATGCTATAACTTAGTAGTAACTAGATTAGCTTAGAAAAATATTAACATATAAACCATTAAATGTTATCTATGATTACCATTACTTTAACTTACTTGAAAACTCATAAAGAAAATAGCATGAACACATTTGGCACTAGGATTTAACATAAAAACTTAATTTGGGAAAAACCACCAATAGCAACTAGTTACTGATTTTCACTCTTTTGAAGTGAGCCCTATTAGGATCCAACTTTGTTTAAGGTTACAAAACACATTGTTAGGGGTGACCCTATTAAAGGATTTATTCACCCTATTAGGAGTGGCCTTGTTAGAGGTCTTGAGAACAATTTAATGGAATTGTCACCTTGTTAGAGGATTTGCAAATAGCTATTAAGCCAACTCTATTAAGAGATTTAGATCATTGCTACAATGGTTAGAGAGTAACAATGAGATGACTTGATTTGATTGTAACCAATTTTCTAATTTTAGATCTCTGTTATAGCTTGTACTTTATCCTTCCTGATTGAATATGACTTTGCTACACCACAAGGATATTCTTCTTAACCTTCAAATTCAATTTCTCTACCTCATCAATAGATCTTCAATCACATCATCACAATTTTTACATTCTCTTGCACACTTTTTCTCACACTCACACTTTGAAATCACAACTTCACTTTATACTTATATCTTTCACTTTGTCAAGTTGGCTCAAATACAAATTACAATAATCACTATTCATTTCCTTAGTTAGTTAGAATCAATAGATAAATCAATTAACCTTAATCCAAAAAAGTAAGAAAATCCTTTGTTAGTCGACCCTACTTGATAGAAACTAACTCTAAAATGATTTCCTTCATTAACCAACAGAAGCTCAATTAACACTACAAACTTACAAAAATCTTTTGGTAACCGAGTAAGCTCAGTTAGCACTTGTTCCATCCAAATTTCCTTTGATACCTGAGTGAGCTTAGTTAACACTCATTTTCTGCAACTTTTTCTTTGATGCCCAAGTGAACTCAGTAGACATTGCCTTCTGAACTAGGTAAATACAAGAATTCTTGGTAGACACTAAGAGCTATCTTCACTACTCGAGTGAGCTTAGCATATACTGATTGATAATGATTATGATATTTGTGTAACATCAAAGATAACACACAATTAATCAATTGTATCCAACAAGGGGTAAATTAGTAATGGAAGGTGGATTAACTTTATTCAATCTTTTACTAACAAATAGAGGGCACAAGACATTGCTTAGGAGTTATCTAGCAATCTAATGCATGCAAGATTCCCTTAGACTAACACTGAGGACATAATTCTCTAGGTCCCTATGGTCTCAGGAGGCTTTTCCACAAATTTAGCCTATGATCTCACTCTAGTTTTACAGTGTTACTCTTGAATGGGGAAAAGTTTTGGATAAGCACCTTATCCCCAAAATAATTTTTTTCTACTAGACTCTTCTACATGGCAAGGATTTTACTCATGATAACCTTGTTAAAAGGGGGTTTAGCTTAGCCAATAGATGCATCATGTGCAAAAATGAACAAGGGACCATTAATCACCTCTTTGTTTACTGTGAGGTTGCTACTTTTATATGGTATCATGTTCTCAATAAACTAAGTTGTAGGTGTACTATGGATGCGGATCTAAAACAATTTGTTCTCTATGTTAATCTCTCTATCCACCCCCTCATCCATATGTTATGGAAACTAATCCCACCACACATCTATTGGTGTATCTCGAAGGAGAGGAATAACAAAATATTTTGGGAAGAGCGAAATACCCCCTAGGTTACTTTACTTTTGGGTCTTTGGATGTTATTAGAAAATGTGAATACTAGTAGTTGGAAAATTTTAGACTCAGCCCCCTACCATGTGGATATTGAAATTGTAAGGAAAATGAACCTCTTCAGGAGTTTAATAGAATTAATAGTACAAAAATAGTGGCCAAAGATAATACCAAATGGGGCCTCCCTTCGACAAGATGGTGTACTTAACTTTTATGGTGTTGTTAGAGGAGACAAATAGGTGGGAGGACACATAATAAGAGAGTATGAAGGTAAATTTATGCCTTCCTATGAAGGACCACTAAGAGATCATATGATTTATCAAAATGAGGTCATGATGCTCCTATAGGGGATTAATATTTATGTACCCCTAAGGATAACTAAAATTAAAGGTAAGGGTGACTCTAAATTTATTAAACAAAGGAAGGTCAATGTAGGGTGAAGAGCTAGTACCATTCTTGATGATGTTGTTTTTTAGGATTAAACCACAAACAAAAATAACAATTACGTGCAAATATAAACAATATTAAAAAATAATAGATCACATAGAAAAGAACACAAGACACCAAGATTTAGCATGGTTCACCTAATCCCTGGGCTATGCCCACCAAAAAATAAGTCTGATATTATTACGATCCAATGATTACAACCTAATTACATTTCATAATCCCTTACAGCTCAATACCTCCACAAGAACCAATTTTTGCATCACCACACTAAAACAATCCATAAAATTAAGCCCTTTTACACAAGAACTTTTACCACTTTATGGTTATAATTAATAATTACATGTTATCTCTAAATCTTGATAAAATAGGGCCCCAAATCCTACCAAAGAATTATGGAGTATGTACAGTACTTCCCTAATCAGTCACCACTATCTAACAATCTCTCACTTGAGGATTGATTAGGCTCCACACTAAATAACAATCTTCCACTTGGAGACTGGTCCTATAGCTATGCTACCACTCCATGAGGCTCCCACTAGATCAAACCACCATAGACTCTACTATTCTTTTATTCATGTTCAGTCTAGAAGACCAACTAAAGCTAAAAAGGAGTTCAGCTTCTCTCTTGTTACTACCTTTGTAAACATATCTAGTAGATTGTCATCTATATGTATCTTGTCCAGCTTTAACTATCCATCATCCAAAACTAACCAAATGAAAGGGTACTGCAACTGTATGTGTTTGGTCTTTGAATGTAAAGCTAAATTCCTTGCAAGATGAATGACACTCTGACTATTTATAAACAAATAATTATCCTTTTAAGGGTGTTCCAATTCTTCCAAGAAGAACTAAAGCTATATAATCTCCTTAGTTGCCTCTATAGTAGCAACATACTCTGCCCATGTACTGAATAAAGCATTAACCTTCAATAACTAAGAAACCCAACTCACGGTTACCCCACCAATAGTAAAGACATAACCTTTAGTACTCCACTTAGTATCAATATCCCCTGCCAAATATAAGTCAACATAGCCCTATAAATTAGTAGTAGAGCCCCCAAAGTGTAAACAATTATTGGATGTTCCTCTCAGATATCTAAGAATCCATTTAACTATATTCCAATGCTCAATTCTTGGATGACTCATATATTGACTAACAACTCCCGCTATATGTGCAATATCTGGACTTGTCCATACCATAGTGTACATTAAGCTTCCTATAGCTAAAGGATAAAGTACTTTTGACATCTTATCCTCCTCTTCTTGTTTCTTGGGACACATCTCCTTAGTCAACTTCAAATGACTAGGTAAAGGTGTGCTGATAGCTTTAGCATTCTTCATAGAGAAATGTTGCAACACCTTCTCAACATATCAACCTAAGATAGCATTAATTTCCTATTCTTCCTATCTCTACAAATCTTCATACTAAGGATTTCTTTTTTTGCCCCCAATTCCTTCATAGAAAATGCATGTGCTAACTAGTATTTCAGTCCCTTAATGTGATCCATGTTAAACCTAGCTACAAGCATATCATCAACCATATAAAAATAAAATAATGTAGCTATCATCATCCAACCTCTTAAAATAAATGCAATGATCTAAATGACACCTATTATATCCATGCTCATGCATAAAACTATCAAATTGTAGATATCATTGCCAAGGTGCTTGCTTTAAGCCATATAAACTTTTCTTCAATTTTCACACTAAGTTCTCCTTACCTTTGACTTCAAATCCATGTGGCTGAGCCATATATATCTCCTCATCCAAATCACCATGAAGGAAGGCTATTTTAACATCAAGCTACTCTAAATGCAAATCTTTAATGGCCACAATACTTAAAATAGTACGAATAGAAGTCATTTTAACAACTAGAGGGAATATCTCATCAAAATAAATTCCTTTTTTCTATGCAAATCCTTTTACAACTAACCTAGCTTTAAATATTTTCTTACCTCCATCCTATTCTTTTAATGTATAAACCCACCTATTCTATAAAGACCTTTTACCTACAGGAAACTTACATAAATCTCATGTTTTATTTTTCAGCAAAGATTCCATTTCATCTTTCATTGCAAACTCCCACTAAATCTGAGTATCCACTTGCATAGCTTCATCATAACATTCAGGTTCACCGACATTGGTAAGTAAAATAGAATATAAAGAGGGAGAAAATATTTTTGGAGGTATAATTAGCCTTGTTGACCATCTAACATTCACTAGTGTATGTGGTATTTGTTGTTGTGGTTGTTGCACATCATTATGAATGGCTAGAACATCATCTTTTGGAGTATCATCTAACACTACATAGTCATCTTCTTTCTTCTCATGTTGCTGCAACAGATCTTTCTGCAACACTTTCTCATTGAATATGACATCTGTGATTCTTCCAATTTTATGATTTTCAAAATCCCAAAGCCTATAACAAAATTCATTAATGCCATATACAATAAATACACATTTCTTTGACTTAGCTTCTAGCTTGGTTCTATTTTCAAAATCTATATGAGTAAATGTTTCGCAATGGAAGGTTTTGAGAAAAGAATAACTCAACTTCTTACTTGTATATGCTTCCTCTAGAATACCACAACCCAAAGGAGTAGAGGGACCTCTATTAATCAAATATACAACAGTATTGATAGCCTCCACCCACATGTGTAGGAGAAACCCAACATGCAACCTTATGCTTCTTGCATGCTCTATTATAGTCCTATTCATGCATTTAACCACTCCATTTTCCTATGGAGTCCTTGGAATAGTTTTCTGTCTACAAATACCATTACTAGAGAAATAATCTTCAAATTCATAACTGCAATACTCACCACCATTATCAGATTTGAGATGTTTTAATCTTCTTACCAGTCTCATTTTCAACCAAGCATTTCTATTTCTTAAAAGTTTGAAATACATTAGATTTATATCTAAGGAAATATACCCATACTTTTCTGGTTACATCATCAATAAATGTAACATAATAATGAGAGCCACCAAGGGAAGATACCTGAGATGGTCCCCATACATCGATATGCATAAAATCTAATTTCTCCTTTTAATTTTCTTTCCCAGCCTTCACAAAACTCACTCTTTTTTTGTTTTTCATACACACAACTTTCACAAAAATCCATATTAACACATTTCATACATGGTAAAACTTTCTTTGAATGAAGTAATTTCATACCTTTCTCACTCATGTACCAAAATCCATTGTGCCACAACATTGTATCAGAATCTACAACAACAATTTGTTCTCCTTGCTTAACTGCAACAACTGTTCCTGAACATCCATTTTTCTCTAAAACAATTAAAGTAGAAGGAACAATATGACTTGTACAAAGATATAAGGTTCCTAATTTCACACCTTTTTCTACTACAAGGGAACCTTTTTAAACCTTCCAATTTCTATCATTAAAAGTAACTACACAATCCTCATCATTGAGTTACCCTGCTGAAATTAAATTCCTACTCAAACTTGGAACATGTCTTATCTCATGTAGTAGCCAATGATTCCCATTCTGCAACTTAATCTTAACTTTTCCCTTTCCAACAATTTGATAGGGGTTATTATCCCCCAAATAAACAAGTCCAAAATACCCTTAGACATAATCATTGAAATAACCTTTATGAGGTGTAGCATGAAATGAAGCACCAGAATCTAAAACACATGAATCATCAACACTTTCTAAAGAAAAAATCAAAGCATCCTCTTTGGATTTACATTACTTACCATATTTTCCTCCTTGTCTCCATCTAGTTTATCTACTTTATTTTTATTTTGAGTCCTAGAATTTTTCTTTTTATGCCTTGGTTTCCCACAGCACCAGTAGTTATTCAGTTGTTTAGCTCTCTCAATTGAGACCTCCTCTTGTTTGACTTTCCTCTTGATTTCCCATGATTTATGCAATTACTTCCTCTCTCATTCATTTGGCCTTAACTTTTTACATTCAAAGCACTTCCTGATGTTGATCCACTTGAGGTTTTTCTACAAGTTTCTTCACTCAAAATAACACCAATCACATCATCACATTTTAGGGTACTAGATCTAAGAATAGAATTACTCACAGCCATTACCAAGCCATTCCAGCTTTCAGAAAAAGAACACAAAATAAAGAGAGCCCTAATTTCTTCATCCAAAGTTGATACCCATAGAGGATAACTAACTAGTAATGGTATTAAACTCATTTAAATGATCTACAACAAATCCACCTTCTATCATTTTCATATTAAATAAATGCTTCATGAGAAATACCTTGTTTGA
Organism: Cupressus sempervirens; assembly: GCA_028749045.1. NCBI lineage: Eukaryota > Viridiplantae > Streptophyta > Pinopsida > Cupressales > Cupressaceae > Cupressus > Cupressus sempervirens. Next base: position 331,703,616 of record CM053790.1, read on the forward strand.
AGTAGAGGGATTTTCATATAGTTTTGCTAGGGTTTGCATCAACTCTTCTATTATCTTCCCTTTTGTAATATTAAATGAGATTTATGGATCTAGGCATAATCTAATGCTTCCAAGTTCCTTTCTATCTAAAAGATCCCATACATCATTTGACATAGATCCCTGATTCTTGGTTTTGCCTTCCAACGACTTCCATAAATCCTTCTGACAAAGATAGTCTTCCATTTGCATCTTTTGTAACTGAAAGTTCTACCCATTAAACTTGTCAACCCTTAGCTTACCCTTGTCTACTATTGCTCCCACACAATCATGAGACTTTCTTGTAGTGGATAACTAAAAGAAAACCTCACCTTGATACCACTTGTTTGGATTAAACTGTGTAGACATAAATAATAATTATACGCAAGTATAAATAATATCAAAAAATAATAGATCACACTAAAAAGAATACAAGACACCAAGATTTAACATGGTTCACCCAATCCCTAGGCTATGTCCACCAAACAGCAAGTTTGATATTATTATGATCCAGTGATTACAACATGATTACAATTTGTAATCCCTTATAGCTCAATACCACTACAAAAACCAATTTTTACATCACCATGCTGAAACAATCCCTAACCCTAAGCCCTTTTATACAAGTATTTTTACCAATTTAGAGTTATAATTAATAATTACATGTTGGCCAAAAATCTTGATAAAATAGGGCCCCAAACCCTGCCAAGGAATTATGGAGTATGTACAATATTTCCCTAATCAGTCACCACTATCTAACATTGTTTCCTAGTTGCTTAGATTCTAGAACAATAAATGTGGGAATATATACATTGATGGAAACACTATTGTAGACTCCATGGATGCTACTAGGTTATAAATGGAAGGATTAAGATACTAGAGGGAGTAAATCTACTTTAGCAAGATACAAGGAACCTAATCAGGAGTAAGGAGCATTTGGGAATAGGTAACCATGATTCACACCATTTGGTTGGCTATGTGGTAGAGGTTTAAGGGTTACCCTTTCCTTATTTTGAGATTTTTTGTTCTCCGAAAAGACACTTGGCACATATTAATTATGAGTTGGAAAATAAATTTTGGGCTCATTTTAAAAAAGTTTAGGTACACACATTTAATGATTTCACATAATTATGGAAATATTTTGGGAATTTATTATTTGAAACTACAATTAGAATAATGATTGTATTATCATTGATGTCAAATCTACTGATGAGACATGTTGCTATCTAATTTGAATGCCATATCTATTTGATTGATGAAGAAGATTTGAGAGATTGCTCATAACAAAAGCACCTATAGGAAAGGTTGAGTTGTGGAAAGCAAGCTACAATGGAATTTGATTAGTTAGAATTCAACAAAACAAAATGGTTGTTTAAATCATGTTGATGTTCAAGTCTTTGCAAAATGAATCAAGTTATATCACTTATGTAAATCTTGACCAAGCAATAGAGTGAAAGATTGAGGAATGCCAAGTGATTCTAGTGTTAATCGAGCTACAATAAGTGACAATAAAATTCATTGTTGACCAAGTATTAGTATCGACCAAGTGATAGTATTTGTGTCAATCTAGAAGTTATATAACAACTGAGAAAATTCAGTGATGATTGAGTATCAAAACTTAGTGATGGTTGAGTAATAATACTTTGAATGCTAATAAGGAATTGTGATTTCTAGCCTACTTAGTTGAATTCTTGGGATATGGAAACCATGTTGAAGATAAGATTGATGTGTTGGATCATTTAATTCAAGGAGAGGATTAGGTTTAATACCTAATGAAACAATTTGATGAGAAGTTTCTAAGAAAGAAGGAAGATGGGTAGATGCAATGAACCTGATGAATCAGATCATAAACCTAAAGAGCTATAGTGATTGTGAAAATGGAAACGGATCAAAATTACCTATTCAAGGAGGTGTAGAGCCAAATTTTGAAGCATATTTAGAGAGAGTGAGCACATGAAGAAGATGATATAGGCATAAAATGTGAGATGCAAAGAAACATAACAACAAGTTTGTGTGTTTCTAGTGAGAAGGAAAAAAGTTGCTGAGGTTGATAACTTAATCTAAGCAAAAGGCTTAAGTTTTTTGTGAAGAGAAGGGTTAATGCTTGAAGGGTTTCCAAGTGAAGAAAAGAAAAAGGTGACAAGTAAGTCTTATCAGAGAATCAACACATTAATTTAAATAGAGTTCTAAAATTGCAAAGTGAGTTCTAAATAATATAAATCAAATCCTATTGTTTTCATTATAGTCATCGTAAACAATTTGTATTGAAATTCTTTTAATCAAAGGTTGACTTAATAATCATTGAAGGACTTAATAGTCAATCTAAATCCTTTAGTAGGGTGGAATTCTAATAGAATTTTCTAAAGTCCTCTAATAGAGCCACTCCTAATAGGGTGATTAAGTCCTCTAACCATGTCACATTTAACACTGTGTATTGTAACCTTTAATAGGTTCAACTCCTAACAAAGCTCACTTTCAAAGAGTGAAAAAGTGGTGGCATGTTACTGGTAGTTTTTCCCAAATTGGGTTTCCACATTGAATCCTAATATCAAACTTGAGTTAAATATTTTATGGTGATTTAAATTTACATGTTTACATTCAGCAAATCTATTATATTAGGATAGTGAACTAGTAGAAATTTTAGATATCAGTACACAATAGAGATTGAGCTACAATAGGCTAAGAAGAACATATATTGTTTAATGTTTGATTGTTCAAATGGTACTTATGGACCTTGAGTAACTAATTCACCCCCCCCCCCCCCCTGCCTAGTTATTCTATAACATTTTAAGATTTATATCTCCAACAAGGCCTTAAATAATCTTAATTACAAAGGAAAGTTAAGGACTAAGTATTTATGTGAAACTAAAGCTTCACATGTGTATGGAAAGTTATATTACCTACTCATCCACTTCTCCCCTCATTTTCATTATGGAAATAAAAAGAAACGTTGTGACCATGTTAAAAAGAGCTTTTTAAATTTCATTATATACACTTTGCAAAAAAATCATTCCCTGCATCTCTCCAACTATTTCAAACTAGAAACATTGGTGGCAATAAGCTCTGCATTGACCCTAATAGGATTGACATTGCATTCAAGAAGAATGTGAAGGTTATGTTTGTGTGTGAGGAAGGAGGTATGTTATAGTTCATGGAATGTATGATAAGTGGGTATGATGAAAGTATATTGAAGCTATTTTTGGCATCCTGGAATGAAGGGAAGGTTACGATGAGAGGCCTAGCCTTTGAGGTGAATGAAGAGGTCGTCTCTAAGGCCACAGGCTTGGCTATGGAGAGAAGAAAATTGAAAGAGACAAGCAAGATATTCAACTACGAAGCCCTACAACAATTCTTCAATCCCTTAGAGGAATCTGTCAAGAAACAAGGTGGGTTCCATAAAGATGACCTACTATGTATTTGGAAGAATGTTTGCCACATCATAATGAAATACTTCACCCTTTAAGGTAAATTTAATATTTACTACTTTTATCACCTACCTTTTTATGAATTTATTGTGTCATAAAATCTTAAATTCCATATTTTTTATCAACTTCATTCCATTGAAAATAATATTGAAGTTAACTGTAAAGATAAGGAAAATGTTATTTTGCACCAAGGATTACTATTTATGTTGTATAATTTTTACCATGTTATTCCCTCTAGTCAATGATCCCATTGTTACACATGTTATCACTCCTCCTAGCTCCCTAGAGTCCAACCCTTCTTATCCTAGTAGGAAAAGGCCCAAAATAGAATCTTTCTCCCCACCTGACCCTTGTGAAAAATCTAGTGTGCTCACTAGGTCCCCTAAAAAAGAAAAGATAGAGGTGTATACTATGGATTCAAGTGACATTATTGAAACCCTTGGGACCCATAGGTCTAATTGGCTAGCTAAGGAGAAATGCAAGCAAGCTTTGAAAAAATTGAAGAGTTGGATTTCGATAATTCAATAGAAAATATAGTGAGAATTTTTTTGTCCATTCCTTGAGTAAGTCTATGGACTCTCACCTTCTCCCTAATGTCAAGAACACCTCCTTTCCCTCACCCTCCGATACCTAGGTTAAAAATCCTACCCAAAAGCCTAATCCCAAACCCTCTTTCATGTAGGTTTCTTTCATGAAGGTGACTAAGGATACTGGTGGCTCGATGCCTAGTGGGTTGTTGTGGAAGATGAAGGAAAATATTGAGAAGAAAGAAATGGTGATGTGGGAGTTGAGACGAGAGTTCAACAACTTCAAGATGAGAATTGAAGATTCTAAAAAGTTTTCTATCAAATTTATGCATGCTTGTTTGGTGATGTTATGTATTTTGAAAAAAGATGAAGATTGATGAATATTATAAAGATGTGTTCTATTTACTTAGGGCCCATTTGGTTGCAAGCGTAGGAATTGAGAATTAGAATAGAAAATTTGAATGAGAATGGAGAATGAAGAATAGGAATGGAAAAATGCAATCCAATCTTGTTTATCTCTTGTTTGGTTATGCAAGCTTAAATTGGAATAGGGTTAACTTGCAATCGGTGCCATTTGAAAATATTTTTGAAAATGCAATCGGCGCCATTGGAAAATCACTGAAGTATTTGAAAATATTGAAAACAAAGTTCCAGCACTCACCCTAGGTCAAAGCGGATTTGAAAATTTAATCAAATTTGAGAAAACTAAACTGAATGCAAGAATAGCAATTCCAATTACTAGTATTTTTTGGAATGGACAAAAGCTCATTTTGGGGCTAAAATGAGAATACGTATTCCTATTCCCTATTCCTATTCCACACACCAAACAAAGAATACAAATCATATTCTAATTTCCTATTCCTATTCTAGTTGTATTCCAGCAACCAAACGGGCCCTTAAAGAAGAGCGGACTTCCACACTATTATTGAAGTGGTTGGAAGGTAATTAGGTTTTTTGTCTTATGACTTTTAATAGTTTTATTATTATAAGCCTAGTTGTCTTTATAGCTTTTACCTACCCTATGTGGCATAGACACTATGGTTTTATTAGTATGTTACATGACTCTACTTTTATTACCATTAATACTCTGAACTTTACATTTTTTTGTTTTCGATAGAGGCAAATTATGAGTTGTTTATATGCTAAAAAGGTTCTAGTGTTATAAATACATTATTTATATGCTAATTTTGTTACATTGGTCAACACCCTCTTGTTGCCTTTAATGATATATATATATATATATATATATATATCCATGTGAATATAATAATCATTTTGAAGACATAGTATACCTATAGAAATATCCAAACAAGTGTGAGGACCACTTTTGGAACACAAAAAATGTGATGACTATATTAGTCCATTAAAACTGAGCCTTACACCCATAAATGATAAGGATTTGTATACAGTATTATAATTAATCTTTACCTAATTCAGATTAATTTATGCTCTTTGAGTAGATTGGATTAGATTCAATTTGTGAAATCATGATATAAATGGTAATAAATTTGACTACAAAGTTTAGTTTCTATGTTTTATGGTGGGTGAAATAATGTATTCATGGAAATATGTAAAATGTGTGACTTTATTCTTAATTTTGAAGTACACAAGGCTTATGAAAAGATGTTGTGGTCAAGATAAAGTTATTAATAATAAAAAAATTGTTATTAAATATTGATTCAATCATATATCTTCTATTTATATTTTTGATGTTGTTCAATTATATTTCAATTGGTTTCTTTGAGGTTGAGAAAGGATTGAGACAAAGTGGGACCATTTCCCTTAATTTTATAAATAATAATAAGATAAAACAAATAAAATTATCATATTTGATTTTTCTTCTTTTTCTCTAACAATTTTTGAAATGTCATTTTTTTAAAGTGGAGTTGAAATGATGGAAATTAAAGAGGTTAAAATGTGTTGTTTAAGTGGAAAATGAATTTTAAACAAATGTTTAATATTGATACTCTTTTTGTATTTTAATTGTAAGTTATCGTGACCATCTTTCATTCAAATACAAGATGTTAGTATTTATGAAGATATATTCTAGTAATGTTCAAATATAGGAGATGGAAAGATGTTTGTTTAATCAAGCATGGAAACATCATTTTTTAATCTTTTTGGTGAAATCCTAATTTCTTCATGTTTATTCTAGATATTTGAATGAAATAGAGTAAAATTATTCAAGAAATACAAATAAGATATCTATAGTTTAAAGTAGAAGAGAATATAAAATTGTCTCTAATTTCCTGGGATCAAATGTGTTACTGTGCAAAGCTAACGCTTTAGACCTTAGGAAGTTGATATTTTTTAATTTAAATTTCCCAAAAGGGTTCTTAAAGTGGGGAAGAAACATCAATTAATATAAAAATTTAATATATATGAGATAAGTTAATTAGTTAAATATTTTCACCCTAAGTCATTCAATACAAGAAAAAGAGGGGCCTCAAAAAATAAATATCAATGCATTTCAAGTTAGATTGACAAGACCCAAATGAGACCAAGGGATTTCAATACTAAAGCTCATATCATACTAAGGAAGTATGAAATAAATTCCTCTTTCATGTAGTGTTCATTAACCTTAAGATCCAAGATGCAATACAATTAAATTAAATTGACCAATTAATATAAGTTAGTTTGGTCTATATGCATCCATAGAGTTAATGAAATGAGAAAGTAAATATGAGATACCAAAGGAAAAGGATAAATATTACTTATCTAAAAAATGGTAGTAGAAGAAACCTTTGTGCTAAGAAAGTTTATGTTGTACAACAATGAATGGGAAACTAATTGTAGGTATGTGGTCATATCAAAAAATGTAGAAAATCTCATTTTTCCCAAATCTCTAGGTACGATTTGATTTGGGTCATGTCAAAAGGTGGATTTGTAGGATGATGGATATGTTCCTAAGATACTGCAACAAGTTAACCAATTTTTTAATAAATCCCACTACTAGTAGTTTTTAGATTCAAAGTCACTATTATGATAACCTACAAATCTATTACATAATTTAAGTGGATGAATGACTACATAAGGGTTTACCTTTGTCAACTCCTTATTTTACTAATTTTCACCTCCATGAATAGTCATTAGAAATGTTTTTTTTGTGTGTATGTTGTGTTCATAAATCCTAGAGTGTAGATCAAGAATGTAAAGAGCTAGAAAATGTTAACAAACTACTCTAGAAGTGAAACCCTAGCATGCAAATGTGCATGTGTGCAAAATATGAAAATATTAGACCTAAATGTAGAATATAAATTATACCAATCCCCCAAGGATAAATTAATCTACCCATCTTCACGATCCCCTACATCTCCATGATATCATTTAGTTTTTGAATTCTTGAATTGAAGATTGTAGATGAAAACTTCTCTATCATAAATCAATTAGAACTAGCCCTTTTATTTTACCTTGAAATTTCTCTATTTTAGATTGGGGTGTCCATTTGTTCTTTTAATTTTATACCATTCATTCCAAATGAGGCTATTGATGATATTTAATAGATTTTTTTTTATATTACCCTTGTAGGACCCAATTCCAATGAACAAGAAACTCTTGAAAATTTGAATAAGAACTAGTTCTTGAAAATTCCAACCCCTATAATATAGGTAAACATAGCTAACTTGTAAAAATATATATTGAATTGGTCGACATATACTAGTAAGCTGAACCAATTCAAACTATACCCTGAGAGGTGAGAATGTCAGGGAAATATCCTAGAAGTATAGAAGATTGGGGTGTAATGCACATCAAGGACTAAGAAATCTGGACCAAAATGAGGAAATAAGACCTAGAAAGAGGATGATTCATACAAATTAGATTCTTTTTCAATCCTTAGATTAGGGAAAATAAGTAAATAGAGTACGATTTATTAGGTCCTATCTTAGTTTCCATAAGAGGGAGAAAGAGAAAATAGTGTGCTGCAATTATAAGTATCTAATGAAAACACAATAAAGAGGAGCTAAAAAATCATAAATCTAAATTATTCTAATTTAATATACTAGATTTAGTCTTCACTTAAGAGCTATTTGACACTATGTTCATGTGCAATCTAAAGTAAGAAAAACATATACAAATAAAAAAGGATATGGCTAAGTCCACATGCATAGTTCATGCAATAAAATATTAGTACCCATATCGTACAAAACCATGTGTTAGGGTGAACTAAAAATAGTGGGTTATACTCTTTTTGAGGAAGAAATCCATCCAAAAGTTTGAATCTTTTTTTTGGTCATGTAGTTTTATAGAAACTTCCTTAATACTTTCGATCAAAACTTAATAAATTTCTATCAAAAGTCCTTTTTTGGTTACTCTCAATCAAAAGTAAAGTGACTAAGTACTTTCAATCAAAAATACCCAGTTACTTTAAAAGTAGCTAGGTACTTTTGGTCAAAAGTGCCTATAGTTAAAAATGGGTTTCTTAACCCTATGGCTCCATCATTTTCACTATTATAGTAATCAATTATGATCAAAGGTGAGATTTTTTGCTAGGCATTGAACTCACCAACCATTATTCTAGGTTGGTGATTTTTTATTTATTAGGTTTTTTAAGTTTATAAGTGTATTATTTTTATGTTTTTAAAGTATATATATTTCTATCACAAATATTGTGTGTCTATACACACATATATAGGTGTACATACATATATATTATGTGTAAATGTGTGTGTGTGCGCACGCGCGCGTGTGCATATTTTCTCTTTTTTAATGTATATCTATATGTATGTATGCATGTATGTTTAGATTTTATGATATTGTGTGCACACATACACACATAATTATAAATATCTTATGTACACATATGTTTATATAAATATATGTATGAATGCACATACATTATGTATGTGTATATATGCATGTATATATATATATATATATTTATTCATGCATATATGCATGTGTATGTATATATACATACACATACAAGCATATGTATGTATATGATTGCATATTTATTTGCATGTATGCATATATTTAATGTGTATATACATATATGTGTCACTACTAAATTTGGGTCTGAATTGTGATGGTAGGCCTTTGCAATTGTGAAGGCCACCAGTCTCCCAAGTCATAGAACCACAAAATGGCTCTCGTCGAATGAGCATCATACTTTTTCTACTGCAAATTATGATGACAAAAGTGTCCATCGTAACTGTGACAAATAAAACTTTTGTAACTTGAAAGAAGGAATAGGAAAGAGTTCATGTTGACTTCATCAGAATTGTGACATCCATGTGATAGCTACACTATGGAAGTGAGGTTAATCTGTCAATATTATCTATTGTAATTGAGATGGTTTTGCAATATTTGTGTTGTGCAAGTGATGAATAGTTGTTGGAACATGTCATTGCAATTATGATAGGAAACCAAATTATTTAGAAAATTTTAATTTAATTTTTTTTGTCATTTCATAAATGAGTTCAGAGGAGTCAAAGCATGTCCCTCAATTAGTTCTCAAGAAGAGGAAAAGAAATGAAGAATGCAAGAATGACAAGAAGCGGCAGTTGGAAGTTTAAAAAGCAAAAGAATGCTACAAATTGCAAACTAATATTTAAGAAGGCTAAGGAATATTCAAAGAAAGATATAGAGTGTCATGCCCAAACTAATGAGGTAAAAACAAAACCAATTTTTTTTTTTGAAGGATGTACTATAGATGTTCTGTATAGATCTATGCTTTATTGAATGGTGACTAGTCAATGTGTATTTGGACATGGTAAAGCTAGTTGATGAGACAAACTCTTGTTTCATTTGAAAAGTTGGATTTCAAATTCTCTATGAGAGGCCACTTGAATAGATTGCCATCATTTTTAGTACTAAGCTATAAGGATATTGTGGTTATGATCCTTTCACCTCCAATTAGAAAATTTTGAATGCAAGTGAAAGTCAACCTTCGTATGCAGTTGCAGTGATTTCAATATTTGCAACAAGGACTATATTTCTTTTAGTGATCCTATATGTTTCAGCCTCGCACTAAGTAACTCTACTTGTCATGCTCTATATTAAGATGAGATAATTACACCTTATAGTTTTTTTTCAATTTAATTAATTATTTACCCTTAGGTATCTTAAATTGATCCTTGATTTATATTCTCTCATACTCCTATACAGTGATACTTTCTAGAGAATCATTGCCTTATTTGACAATTCTATTTTATTTTATTTCTCTATTCTTATTTTGTTCCATTCTAACAATTACTTTATTTTATTATTATTATTCCATTTTACTTTTAATCCTTTATTTCATTATTATTTATTTATTTTAAATATTTAATTTTTGGATACATCATAATAATTTAATTATTAACTATACCTTTCATTAACTTATGAAGTTGGTGGCCTAATAGACAAACTTAACAATAGACATATATAATTAAGAAAAAAGCTCCAAATTAATTTCTAATCTTAGAATAGAAATACCCCATCAAATTCTCCTAACACATCATTTTTATCATGTGATTACCAATGCAGTTAAACCTCTTTTTATTAAATATTTTACCTTAACCACTAAGTACCCTATCCTTTCCCCACTTTTCACTAAAATATACCTACATCCAACTATTCTTTAAGTCCTCCATTCGCCACCTATCCAATAAGTATTCCTAGGTGGGTGATCCTTTCTCCCAAAACCCAAGGTAGATGCTAAGGAAATTTTTCCTTTACTCTATGTCAAATCAAATTCATGGCTTGTGCTTGCAAAGTGGTCTTTTGTTCGAGGGGAGGCATTAACTAGCAAGTTGGCCTTTTAAGTTTGTGTTAAATTAAGGGAAGTGCTTATACCCCCTCACCTTGGCACCTAGGGAGGAGCACCCCACACATGTTAGGTATTTACCTTTTTTTATGGCATGTAACATCTCCACCAATGCAGCACTTTATCCTCGCAGCAAGACCTTATTACATGTGCCAAAATGGCAAGTGCTTAGGGTGGTGTAAGCAATCTGTTATTCCTTTTATATTTAATACCTACCTAATTTATGGGTGGGAAATTTATAGGTTGAGTGTCTAGTTTTAATATTTCTTTTGATCTGAAATGGTCTTGCTATGATTATAGGTACTTATAGGTACTTTTTTATTTTATATATTTATATGTTGATTTCTATCATTATGGCCTATCGGGCATGGGACTTGTATGTTCCTCTCTTTTTTAAAGAAATAAATCTAGGGTGAAGGACATGATTATTACTTGATCCTTATATTTAGGAAAATTCATTATTTAATACTCCTCCAAACTCAATATCCTAGGTATATCCTCCTTTGATTAAAATATTCCTTCATATTTTAGGAGAGGATTTATTTCTCTCCCCATTAATTTTCTAGTGAGGAAAATGTGGACCTATAGCAAGGTTGAAATATGCATTTTCTCTACTCATGTAAAATTTCATTTCATTCCATCATAATTTTCCCCTTTTTTTAAGTGAATCTATTTGTTGGTATGATGGTTTTGTCTTCTTAGCAAACTTGATTGAACTTGAGAGCCAAATGAATAAATATTTATACATGTATAGTGAATTATCAAACATGGTAATTTTATTCCAAGTTATGAAATTCATACAATATAACTTTTCAATGCAACTTATATATTTTGAATCTTACCAACTCTACTCATAACATTCTTCTACATATCATTTATGAAATACATATCTACAAATACATCAAGGAGAAGAATCTTATACAGTCTTTCTTCATAACAGGTAAATTTAACATAGAAGATTTCATTACAAGTAAGATATATGTATACAACCTTTCAACCCTTCCTTCCATAATTTCAAATGATAACAATGATACAATCTCTTTTACAACTCATATTAAACATTTCCATAACACATCAATTTTCCAATAACCATTTCCTTACAAGTAAAATATAAATATAACACCTCCTAATCTTTCCTTCAACAATTTTTCATGTGATAAACAATGATACAATCTCCTTACATCAAAATGAATAATAATAGAGATTTACAAAATCACAACCCAATGAAGATGACATGAATATTGATATTTCTTCACACAATTGGATCATTTCCACTTTATCAAGGGTGAGGCCCTAATACTTTCAATAGGCTGCCTCTTCTCAAACCTTGCACATAACACACCTACACAAGGAACCATGGAGGCTCACCTCCCAACCTAGGCTTCTAAGAAGCCACCCACCAAGCAGGGGAAAAAAGAACCAAATAGATTACAAACACACATCATTTTCCATTGCATTAACGCAAAAAAACTCCCTCCCATGGCTTGCACTATAATTCACCATTGGAATCATCTCACATTGGGTGAAGGTGGGCTCTTCAAAGAGGAGATGCCATAACCAAACATAAACAACATATTAGCCATTACAATTTTCCTCTCAAGGCCATCATAAACATCTCCTCCATATCCACACAAAACCCCTTTTATCTCCTAGATTAATAAAGGTATATGGCTTTGATAGAGCCCATACTCCATGAAATCAAAAAAATCCTCATCATGAGGAACTCTCTCAACTGCAATGATGAGCCCAACTATGCCCTTCACCCAAGGCTTCTCTTCCCTCCCAAGGGTGAGTGAAGCCTTCACACCCATGAACACATAAATACTCACATTCAAACAAGAAAATCAAGAGGAAAAAAAAACCAAAAATAAATCTTCAAGGACACATATCACATTCACATTTCCATAACAAAATGCCTAAGTCCACAATGCAAGATTCAAAGCACAATGTAAGCTCCATCAACAAAACTTTCACACTTGCAAATTTATTTTTCCATACTAAAAGAGAGAAGAAAGAAATTGAAGCATAGTATGAAAACACCAACCTTGGTCCAAGCTAGGGTAATGATACTCATAGTAGAGTTCCCTTAATCTCCCTCCAAACCTATCTATCTCTAAAATTAGAGAGTGGGCAAACAACCCACTAATTTTTCACCCCTCCACTAAAAAGACTCTCCACTAACCCTTTTTTCGTAGGAACATCAAGCCTCCCCTTTCTTACATTGTTGCTCCCCCAAAATAAGAAATTTGACCCAGTGGGATTGTGAGGGTACTCTTATGGGAAAACTCAAATTTTCAAATTGGTTCAAGACGACTTTGGTTAAGGGGTCCCCTAAGTTAGTTAATCACTAAAATAGTTAAATTTAGGATCCTAACATGTTATACTACCATTTGGGTGGCTTTTATCAATAAAATAACACTTTAGGATTCCATTTAGGCCTGCTAAAATCCCTAACAAGTTTGAATTCAAAAATCAACATGATGGTGACCCATCCTAACACTCTCTTGCAAGTGGGTGTACTTAAACATTAATTGGAAGCAAAGAAAAGGACTGAGATCAAGTGACCTTGTGACCAACTCTCTAGGTGACATGTCATCAAAACATAGACAAATACAAGTGTCAAGTGACACATTGAAATACATTACACTTCACCATGACATGTCCATATTGCATCTAAATTAGGATTAAACATATTCACAAGAAAGAAACCATACAATTATGAAGAAAAATACTTTCACAACAAGGCTTTTGAATCTTCCAAATATTAACCTTCGTTAAATTGTGCTCACAAGGTTTGGAAGTTGTTTCCACCGAGAATTTCAATGGTTCCTCTTCCTACACATTAAACTCTAGCATCAGTAGTCCAAGGGGGTCAAATTAACATATACAACATAAATGCATATAATAAAAATATCCATATTAACATGATTCAAATTAAATTTCCTTCTTAATCTTTTTCAATTATTCCATTTGAAATGTTAAGATATCAAAATTTGCATGTCCTAAGTCATCATTATCAAATTAACATTTATCTATGTATCTTAACCATTCATCTACATATCATAAAGCATCATAATCAAATTAACATCTATCTATAAATCATAAATCATAAAAATCAAATTAACATTTTGCATCACATCAAAATCTAATAGTATCATGTCATAAAACTACATCCATGTGTGTTTGATCAATTCTTAAACAATAACTAGTTCTTAGTGCATATTATAATGTAAAACCCTACTGAAGTATCAAAATCAATAGATAAAACAATCCAATGTCCATGCAAGTCTCAAATAACTGTCAAAATATCAAGGTCTTGAATATCACAATGTAAATAAAAATTTCCATGCTATGATGGGTCAAGGTGAGGCCTTACATCCTCTCCCCCTAGGCATGAACTTCCTCCTAGAGTTCATCAAAAGGATATGGGTACTATGCCTTCATCTGAGATGCATCCTCCCATGAAGCTATGACCTCGTTGTAACAATCCCACTGAACCCTAACCTAGTCTAGCTCTCTACCTTGAAGTGTGAGGGTCTATCGAGCCAAAATGAAAATGGGCTCCAATGCTATCCATCCATCTGACTCCACCTACAAAGCATCTCAATCTATGATGTGAGAATTGTCATAGATATACTTTCTTAATATAGATACATCAAATACATCATGAATGCATGATAGGCTAAGTGGTAGGGCTAAATGATAACCAACTAGTCCTATTCACTCCAAAATCTCAAAGAGACCCACAAAGTGGGGTGCTAACTTAGAGCCTTTTCTAAAATAGATTGGGCTCTTATGTGGTCACACCCTCATAAATACTTTCTCACCAACCATGTACTCTCTATCCACCATCTTTGCATCTACATATTTCTTCTATATATCTTGGGTTTCTCTAAGGAATTATTTTATCAATACTACCTACTACTCCATCTCCTTGACTAACTATGGCCCTTTAGATATCATGTCTTCAATCTTATTCCAACTTAGGGGTGTCCTGCAAGGCCTACCATACAAGGCTTGATAGGGTGGCATGCCTATAGAAGTGTGATTCCCATTTTTATAGGAAAATTATGCAAGATGGATGTACTCTTCCCAATTGGACTTGTGGTCCATCATGTACATTTGTAGCATATCCTCTAGGATCTAGTCAACTCTCTCTATTTCCCCATCTATTTGAGGATGATAAGCAGTGCTAAAGTTGAGCTTGGTACCAAGTGATGTCTGCAACTCCCTCCAAAATGAGGTGAATAAGGAGTCTCTATCTAATATTATCTTGCAAGGAATTCCATGGAGTCTAACAATGTCTTGCAAGAATACCTGTTCCACTATGGGTGTTGTGAAGGTGGTGTAAATAGGTGAAAAGTGAGCAACTTTGGTCAAAGTGTCAATTGTCACCATGATGGCATCGTGCCAACGAGAAGACGTTAGAAGACCAAAAATAAAATCCATGGAGATAATGTCCCACTTCCACTCAGGTATCTCATGTCACTACAAAAGTCCACTTGGATGACCATGTTCTACCTTAACTCTCTAACACTCTAGGCATTTTTCTATGATGTTGGCAATCTACATTCTCATTCCTGGCCAATGATATAATTACCTCAAAAGTGCATGAAGCTTCTTGACACCTAGATGTGTTGCATAGGGTTCTCTATGAACCTCCAAAATGACGAACTCTCGCAAGTCACCTGAGGTTGGTACATAAATGTGCCCTTTATGGTGTACTAATCCATTTGGACCAATGAAAAGTTAGAAAATTTTCTCTCTAGGGATCTTTGAGAATGGACTAGCTAACTAACTTCTACATAAAATATATCTTCAAGAAGATGGTGCAGTATGCACTCCCTCATATCTATCTTAGTAACTATGGAAGTTATCTTGTGATGTCTCCTACTCAAGGCATCTATGACTATATTCTCCTTTCCTTTAATGTAATGTACATCAAAATCATACTCACATAAGAACTCCATCCATCTCCCCTATCGAACATTTAGATTTGGTTGTGTGAAAATATACTACAAGCTCTAGTGATCTAAATGAAGTTCAAATCATCACCCTAGAAGAAAATGATGCAATTGTGCCAATGCATGGACCACTACTATGAGCTCGAGATCATGAGTAGGGTAATTGAGCTCATGAGCCTTGAGTTTCCTAGACTCGTAAGCTATGGCTTGACCTTCTTGCATAAGAATAGCTCCAATTCCATCTAAGGAAGCATTTGTGCATACGAAAAAGTCCAATGAGGGGTCAGGTACTACTAAAATAGGTGCACTAGTGAGTGCCCTCTTAAGCTTTTGAAAGGCATCCTCACACTTTTTTTTCCACTCAATCTTCTTCCCTTTTCTCTGAAGAGAGTTAATAGGGTGAGCTACCCTAGACAAACCTACCACAAACTGCCTATAGTATCCTACCAATCCCATAAAACTTCTAACCTTGATAACATTGGTAGGTGTTGGCCAATCCATGATGGCTTAGATCTTGAATGGGTCCACAGAGATTCCATCCCTTGATATCACATGACCTAGATGATGCACTTCCCATCTAAAAAAGACATATTTAAAAAAGCTACCATAAAGATGATTCTCTCTTATCCGTTGTAGTACTTATCGTAGGTGCTCTTCATGTTCCTTCTCATCATGAGAATAGATGAATATATCATCTAGGAACATTGCTACAAACTTGTTTAGGAATTTGTAGAATACCCCATTCATGAGGCTCATAAATATAGATGGGGCATTCATAAGAGCAAAAGGTATCACCATGAACTTGTAGTGACCATATCTTGTGTGAAATGCAGTCTTATGGATGTCACTTTCCATGATGCCCAACTGATGGTACCCTGACTTCAAATCTATTTTGGAGAAAACTCAAGCACCCTATAACTAATCAAATATGTCATCAATCCTAGGTTGCGGGCATCAATTCTTGATAGTTACCTTATTCAACTATTGGTAATCAATACATAATCTGAGTGATCCATCCTTCTTTTTAACAAAGATCACCAGTGCTCCCCATGGTGACACACTAGGTCAGATATGTTCTTTCTCCAAAAGTTCCTCTAGTTGTATCTTAAGCTCATTGATCTCATGTGTGGTCATCCTGTAGGGTGCTCTAGATACAGGTTCAACTCCTAGTACGAGATCAATATGGAAATCA
This sequence comes from Cupressus sempervirens, assembly GCA_028749045.1. Taxonomy (NCBI): domain Eukaryota; kingdom Viridiplantae; phylum Streptophyta; class Pinopsida; order Cupressales; family Cupressaceae; genus Cupressus; species Cupressus sempervirens. The sequence continues at coordinate 331,720,487 of CM053790.1, forward strand.
ACTGCCCTTGGTAGTGGCATACCAGGAAGCTCTGATGGAAACACATCTGCAAACTCCTGTAATATCATGTAGTCATCGAGAGAAGGTTCCTCCCCTACATCCTCCTCACTATCATTGATAGTGATAGCAAACAACTAGCATCCATTTCACATGCATTGCTTAAGCTGCATGGCAAAAATCATATGAAGGGATGCTAGCCTCTAAACCCCTAAAATCACCCTAGGTGTACCATGATCATCTACACACTCAACACTCTTGTATCTTCATTAACTTATGAGGGTGGTGGTCTAATAGACAAACTTAACAATAGACACCTATAATTAAGAGAAAAACTCCAAATTAATTTCTAATCTTAGAATAGAAATACCCCATCAAATTCTCCTAACACATCACTTTTATAATGTGATTACCTATGTAGATAAATCTCTTTTTAATAAATATTTTACCTTAACCACTAAGTACCCTATCCTATCCCCACTATTCACTAAAATATCCCTACCTCTAACTATTCTTTAAGTCCTCCATTTGCCACCTATCAAAAGAGTATTCCAAGGTGGGTGGCCCTTTCTCCCAAAATCCAAGGGAGATGCCAAGTAAAATTTTCCCTTACTCTATGTCAGATCAAATTCATGGCTTGTGCTTGCAAAGTGGTCTATTTTTTGAGGGGAAGGCATTCACTAGCAAGTTGTCCTTTGAATTTTTTGTTAAATTAAAGGAAGTACATATGCTCCCTCACCTTGACACCTAGGGAGGAGCACCTCAAACATGTTAGGTATTTACCTTTTTCTTATGGCATGTCACATCTCCACCAAGTTAGCACTTTATCCTTGCCCCAAGACTTTTTTACATGCACCAAAATGGAAAGCGCTTAGGATGGTGTAAGAAATTTGTTATTCCTTTTATATTTGATACCTACTTAATTTATGGGTGGGAAATTCATGGGTTGAGTGTCTAGTTTTAACATTTCTATTGATCTGACATGGTCATGCTATAATTATAGGTACTTATAGGTACTTTGTTATTTTATATATTTATATGTTGATTTATATCATGATGGCCTATTGGTCACGAGACTTGTATGTTCCTCTCTTTTTTTTAACAAGAAATATAAGGTGAAGGACATGATTATTACTTGATCTTTATATTTAGGAAAGATCATTATTTTAATACTCCTCCAAACTCAATATCCTATGTATATCCTACTTTGATTAAAATATTTCTTTGTATTCTAGGGGAGGATTTATTTCCCTCCCCATACATTTTCTAGTGAGGAAAATGTGGACCTACAACAAGGTTGAAATATGAATTTTCTCTACTCATGTAAAATTTCATTTCATTCCATCATAATTTTCTCTCTTTTTTTAAGTGAATCTATTTGTTGGTAGGATGATTTTGTCTTCTTAGCAAACTTGATTGAACTAGAGAGCCAAATGAATAAATTTTTATACATGTATAGTGAATTATGAAACATGGTAATTTTATTCCAAGTTATCAAATGCATTGCATATAACTTTTCAATTCAATTTTTATATTTTGAATCTTACCAACTCTACTCATAACATTCTTCTACATATCATTTATGAAATACATATCTACAAATACATCAAGGAGAAGAATCTCATACAATATTTCTTCTTAACACATCAAATTTAACATAGAAGATTTCATTACAATTGAAATATATGTATACAACCTTTTAACCCTTCCTTCCACAAGTTCAAATCAGAACAATGATACAATCTCTTTTACAACTCATACTAAACTTTTCCACAACACATCAATTTTCCAAAAACCATTTCCTTACAAGTAAAACATAAATATATATAAAACTTCCTAATCTTTCCTTCAAAAAAATTTTAGGTGATAAATAATGATACAGTCTCCTTATATCACAATGAGTAACAATAGAGATTTACAAAATCACAACCCAATGAAGATGACATGAACATTGATCTTTCATCACACAATTGGATCATTTCCACTTTATCAAGGGTGAGGCCCTAATACTTTCCAAAGGCTGCATCTTATCAAGCCCTATACATATCACACCCACACAAGGAACCATGGATGCTCACCTCCCAACCTAGTCTTCTAAGAAGCAGCCGACCAAGTAGGGGAAACAAGAACCAAATGGGTTACACACACACATCATTTGCCATTGCAAAAAACACTACATAAAAACCAAAAAACTCCCTCCCATGTCTTGTTCAATGATTCACCATTGGAAACATCTCAAATTGGGTGAAGGTGGGCTCTTTAAAGAGGAGGTACCATAACCAAACATAAACAGCATATTAGGCATTATAATTTGCCTCTCGAGGCAATCATAAACATCTCCTCCTTATCCACACAAAACACCTTGTATCTCCTAGAATAATAAAGGTATATGGCTTCAATGGAGCCCATACTCCATCAAATAAAACAAATCCTCACCATGAGGAAATCTCTCAACTGCAATGATGAGCCCAACTATGCCCTTCACCTAAGGTTTCTCTTCCCTCCCAAGGGTGAGTGAAGCCTTCACACCCATGAACACATCAACACTCTCATTCAAACAAGGAAATCAAGAGGGTAAAAAACCAAAAAGAAATCTTCAAGAACACATATCACATTCACATTTCCACAGCAAAATGCCTAAGTCCACAATGAAAGATTTAAAACACAATGCAAGCTCCATCAACAAAACCTTCACACTTGTAGATTTATTTTGCCATAATAAAAGAGAGAAGAAAAGAAAGTGAAGCATAGTATGAAAACACCAACCTTGGTCCAAGCTAGGGTAATGATAGTTGTAGTAGAGCTCCCTCAATCTCCCTCCAAACCTATCTATCTCTAAAATTAGAGAGTGGGTGAACAACCCACTAATTTATCACCCATCCACTAAAAAGACACTCCACTAACCCTTTTTTAGTAGGAACATCAAGCCTCTCATTTCTTACATTTTTTCTCCTCCAAAAAAATAAAGTTGACCAAGTGGGATTGTGAGGGTACTCTTATGGGAAAACTCAAAATTTCAAATTGCTTCAAGAGGGCTTTGTTTAAGGGGTCCCCTAAGTTAGTTAATCACTAAAATAGTTGAATTTAGGCCCCTAACATTTTATACTACCATTTGGGTGAATTTTTATCAATAAAATAAAACTTTAGGATTCCATTTAGTCCCCCTAAAATCCCTCACAAGTTTGAATTCGAAAATCAACATGATGGTGACCCATCCTAACACTCTCTCCTAAGTAGGTGTACTTAAACATTGATTGGAAGAAAAGAAAAGGACTAAGATCAAGTGACCTTGTGACCAACACTCTAGATATCATGTCATCAACACATAAACAAATACAAGTGTCAAGTGACACATTATAATACATTACACTTCATCATGACATGTTCGTAATGCATCTAAATTATGATTAAACATATTCACAAGCAAGCAACCATACAATTATGGAGAAAAATACTTTCACAACTAGGCTTTTGAATCTTCCAAAGATTTGCCTTGGTTAAACTATTTTCACAAGGTTTGGAAATTGCTTGCCCCAAGAATTTCCATGGTTCCTCTTCTGTCACATTAAACTCAAGCATTAGTAGTCCAAGTGGGTCAAATAAACATATACAACATAAATATATATAATAATAATATCCATATTAACATGACTTGAATTGAATTGAATTTCCTAATCTTTTTTAATTATTCCATTTGAAATGTTAAGATGTCAAAATCTGCATGTCCTAAGTCATCATTATCAAATTAACATTTATCTAAATATCATAACAATTCATCTGCATATCATAAAGCATCATAATCAAATTAACATCTATCTATAAATCATAAATCATTAAAATCTGATAGTATCATGTCATAAAACTACATCCATGTGTGTTCAATCATTTCTTAAACAATAATTGGTTCTTAGTGCATATTATAATGTAAAACATTATTGAAGTATCAAAATCAATAGATAAAACAATCCACTATCCATCTAAGTCTCAAATAACTATCAAAATATCAAGGTCTCAAATATCACAATGTAAATAAAAATATCCATGCTATGATGGCTTGGGGTGAGGCCTTTCATAGAGTAGGTAATAAGTTGCTTGATTTTTGAGTGACATGTCACCATTTCATCTAGTGTTAAGTGTGTACCTTAGTTTCTTTTTGGCAAGTTTTATATTAGTTTATGAGTCACCAAGGAGCATGTGGATCCTTTAATAAATTGTTGGTTATTTTATTCATGTGTCATCATTCCATCTAGGGCTAAGGAATGTACCTTAGTATGTTTCTTATGTACTCTTTGATAAAATTAGGAACAAAAGGTTATCAAATTGAAGAGAGAGGAAAAAAAATGAAAGGAGGCTTTTATGTTGAGCCAAAAGCTGAGCTATTGTCCATTATTCGTATCTGTGGGTAATTAGCTAGTCTGTAGTATTTATATACCTTGTGTTGACATATCAATCAAGTTTTTTATTAGTGACACACACTTATTTAGATTATGTAGAGCTATCAAGCTCATTAAATAGTTTACAATGTTTGTTGTGTAATTCAGTAGCCATTGAGCTTATATAGTTTCTATCAAGTCCTTTGGACAATTTCTAGTGCTTACCAAGCAGATTCTCTTGGTTTCAAGTTTAGCAGTGCAAACTGAGTAGTTCAACATATACCAAGATTATCAGTGGTTATGAGTTCACAATTTATGTGATGCAAAGCCAATGGTTATCGAGCATTTTAGTGTCTACCAAGTTCTTACTTTGTACGATGTGAAGGTAGTGTTGACTGAGCCACTCCATGGTAACCAAGAGATTCAATGTTTGCCAAGCTCTACAATATCTACCAAGTCACTAATATAGACTAAGTTCAAGACTACTTGAAAGTGATTAGTATGGACCAAGCTTCTATGTTCACCAAGAGCATGATGATGCCAAGAAGTGATAGTGGATGTTGAGTATCAAAACCTCGCCAAGTTAGTCTTTGGAACCTAAGTATCTTCATATTGGCTGACTTTGTCATATTTGTGTTAACTTGTGTCTTGGCCAAATTTGTAATTTTGCAAATTGGTTTGATATATATGTGTGTGTGTGTGTGTGTGTGTGTGTGTGTGTGTGTGTGTGTGTGTGTGTGTGTGTGTGTGTGTGTGTGTGTGTGTGTGTGTGATGTATTGTATCATATCAAGAAGAATGGAATGTAAGGTGTATGTAACGCAAGTGCAAGAATGTGAATGTAAGTAGTAGATGAAGATTTATGAAGGCCATATCAACATAAGGAGAAGCAGTGACAAATCTATCATAAAAAGGTGATCGGTACATTAAGTAATCTCTATCAGCAAACTCAGTTGCAAATTTAGAGATCTACTACTTCATCCTAATAGGTGAACTAGTCAAAATACTTTAACAAGGTAGACCCAACAGTCTTTTCTAAATCTCTTTACTGAATGCATACTTCTTTGTATGTTTGTAAATCCTCTCACAAGGTCGATCTAACAGTCATATTTGCTCCTAACATGGAAAATCATTAGAAGTGGTCAATGTAAGCCTTAACAGGAAAACTTTATACTATAGTAGTAAAGTTTGTGGGTTTCATCCCCACCTCAATTTTACTTTCTATTTGGAAGGTTTCTAGGTCACAAAATCATTGTGTTCAAGTGTTGTGGATGCTTTTATATTTTCAATTTCTCATGCATGCAATTAGATCAGATGTGATGAATTAAATGTTAAATGGTTTATTAGATTCAAAATTGAAATTGGTCTAGAAATTTTAGAAGTTACTAATTCACCCCTCCCCTCTTAGTAACTTAGCATAGTCTTGAATATTTCCAACACCTTGTACTTTCTTGGTCTTTATATAGTGATAGATTCGGTAGACTATTATCTCTCTAGTCTATTTTTCATAAAAAGAGAAAATGTTTTTTTCTCCAGATTTTAATATAATATATTTACATCTCTTCTAATTTAAATAAAGAGGAGAAAAAAATTATTAGTCTTCCCCAAGTTCAAATATAATTTTTAAAGTAGTTTTTTTCATTTATTGAGTTTCCTATTTTTCTTATTCAATATTAATGATATGCATCCAAAGACAAGAACAATTTTTCAACTTTTATATTTGAGGCAAGTTGGTCCTTTTTCAGCTTCACCTATCTCTTTTGCACTTTTTGTTTCTAAAATATTGGTTATTGATTGCTTTTGGATGTATATACAATATTCTAGTGATATTAACTTGCTATGGCACTTCATTTTAAATCTTCTATGGTGTATTTCTAAAAGTGAACAAAGCAACAATGAACATGTTACATTAGGTTGAGCCATATGTGACCTTTGGGTATGTTCTTGGTCAGTTATAAGCATTATGTAAATAGGTTTTTCTTATTTCATAGATTCTTGTGTATGATATTATTTAATTCTTTCAAGATATCCAAATTTAAAAAGCATAAGAGAGTTGATTTACAAGAGAGGTTATGGAATGGTTGATAAGTAGCGGATTCTTTTGACTGACACCTCTATCATTGAAAATGTACTTGTGTTCATGATGCCCTTTTGTATTAGTCACTATCCTTTCCTAGTGCTTATTATTTCTACCTTGTTGCTTGTGAATAGCTTTTAGGTAAATATGGCATAATTTGTATTTAAGATCTTATCCATGAGAGTGTTACTTTTGGCCCCAACTTTACAAAAGTGAAAAACTTTTTTTGGCCATTTCAAATCAGTGCTCCATCCAGTGGATTGAAGAAGAAATGAAACCACTACATTGAAGGTGGAAATGTTGGCATTCGTGAAACATCATACATTTAAACTCTATATGGCTTGCTTTCCCTAGTGGGCCTTTTGAAACTAAAAAATCTTAGATCTAGAGTGATGTACACAAATTCATGGGTGCATCTAAAATGCCTCCCAAGAGTTGTTCAATATTGGATGGTTACTACAGAAGAGAAGATCCTCATATGTTCTATATTTTTTCCCCTAAATCCTTGGTGAATAGCATAGCACCCAACTAAGTAAGATACAAACCCTGTTAAGGATGTGTTTTATTCTACTTCTTGCCATAGACTCTTGTACTTGTATAATCATTAATGAGAAAATCCTTATGTATTTTAAGAAGCCTATCATATTGGATCCTCTCCATTTCATACAAAAATGGGTCCCTAATGTTCAATTTACTACTTTGTAGTTCACATTTTTAAATTTGTAATTGAGTTCCAGGTTCAAAATTAGAACACAGAGAAAAAGAATGAGTATATATTCCACATTATAATCCATAACATCTAATCAAATAGAAAAATCTATATTTCATGTGAGAGCTAACCCCTAACAAGATTTAGGTGTAGACATACTCTTCAAAGGGTCCTAAGAAAATCCATCTAGATAAGTTACTTGTTAGGACACATTCATGATTCCTTCCAATCACCCAACAACTCATTGTAATCAAAATTGTGTAAGACAAATGGCGAAAATAATCACAAAAAAGGAGGTTTGGTTTTCTTCAACAAATGAGATCTCGTGAAAAACTTTCTAAATCAAAGTGTGTCTCAATAGAGACATACTAAGTAACTAGCATGGTGTGTTACTTTTCTATTGCAGAAACATGTGTTTCTAATGAGAAAGCACCAAGATTTCAAACTATATAACTCATGTTATGATCACATCAGTGGAAAAGAAAAAAACCAAACTCCTACATGAAACCTTAACAGACATTTAAAAGTCTCATGTCTTATATCTTTTGTCAACCAACATATATTCCAACCATAAAAGAGTCACAATGTTGAAATATTAAAGAACAAAAAAATGACAAGCATATAATGTTCTCAACTTCTCACCATATCTTGTTCGCTTGAAATCAATAAGATCTTCTCTAGATAATTGTTCATAATTATGTGGATACATTACTCAAAATCTAACCTATAAGGATAAATTTTATTTCATTTCAAAGAAGCTCTTTATCAAAAATTATATGGAAATATAGATAATACATGTATCCTTTTTAAGGCCCCTCAACATCCAAAGCACACAAAAATAAAAAGTATTATGTTAAGCACCCATACCTAGAAATTACCATTTGTTGTGGCTTCCATCCAAGAGGTGATGATTTTCATGTTCCACATTAATCTAATAGTAACTCACTATAAATACAATACAATAACATGAATAATATCAATGGTAATATCTCACTCTCATTGCAAAGTGAAGAACATTGCAAAGATGAAAGCCAAAGTAGAAAAAATTAAATTGCTAAGAGGATAAAATAGTGGCAATGATTAATATCCCATAAGAAATACCTAATCATGCTGACATCAATCATTTTGTCATCTTGTTTTGAAGTTTTTGGTTTGCACAAAGCTTCAATCATCTCAACATTTCAAGATTGGGTCCTTACTAAGGCTCTATATCTTGAAATCAGAGGCCATTTTCTAGAAGAAACAACCTACCAAAAAAATTGATTATGAAAATATCATACCACCTAAAGCATTTAAAATTTGTGTGGAAAGATAGGAAATAGCCCAAAGACTATGCATGCCTTTCAACAAACATAATATTAAAAAATGTAGACTAATCTTCCATGTATTCAATGTCCGAGGATGTTTTAACTTAAAAATTGATAGAAATGCAGAAAATATATGAATCATGTATATTTATGCTGCCTTCTTCACCATTCATGCAAATTATACTTTTTGAACACACATTTATTATGGATCAACCAAAACACAATCTAAAGCATGAACTAAAAATTTAACAAGATTCAAAAATCTACGTCAATTAAGCATCCATGTTATTTAGTTTTGGAAAATAAATTAAATTTTAATTGGAAACCTTACAGTTTTGCAATTAATTATCCATATTATTCAATCTTACCAAATACATCATATTTGAATTGGAATCCTTAATAGTGTGTTCCTAAATACTTGTAGATGCAATTGAAGGTGTATCACCATGTCTTGGAGATCCATGTGAATCATCCATACCAATAGTCATTATTGGCTATGATGATATGCCTGGTATAGAAGAATTACATTCTAAAGAGAGAAAAATTGAGCCCACCAAAGTGAATGAATGATGGAATCATTTAATAATTAGTACAACAATATCAAGTACAAGTAAAAGAACTAGATGATTGAAAATGTCATTTATTACACTAGCACATATTACCTGCTAACTCCTTCCATATATTTTTAGGTAGTGGAGAATACCTTAGCATATATTTTTAGGGTAACATTTGTATAATATTGGTTCATTTTATTTGATAGGACTATGCACTGATTCACAATACCCATCTCTGAAAGGAACTTTTTCTTCCAAGGACCTTTTTGGCTAAGGGAAATAGTGTTCCAAAGTTCAGTCAATATATACAAATTAAAATGACATAACTAAAACAATAAAACTGATAAACAAAATATCTAATCACCATAAAGATCACTTGTCTTCCTTTCTGGTAGAAGACATAGAAAAAAATTGGTTTTAGTTGAAATCTTAGATTTCATTTGATCTAACATTAGGTCCACCCTATAATAGGGTTAGAACAATATCTCTTTGATTCTCACAAGAATTTGGGTTGATGTTGATCAAACCAAACTTCTACGAAAACAAAAGAGACACTTCAATCATATACTACAAAACAAGCTTGTCAACTACACCTCCTTTTCTAATATATTACATACCAATCATTTTTTGGCATATCACCATTGAAGATTATCAAAAATATGCTTACAACAGTTCACATGACATATGGTGAAATTAACTATAGCCCATCTTTCAAAATTTGTTGGTTAGAACATGATCTAAAATAAGGTTTTCTCCACAAGATAGACCAAATTAGTTAAATATCAAAATAATAACTTATTGTTGATACTTAAATCCATTGATGTAGATATCATCCTTTTTAATTGAGTACATTAATATTACAACCCACCCTTATCAATTCGAGAAAAAACACCTTTTAGTCTCTTTATAATAGTATCAGTCATTGCTTCATGAATACTTGACCTTTATCCTTACTTTGATATATGAGAATTAATTCCACTTACAAGGTTAACATTAAAAACTTAAAGAGATTATCAATACTTACAACATTCAAACCAAGCTTCTACGAAGTCATTCATAGTTTGTGTTTGCATACAGACTTACAATTACCTGCATATCTTGTCAACTAGAAACAAAAGTTGTAAGGAGAATGTGACAATAAAATTCATATGCTTGCTTCTACTAATTTAAAAAAAGAAGTTAACTCATCCAAAATTTCAAAAAATTGATGACCATTATCTATATAGATTAGAAAAGAAATACTACATACCTCACTTCATATTTTGATGCAATCCTAGTAAACTTGTTTGCATTATATCTAGAAAGCACTCCATTTTTCACCATCAACAAGCACTGGAGCATAAAAATATAATGTTATAATACTACCATAATTAAAAAAGGTGGCATAAGTTTCAGATTAAAGCAATTGAGATAACTTCAAGAAGATTTAAACACTTAACCATTTCTTTTTTAGGTCATCCTTAAATTGGTCTCTATGTCTCCATATCGCAAACACAAAAGGCCATAGAGTGTCCAAGATAAAGTATTCAACTGATAATACCATCTCCTACATAAAGGAATCATCTATCAAGATGAAGGTGCCCATGCTACTTGTTAGATTGTACTTCAACATAAGTCAATCATTTATTAATGGGGAACAAGGCAACTTACATGATAAGGGATCATGTATCCTAAGAAAATATTCTACAAAACAAAACTAAGATTAAGCATGTGTATAGTTTGTAACAAAAGCCTAGAAATTAAATAAACTTGCTAATGCAAAATTGTACATGGAAATGGCATCATACCATTGATTTGATAAACTTGTGAATGCCACTTTGAATCAAGAATGCACATACAACTACATTCTATATGCATGGACAATAAGTGGAGTTAAAAAATTCACCACATTTACATTTATTTAATAGGTCTATTAAGTTTTCAAAATTATAGACCATAATGAATGTTATAACTCTAGGTGCTATGGACAAGCAAGCCAAGCCCTATAAAGTATTGATTTGCTTGCATTTTGAGGACATTACCCTTTCCTATAAGAGTTAGTGTTACAATGTTTGTGATGGTCTATAACTTAAAATACCTAATTAAAGACCTTTAAAAAAATGCAAACTTGTTGCATTTTTTTAGCTCCGCCTGATGTTTTATGCATATGAATTGAGATTGCATATTGAAATATGGCCCCCTTTTGCATTACCTGAAACCAAGAGAAGCACCCAATTAGTTGTCATGCAATCATAGGTTAATGTTGAGCTTCACTTGGTTTTGAGAATATTTTAATATTCTCTACTAATCAAGGCCAACCACATAAAGGTAGAAGCTCATTCCCCACCCCCCAACATCTAAATTCCCTATTAACATCTAAAATCCTTAAGAAAGGATTAAACTCTAAAGTACTTAGAAGTTGAGATACTCTTAGGGGAAGTCCATATTAATTTCTCACAAGAAACTCATCACAATTTTTTAGTGTTCATGTACATCTAACATGGGTACATTCAGAAATGTCCTCATTGCCTCCTACATAAAATGAATCCAATATTACAAAATGTCCCCTAAGAAATAATAGTTCAAGTGAGATAAACACGTGAAAAATGAGAGAGAAAAAGAGGAATCTACTTATCAATATGTGTTTCCATAACATTTTCAGCCATGCTACATGTTGAGTGATTTTTATTATTTTATTATTTGGATTTTGGAATATGTATGCAGCTGATCATTAAGCACCTTAAAAAAGATCGTTCTATGTATATATACATCCATAAATACATAGAAACACACATATATGCATGTATGTGTATATATACATATACATATGTATATATGTATATATACATAGATACATATGCAGAGATCACAAGGGAATGACAACAAAATCCTACATCTCCACCAATGTTTAGAGCTCTCCACCTTCGTTTGAATGTCTCCACTCTCACATGCAACTATCCATAGCCAATCAAAACAAATGGGGAATGATTAATGTCATATTTTTTTTATAATCCATAAGATCTCTATATATATATACATTCATACATAGACATGCACATATGTGTGTGTATTTATTTATATATACACATATTTATTAGTATACATGTGTATATCTATAAATACATACATATATACATATATATATGCATACATGTACATATACATATACATACATGCATACATATATACATACATACATATACACATACATACATATATCTACATATGTAATATTATCACCTTGAAAATTTGTATTTGATCCTGCTAGCTGGGAACATTTGATTGTTCATTGTATTGTACTTAATCTAATGAAAATTCTACATGAATTTGTAATCAACCCAACTAATCAACAACTAGACCCATTTAATTGGGTTATGGCATGTTTCTTTCTAAAAATATCTGGTATGATATGTTTTTGTAAAATTTCTTGCAAACTCTGCCCATTTTTCCTAGTCTACATTATTTGTGTGCAGATTTTGAGGTAAGTCACTTAGCAAGGGTTTAGTGAGTTTTATTATTTTATTATTTGGATTCTAGAATATGTATGCAGTTGGATCAATTTTTCTTTTGTGCTAAGATGTAATAAGAATCTTAAAAAATATCTCTCTATACATACATACATACATGCATAGACACACACATATTTGTGTGTACATATGTATATATACACATACATATACACAAAGAGAAGCTTCTATATATACATACATACATAGATACACACACATGTGTGTGTATGTATGTATATATACACATACATATACATAAAGAGAAGCTTCTCTATTCACCTATTGAGGGAAATATAAAGAGATACATGTTTAAAAGGAAGAAAAAAAGAACATTTACATAGGTACATCTTTTCCTCTTGAAGAAAACCACAGAGTAAGGGCAGGAAGATCAAAAGGGCATAATACAAAAACAAAATGCAATAATCACAAGAGAATGACAACAAAATCCTAGACCTCCACTAATCTCCACCAACGTTCAGAGCTCTATACCCTTGTTCAGAGCTCTCCACCCTCTTTCGCGATCAACTCTTCATAATTGATCAAAAAAATGTGAAATGATTAATGTTGTGTTTTCTTTTATTTTTTTTTTTATAATCCATAATCCACAATCCATAAGATCTCTTTGTATATCTGCATACATACATATATACATACATAGACACATAGATATGTGTGTATATGTATATATATACACATATATGTACATATAGATATGTATATATATGCATATTCATATGTATAGATGCATATACATACATACATACATACATACATATATACATGCATACATATATACATTCATACATGAAAAAAATAATGCACTTTCTAAGAGTTTACAATTGTTCAACAAAATTAATGTTTTACAAGAAAATGTACTTGAAGAACTATTAGCTAAATGAGAGATCCATAAGTGAGGGCATTGACCAATCCTAAAAAATTGATTGCTGAAATGAAAGCCATAGAAGATCAAACAACTATGCCAGAGTTACAACACAATGTGAAGCTAATTTTTAGATATGGTAGAGGCATACATTTAGAAGTTTAATGATCAAAATTTAAAGAATGAGAGAGAAGGAGAAGGAACAGCTTTAGAAGGAGATTACATGATAGAAACAACATCTAGAAAACATAGAGGATATTATGGGAGCCACTTGATAGAATCAAGGAAAGTGTTGCGGCAGGTACTGTGATATTGGAATCACTTGCAAGTTTCTTTGAGAATTTAAAATCCAAATATTGGGAGGACTACAAGTTGTGAAATTTGTCATGTATTTCATTTACATTTTCTTCTAAGAGTGTTTCAAGTATTGGCTCAATCTCCCTATAATGATCCCAAGTATCCATTGCTTATAAGAGTGTTTCAAGGTTTGGAACCAATTCAACATCCTTTGCATGGTTTAGAGGTAATGTAATTGTGGAAAATACTTTTTTAAGGGAATGATCCTCATGACTATGGCATTTACATAGAATTAAAACTTGCTTCTTCAACTCCTTACACTCAACTCTTCATTGAAGTTATTGTTCCAGTAGTGAGAATAGATTCTACAAATTTTTGGGAGCCAAGGGACCCTACATCTATGCTATAATTTTTGGATAAATGGGATAAGTTACTACTAACTTTGGTACTTCATAACATTTAAGATCATATAGTAATGCCCAACAATAGTAGATACTTGGGATCCTTGTAGGGAGACTATGTCAATACGTGCATGGTTACATCCTTGTCTTCCATTATTGGGTCAACATATGGAGCCTTTATATCCAACCATTCATTTTAAATTATAGAATGTGCTTCATGCTTGGCATGCAAGTGATGCATATACATATGTAATTTTATCACCTTGGAAAGTAACAGTAGGTGGTATGAAGAGCACAACCCACATGATACAAAGACTAAAGATCGTAAAATGCTCTATTTTGTAATAGAGAATGCCCTGTTTCAAAGAAAATAAATCCAAAGTTTTACATAGTGATCTCTAATTACATGAAATATTTCTCTCTTCATAAACTCCACACAAAAGTTAAATACAAATCATATTTTTATATGTTTTTTTTTTCTACTATAGACTGTAGATCAAATTCTTAAATTAATTTAAAGAAACAAGAAAGTATTAGGAACGCCTATGCATTTTGCACATGGTTTGTTGGACATAAAAAATAGTTTGATATGCATGCAAAATCATGTAGTTAGTCTTGGACTCTTAACTACTTCTATTGCAAAACTACAAGCTAAACCATAAAAATTTTCCTTAATATACGCATGAGAAAAGATTGAGACTACTACTAATTAGTGATTGGAAATTTGCATGGTCTTCATGATTTAGTATCATAATCTTTATAATAATTACCATCAATAAAAAATTTGAAACTTTTACAAACAAAAAATTAGCAAATAAAGGCAATAATCTTTGATCCTCAATTAGATCATTCAAAGAGAACTATCAGTATGCTTCTTTTGCTAAAATTAAACCTAATTTTGGGTAGCATCATTAATAAAAAGGTATTCATCTGCTCTAAGGACATTTAGTGCCTCTTCACTTTTCTTTTTGTAAGAGCTTATAATAGTCAAATGATGCCCAAGTTCCTCACACATCTTCACACTAATTTGACTTGAAAACTATAGTCCAGTGACTAACAAATAAAATTGAAGTACATTTTGATAATCCCTAAACTCTCAATGTAAATAAAAATAAAGTATTTTTATTCACCAATTTACAATAATATAGTTTATAAAAGCATAGAAACTTGTTATTACAAATCCTATCTTGTTTCAATTAGACCAGTTTTTATACCAACCTAAAAAAGGAAATTTAGAAGAAATAGAGCTAAATCAAGAACTATATTTATTTAGCAAATGTTCATATGCATTATTGATGCCATGCTAGTGAGATAATTATGAATCCAAGGGAAAATTTCACTCTAATGAACATTGAAATGGTAAAAAAATTGGATATATATTGAAATTATCAATTTTAAGTTCTTTGATGTTTGTTGCTAATTTGGATTAATAAATACATTACCTCATCTTTCAATTTTAATGTGAATGTTTTAGAATTTAACTATGGATTCATTCAATAAGATAATTGTGGATAGGTTAAGTCTTTTGCAATGAGGTTCATAAATATCTCCATTGGCAATGATTAGCTTTTTTGGCATAAAATCTATGAGTGGTAGGTGAACACAAATTATATTGAACATTTTTAAAATTGAATTATGTAAGTTATTTTTTATTCAAATACCTATTTAGATTAAATCTTATAATTTTTTTTCAAGATGATCATACAGGAAAGGAATATAAATGAAATCTTTTCAAAAATATTGATCTAAAACACAAGATGGTTCAAATAAGAATGAAATGGCTACCAAAAAAGGAAGATTCCAAACTTGATGTCCAATCCCCTAATTGAGTGAGGATTTATTCTAAATTGATGAAGAGAAAAAGACTCATATATTAAAATCACATAAAAACTAAAATATCCTAGACATATTTCAATTTTATTAGACTATTAACACAATAAATAGATTCAACTATACTTTATGGAGCACCAACTAACACAACCCTAAAACCTCATTTCCTCGATAATAATGAATGAAAAAATGATCTTTAAAATGAAGATGCAAGTTGATTGATCACCTCTCTCAAAATAATCTTATTCACAACTAATAAAAACATATAAAAAAATTAGTAAAGGGATCAATTTGAGTTGTACTATAAAACTAAGGCCATGAAAGACAAGAAGTGAGGTAAAGTGGTTGTTTAGTTCTCCTCTACTAGAATTATTTTGGTAACACTCTCTTCTACACAAGAATGAAATGTGAAATATGATCTGTATGATCTACACAATAATAGTGATGGATAATAGAATGATTTTCTATGATTCCATTTTAGACCACTAGTGAAGAACTGCTACATCCATTTTGGGGCTAAACGTTGATGAGAAATGAACATTCACAACCCTAAATGGAGAAATCGTGCATTTTTTAGAAGTTCCACCAAACACACCTCTAGAAGAATGTCTATGCAAGAGACTACACAATAAAAACAAGATCTAGACAACATAGAGGATATTATGGGAGAGACACTTGATAGAATCCAAGAAAGTGTTGTGATACGTACTATGACATTGGAATCACTTGCAAGTGTCTTTGAGAATTTACAGTCCAAATATTGAGAGGAATGCAAGTTTTGCAACGTTTCATGTATTGCATCTACATTTTCTTATAAGATTATTTCAAGTATTAGCACAGTCTCCCTAAAATGATCCCAAGTATCCATTTCTTATAAGAGTGTTTCAAGGTTTGGAACCACTTAAACATCCTTTGCATGGTTTAGAGGTAATGTCATTGTGGAAGAGGCTTCTACAAGGGAGTTATCCTCATGATTATGGAATTTACGTAGAAGAAAAAATTGCTTCTTTAACTCCTTACACTGAACTTTTCAGTGAAGTTATTCTTCCAATAGTGAAAATAGCTACTAAAAATTCCTAGGAGCTAAGGGACCCTAAACCTATTCTACATTTGTTGAAGACATGGTATAAGTTACTATCAACTTTAGTACTTCATAACATTATGGATCATATATTGTTGCCCAAATTAATAGCAATAGTAGATGCTTGGAATCCTCACAAGGAGACTATGCCAATACATGAATGGTTACATACTTGTCTTCCATTGTTGGGCCACCATATGGGGCCTTTATATCCAACCATTCTAGAATATGTATGTAGCAAGGGTAGAGCAAGGGCAAGGGCATGACATGGCAACACAATTGTAGAGCTAGGGCATGGCCATAAATTAACTAGAGATTATTACAAAATAGTTAAGCTCATTCAATGCCATGGACAACACAATTTGTTTTTATTAATTTTAAGATCTCATTTAGGGAGGAAGATATTCAAAGTACCACATGGCAACAAAATGCAAAGAAAGGGTAACATACAAAGGCAAGATATGTATTATATGAAAATATCATGGCAACAAATGCAGAGAAAGGGAAACATACCATGGAAAGATATGCATTATAAGAAGAATACCACAACAAAAAAATAAAGAGAAAGGGAAACAAAATGTAAATCAAGGGCATGGCTAGGAAATTGTATATCTCCACACTCCACTCTCTTTTGCAACTTCTCTATACCCTCATTTGGAGCTCCCACAATCTTTTGTGCACAACTCTCCACAATCAATCAAAAGAAATGAGGAATTATTCTTCTCTTGTTTTCTTTTTTTTTGTTAACTCATGTAGGCATCACAATTATATGCCAACATTGGTATTCTGATGGCATCAAGGACAATTGAATAAAAAAACTATGAAATTTTCCACAAGTTACAAATTATCATTGTAATTTGACCCCAAATATTCTAGTTTGTGTCTACACACATGTTTAAAAATACACATTCATGCATGTACATTTTTTAACTTGTGTGTACATACATGTGTGTGTGTGTGTGTGTGTGTGTGTGTGTGTGTGTGTGTGTGTGTGTGTGTG
Organism: Cupressus sempervirens; assembly: GCA_028749045.1. Classification (NCBI taxonomy): domain Eukaryota; kingdom Viridiplantae; phylum Streptophyta; class Pinopsida; order Cupressales; family Cupressaceae; genus Cupressus; species Cupressus sempervirens. The sequence continues at coordinate 331,738,479 of CM053790.1, forward strand.
TGTGTGTGTGTGTGTGTGTACACATATACATATACATGTACCACTATCATACCTCTAACCCTAAAGTTAGAACTATAACAAATAACTTGACCTTAGGTTCCTTAACCATTATCAAAACCATAGAACCTAATGACTATTACCCAAACCTAAACCCTTTCCATGTGATGTATAACATAGAACCTATGTATTCCCTAATTACTTAGACACATGCATGGTTCAAATATATATGAACATATAGATGTAGGTTGATATCTATTTATTTTTTATTTTAAACATGGCTGCATGGAAACATCTTATAAGAACCATATATTGTCATTTAGAATGATTAAAACATGTGATTATTTGGTCTAAACAATTACACACTCCCCTTTAGATTATCCTATAGGACCCCTTTAAATATATGCATATATGAACTAGATACCATGACATGTAGTTTATAAATTCATGATGTATTAATGTTTAATATTGAAATTTTTCACATGTCATCCTAACTTAGAACAAGAAAATACCATGTAGACCCTTATATAAACATACACATGAAATATATATATCTATTATGACCTTGGCTACCACATGATATATTATCTTTTGAAGCTTTAGATAATCTTCTTAAGACATCCTAGCTAGGACCCTAATAAACATGTTTGTAAAAACTAGAAACCATTTGATCTATCTAAGAAAATTGTGATCCAAATTTCAAATATTTGATTTTATGTTCTCGCCTTAAGCCATCATTTTAGGACTATTTTCAAAATTTTCATAGATTTCAATTTATGGTTATAAGTTCTCCTAGGTTAAAGAACATCCTAAATTAGGACCCCTTTGAACACATATTTATGAACTAAATACAAGGACCATATAGAAAATTATGATAGATATCTAATAATATTTGATTTCATATATTCTCCCCCTAAGACATTCTTTTAGCATCCTTTTCAATATTAATGATAGATTGATGTTTGATTTTAGTTTTTCTCTTTAGTCCTATTAGGACCCCTATAAAAATGAATCCTTTTAAGCCAATCCTTTTAGCATTCCTTTCAATATTATTATTTATTAGACATTCCATTTTACATTTTACATTTTATATTTAACCTATTAAGCCATCCTATTAGGGCCTCTTTATACATGTGGACATGCATGAACTATCTAGATGACCTAGTTTAGATAATAATGATGGCTTAATGCTTAGATACATGCTCTAGCTTGATACATGTTCAATTATACATTATCCCTCAAGGCTAAAGCTTGTTCCCTTTCTTCTCAACATGCATCTTCAACTAAAACTTTACCTTTCTTTGATCAAACCATTTGTGAATATTTAGAGGAAGCTTAACAAGGTAATATTGAGAAAACAAATAAACATGATGATTTTGTTTGTATTTTAGATTCTATTAATATTTATATAGAATATACTCTTGATGATGAACATTTTAGTAGTGATGAATAATTAATTGATATAGATAGTTATTTTACTAGAATTCTTTTTACATAGCTTACAACTACTTCTAGTTATGAGCATAGTGAGTCTCATAAAATTCATTGCTTAGAACTAGTTGTGATTCCTATTGTGATTGATGTCATTCCTCTCACAAGTATCCATCATTCCCCTATAATTTTAGACTAGGATGGGGGTCACATAGTATACATGACATGGATTTTATTTAGTTTGGTAGTCTTTTTTCCCTTGTGTTGTATTTTCTCCCCTATTGTAATTTTGTTATATGTTCTAATTATATTACTTTAGATTATCCTTGTTGTTTTGTTTTTTATTAAGTAAAACAAGTTTTACAAGCCAAAATTTTTTATAGCATATCTGAAATAGAAATATAAAGAAAAGTATAGCTATAATGCATCAACTTATAAAAAGCCAAACCCAAATGACAGGCCTGTGCCTAGGATACAAAAAACTAGCTACACTAGAAAAAGAAAAACTAGAAAAATTAGTCAAAGATGAGACCAAAAGGAAGCACTAGCTATTAGTTCTCCCTATCTAGAACCTAAAAGGTCTCTACAAGTCTTTTGGTTGTCCACATCCTCCTGGTCCTAGTTTTGAGCATCTGTCGGATCCCTAGTTTCTTCCAAAACATCCTTAGCCTGCTTAATGTCCAAGCTAACCTTCTCCATATTTTCCCCACCAAATCTAGCACTCATCAGTGATTCACCTAGACTATTAATATTCTCATTCAGGGCATTCAATGTGGCAATCACCTGACTAGCCAAGTTTTGATGGGAGAATTCCATCCTTTGGACTCTTTGTTCAACCTTTGTGATTCTGTCCTCCTAGTCAACATTGTGTTCCTAGACATTGCTATGCCATTGGCTTCCATCCTAGCTTCTCCTCTCTTCATTGTGCCCCTAGTCGTTGTGGATACTCTAGCTTCCTTCCTGACTTCTTTTCCCCTTAAGGTCTTCAATTTCATGGAGCAACCATTTGATAGGCCAAAAATTATCTATCATGTTGTTCTTTGCATTGTTCAAAATCTTAAACTTAGTTTCCCTTGCATTATCAAATATAAAAATGAGTTCAAGGTCAATGAGTTCATCAAAGTGGGCTTTTCCATCATTGTCTGCCATCACATGGAGGCTTGTCGGCTTCCTAACTATCCCCAATTTTGCAGTATTCTTGTTAAAATTCCTCCAAGACCTCCTCCCATTTTTTGTTATCACCTCCCCACTCTCTTTCCTTAGAATTTCTATCTTCTCCTTAGATGGAAAAATAGAGGGGCCAGGGCATGGAGTCTAAATAATTTGGTCATTGGTTTCCTGTGGCAAAGCCTCATCTACTTTCCTTTTCTTGGGATTCCCTGACATGTCAACTAAATCCTTCTCCTCCTTTTCACTTTCCCTCCCCTTCTCCTCCTTCTTCTCATCATCCTCCCCCTTCTTCTTCTTCTCTAATTTTGTATCCTCTTCTTCATCAATATCCTCCTCCTCCTCTTGAGGCTTAGACTTAGGGGGAATGGGGGGTAAGCCTTTGGGACTTTTTCTGTAGGGAATGTAGGTAGAAGGAGTAACTTTCCTTTCTTCCTTAGGTGTTTTACTTTTAGAGGAAGAATTTTCCTCTTCTTCTAATTTTATGATATGCACATCCTCAAAATCTAAACTCCTAGTTTCCTCAGAAGCACACCCAGTATTACTGAGAGATTTTCCCCTAGTTTGAGTCTTCAGATACTCATAGACCAGGAGGAGTAATCCCTCATGAAGGGTGGGGTTAGCAGTAGGTTTCCTCTTAAAACCCTCTATACCCTTGCTCATGGAGGTGAAAAGATAAAAAGGAAAATATATTTTGATTCCATGCCTGAAGTGGTTAAGCAGAACAAAATGATGCATTCTGATTCTATCAAATTTGGGATACAAAGAAATATATTCAATGATAATCCTTAAGACGTACCTCCAAATATTTTTAATAAACTCCATCTCATAATACATGTCCACTTTAACGAGTTTTTTACTCTAAACTTCGTCCTTCACAAAAATTTTGACAACATTAGTCTTAAGCATAAGAGGATAATGTGATTTAACCTATTATACATCTTCTTCTATTTGTATCTATTTCCTTATATATGTTTTTTTATGTTATTTTTTACATGTTTCATTATTTGTACCACTAATCTTGTATAGTATTCTTGGTTTCTTATGATATGGTAGCAACAATTATTTTTGGTCTCCATGATATTGGCCCAAAAAAACTCCTCTTCTAACTCTCACGTTTCTTTTTTCCTATTTTGTTGTATTTCTAATTTCTTTGGGGAATAATAATATCTCATACTTGATATATTATTACATTTGATCATATTGAACCTCATGTTAGTAGATCCCTTTGTGTTCTCTCTTTTTGTCATGTTTTCATTTCCCTTGATATGTTTATCTTCTTGGGGGCATCTCATAGTGGAAATGTTCTTTAGCAAAAGCATGTACACTTTTTTTAAAGTCATTTCTCTTGTTAAGGCATTGGAAATATCTTTAACATGGGGACATATACTTTACTCATCCTTTTTGGTCATGGAGTAGAAAATATAGATTTTGAGTATGGATTGGAGTACTTTAGCCTTATATTCCTAGTGATTTCTGTGTTATTTCCAAATATGTGCATTCTTACTTCATGTTTATCTCTCTCTCTCTCTCTCTCTCTCTCTCTCTCTCCCCCCCCTCCCATGCATCATTAATTTTAGAAATACTGATAATTCCTAGGGGCTTGTTCTCTTTAGATATCTCTCTGAACTATAGATAGTTTGGTAGGCTTGATTCTTGTTTTTAAAAGTTCTTTTTACTATTGACAAACTTGGAATATTGATCATGTTTTGATACCTTAAGGACAGACACATCTTATGCCTAGCTTATTTTTCAGTTGTTCTTTTTTAGAAATGGAGTTTCCTTGAAGTTGGATCCTTTGATGGACTAACTTTCATTCTACACACACTTTCTATACCATTAAGTTAATCTTTGATGGGTTAAATAGCATGCCACACACCGTTTCTAGACCATTCAATTTCTTCCCCTTCGGAGATACCTTTCCCCCTCTCTCTTTTCTTTCCATTTCTTGTGTAGTTTAGAATAAGGCAGATAGACCTTAATGGGCAAGAAATTTCAAATGGGGTTGCAAGCTTTGGGTTTAACCATGGAGGAAAATTTGTAGTTAAGTGCACTCAAGCTGGAGTAGTAATAGGATGGGTGACCTCTTGAGAAGTCCCAGTGCTTCACCCCTATGAGCATCACCTAGATCCAATGAGTGTTAAGTGTTCCATTTATTCTCATGAGAGATGGATTCATGTTGAATCACTACTCATGAAACATGGGTCAATGAGTTTGACTCAAAATCACATAGTTAAATCCTGATAGCAATATCACAATCTGACTTGCTATGGAAATTATCTCCTACTTATTAGTGTTTATCTCTCTTATTATGATTTTGGATTTAGAAAAGAATCAAATCTCTTGGGGGTTTTACAATTTTTTTGTATCCTATATCATGATAAGATAGGCTCTTTCATTTTGATCTTCTTCACCATAAGCTTGAGGAAACTCATACTCCCGCTAAAATGGGGGCTAAATGTACCATCTTAAAATGGAAGCACTTTCTTTTCAAGAACTCTTAGCACCCTTTCCATAACAACTTCCTTGACCTTGGATTGATATATGCTCAGTGCCCAATTTCCCTATTTTCTTCCACTTTATTCCCTAGTTTTTTTGGTATCTACATCATCATTTTTTGGATCCTCTATCCTCTCCTCTAGAACTAGGTTCACCCAAGTTGACCTAGACTAGTCAAGGTTGATTTAGACTAGTCTAGGTCAACCTAGGTTTACATTGACTAGATAAAGGTTGACCAAGTTGACCTTGACCCTAGAGTTTGTTTGGCTTAGAGCCTCAACTTTCTTGAGGGTTTAATTAGTTAGTTCTCACTCTCCAATTGACTTGTATTGTTTTCCTTCCCAAAAAATCATATATGAGGAGACTTGGATGCTTCATTTTGATATCTCATTTCATAGAGTACTCTCACAAGAGCCAAAGTTATGCCTTTATACTTTGCATTCAAGGATTTCAAGAATTAAAGCATTCCAACAAGGGAGATTTCTATCAAGCATTGAAGGATACTTTGTGGGAATTTCCTCCTCAAAATATATCATATTGTTGGCCATCAATGGAGGTGATATATATTGAATCATTCATAATCTTCTATATTGATGTACACTTACATCCATGGAACCATGATGGGGTTATGATAGATCCATTGTGAACTATAGAGATATCCTAGAATCACATATTGAATTCAAGATCTTCAATACTCTAAAAAGAAAAATCCTTATTGACAAGGGTTTTAAGAAAGTTGAATCATAAAATTTATTTTGTTTCAGTCATTTACATTTACATTTATCATTTTAAGGTTAATTCCTCAATCTGGGACTTCACCAAGGCAAGACCTCACCCACTGAACAACAAAAACCCTTTACTTTTAGTGTCTAGGAGTAAGATAGTATAATTGCACATGTAAATTTGGAAATTAATCACCAAGATATTTCTAGAGAACTTGATTTGACTTTGTTATATTGCCCCTAGTACATGGTGATACCACAAGAATGTGATAGGACATGTTGACCTTGAGCTTTCTACTTTTTAGGTACAATGTTTTCTAGGTTTTTTATACTTCATAATTTTATTCATAGATCTAAAATCAAATATTTGGAAAAAGGCTTGCATCCAAAAATTTTAGAGCTAAAATACATCCTCTATTACATATTTTGAGTCTTTAATATTTTAATTCCATGTGTGTGTGTGTGTGTGTGTGTGTGTGTGTGTCTTAGTTGGGCTGATTGTATACACTTAGCATCTAGATCCACATTATTTAATTAATTAGTTCAATTTGACATATACACTATCATACACAAGACAAAGAGTACATTTCCTTATATTTTATTCTCCTTTACAATTCAAATATAGTATTTGCATATATTTCCTTTAGATATTGCTAATCTAATTCGGGGTTATAAAGAGGAATCATATTTGGGGATTATTTCTTTCCCTCATATCCTATTCTTTTGAATATTTTAGTAGTTTAAAGTGGAGGTCTACATCCTATTAAAGCATCTCCATTTTATCACCTACATAATTGTATTTTCAAAATGAATAATGGTATATGTGGGAAATTTGATACCTATATCCTTCAACATTTTCTTCATTCAAATATTTTGATTACAACTATTTATTGTTAATACATATTTTTCTTCTATTTTTAGGCTATGAAATGTAATCTTGTTTCTTTCTTAGTCACAAATGATTATCTATTGTAGATCATGAAATGCAATCTTATTTCTTTTGTAATTCCCCAACAAGGGATCCAAAAAAATTAACCTAAAGTCTTACTAAGTTCGCCAAATATTTTATTTTTAAAGAATAACATGTAACATGTACAACAATCATAAAATCATGAAAACAATAACATACAATCATACAATAAGAAAACCTAATAGATTATATTCCTTAAGAATCCCAAGACATTAAGTCACATTTAAATATAAATAATACTAAGTCCAATAATTAACACCTCCACATGAAAGAATATCTACAAGTTCAAATCCATTTAAATAATATATATTTGTTCTAAATGCCACTTGGCAATAATTAGAATGCACAATCATCCACTATACATGCCATAGGGTATGAAAGGCTAAACGAATATACATTTATAAAATAGGTTACATCATCCCTTTCAGATCCATGAAAAAAAATACAATATGATAAGTAAAATCATCTATCATATAGATATAACCATCCATCACAATACACAAAGATAGAATGAAAGGAAATATAGAACAAGGAACTCCAGCCATAGCATCAATGGACAGATCTCAATGGTAAAAGTAACACTACCATCTGACCTAATGGTAACCCAAAAAGGTCCAATCCCACCACACTAAGGAGATAGTCTCAAGTACCAAATAAGATATCAATCCCAAAAATCAAAAGTAATATCTAGGTCAATGAAAACCCTAAAAGTAATCTAACTCAAAGGCTCCAAGACAAAATGACATCTAAACCTAGATGCAAACAAAGACACGTAGGAAATCTATACTGCTAGTGGGAAAGTGTTGTCACATGAACCAACTCTAGGGTTACCTAGCTAGTATTTTAATCCTTTGACCCCCTAGTGACTCTATGTGACACTAGTATCCTTTCATACTGACAAGGAATACTAACGATGCATGGTTGCAACTAAGCATCCTCTCTACTCTCATCCTAGACTATACTAACACTCAAGGCATGCATGAGGAAAGAAAAAGACTCTTATTAGGTTCATTTTACTCTAATTTAGTGTATTGTTTTCACTTATTAACTACTTACAATGGGTTACCTATCAACCTCTTTAGGGCCTCAACCTCCATTGCAAGTGACTTCCTTACTTAACATATAAACAACCTATGCTAGGCTCATAAAAGTAAAAATCAAAAAATCACAGTTTTCACCTCAGCCCTATACAAGTGTCTAGAAAGCATCAAAAGACAATTTGAAATAACACCTTAGTCCTTTACAAAAAACTAGAAAGCATCCCAAAAATAATTGATCAAAGACTCAAAGGTTAAGTCAAATAGGTCATACCATTCATCTCAGTTTCACAAAAGAACACTAAAAGCAAAAATGAACAATAGATCCCAAACTCATCATAGAGCATACCAAACACATCACCATGGTTGAGTATAAAAGATCAAGATCAGTCATCATCATACATCACAAACACATAACTCTTGAGCCTCTAGTAAACATCTTAAGACTAGTCAACACTCTAATCAACCCAAACCCAAAACATAAGACAACACACAGTTAACAGTGTAGTTTCATAATTTGGTTTGATTTTGAAGACACATAGTCTAAGTTAACAATAAGGTTTAAGTTTTGATTCAATGTAAGTTTTTGAATAGATAAGATTTAAATTTTACCCTTACAACTTAACCCATTTCCCATATTTGAACATAAAGCACAATTGCCCTTATCTTATTATAATTACATATTCTAAAATAATTCAAAGATAATTATTTATTAAATTATTAAAATAATAATTATTGATTATCTAATAAAATAATAATTTTTTAATTAAAAATCAAAATCATTAATAATAATAATAAAATAAATAAATATAAAACTTTATTAGAGAATATTATTATTAATTAAACTTAATTGAACTAAATTTAATTTAATTAATTAATAATTATTAAAAACAAACTATGTTAATATTCACTAATTATTGATTAAATTAATAAATAATAACAAAAACTATTAATAAAATTATTAATAAATAATAATTAAAATTAAATTTAATAAAAATTATAAACAATTTTAAAAAATAATTACATATGATAATGTGCTTTAGGCCCACCAATCGGCCTTCACAAGCTATCGTGTACCCATTAAAAGCTATCAATCATAAGCTATTATGGCTACTTACCTAAACTCAAAATCTTGATCCCCATCATGAGCATCTGAATTCAGCTCTCGACCCGGGTAAATTGCTTACTCAACTGACTCAAGCTCATCAACTAGGCAGCCACGACTTTAATTGTTGCCAGGAGGGGAGGTGGAGAATGAAACTTGCCTCCCTCCCAAAATTTATTTAATAATTTATTTATTTTAATATAATTTATTTTTAAAACAATCCCCTTCTTTTATATATATGTGTGAGTGAGTGTGTGTGTGTGTGTGTGTGTGTGTGTGTGTGTGTGTGTGTGTGTGTGTGTTTTATAAACATTGTGAATTTAGTTTGATAGCGAAATCTAGATAAACCAGTCAATTTTTCAATCTAAATTTGATTTTTTTTCAAAATTAACTCTAATTAAATAATGAATATTCAATTCATGGAATGAGGGTTTCCTAATTTTCAATCCTCATATATAGAAGAATTTGATATGACTACCAATAATTTCAAAATGAAAGATTGAAAGATTCATCACAAAAGAACTTTGGAAAAATAATTCAACAAGCACGATGAAGACAAGGAATTCAAAGAAATATAATTCACTAGGTAAATAAAAACATGAGGCTTTACCTGGTTCTAATGCTAATTCATAACCACTTGAAGATTATGAGAGAATTCTCTTTCCTCTCAAAACTTTCTCTCTAAAAAATCCCTTCTCCGAAAATCCTAGTCCCTGCGAAATGAACTTTCAATCTCTAATATGGATTTCTCCCTTAAATTTGGGGCACTAATTGTGCAATCACATGAGGGAACTCCTTGATCAAAATATTTTAACTATTTATTTACTTATCTTTTACATTTTCATGCACACTTTTTGCAATATAAAATATTTTTGCTTTATGCAATTTTAATAAAGTATTCTAAATAATTGCTCTCTCTCTCTATTATTAATTTTTAAAGTATTTTAAATATAATATTTATTAACTTAAGTAATAATAGTAGTTAGCATTTATTTAAAAATGATCACCTAAATATATTATTATTAAATTAAATAAATATTATCACGCTCTGAAATTAGAACTATAATTTTCTCTTTATATTTAATTTCTTTTATTTAATTAATTTCCCAATTAATTAAATATAATTAAATATTGAAACTATCTTAATAATTTTTCATTAAATTAAATCATTAATTAATCTTTTAATTTGACTTAATTAACAAAAAAATCACCAAAGACCTACAAGATGAAATATGAAAACCCATCATAAAATACCACATACAAGATCAAACTCAAGGGTTTTAATCATGAATTTATGTTATACGACGAATTTAGAAGGGTAATCATCTTAGATACTTGTCCTAATTTCTTGACAATTGATTTTAAGGTTAGGAGTTGGACTCAATAATTTATCTCCCCTCTCTTATCATTGAGATATTGTGATAGGGTACACTCATCCTAGCAATTAGGGAAGTCAATACTTGGTACTTGTAATCTACATTAAATCCACACACGTAAGAACACAAATATTCTAAACTAAATAGGCAATGGTAGGAAGTGGTGCATTATGTAGATCCTGACTAGTAGGTGACTATGACTCCCTTCCTTATCCACATTAGAAACATCATACATAAAGAAAACATACACACACAACATACACATGCAGTATGGGGTAAGTATCTATAGAAAATATATATAAATAATCCATCTAACTAACATCATTAAATAACTTGAATCACTGTAAATAATCATCATCAAATATAATCATGCATACATGAAGTAACTAGTACCAAAGTAGTCTTAGCATATAATCAACTGAGTATGAAAACAATATCCAATAATCTAGAAAATAATGTTATTCATCATTAAGCATAAACATAAACTAGCCTAAAAGAGTTCGGCAATAAAATCAAAAAAGTTAACTAGGGGTAGGCACTACATCCACCCTCCTAGACTTAGGCTTACTCCTAGAAGTCTACAAGAAAGGTAAAGCTAAAGAACTCACTATGCAGGTCCCATTGGACCCCTTCCCCATATAGGAGGATATGACTCCACTAAGAACACTCTCTACAACCTACCCATGTCTCCAATCATAGGTCTCTAATATGAGAATTTTGATTTCTATTGAGGGCAATGGGACGATTTGTGTCCATGTTGTCTACATGAGAAACACTCTCCATCAAAACTCCTCTACACTCTAGGTGCACTAGACTGTTGAACATTACCCCCACTAGCATAAGATTGGTTGCTCTATATAGGCTGAGTGTTCTAATTTCACTTATTGTGTTGAGTGTTGTGATAGTTCCTAGCATTGGAACCACCACTACCACTCTGTTTTAGAGGATAAGTTCCTCCATGTTGCTAGTTACCTCTAGGAGGAGGTTTCCTACTACCACCTACTCCCTAATTACCCTTGGACCCTTATACTATAGGTGCTCCCACAAAGCCCCCTTGTCCTAGGTTAACACTCTACAAGTATGGCTCTATGTACTACATCTTTTAGGGTTTTAGGTTCAAATACCTTAACACCCCCAACTAGATGGTTGTTCAAGCCTCTAATGAAATGTTGAGCCTACTGTACTGGTTTATCACTAATTCTCACATAGGGTACCTACTCATACTCTGCTACAGTCATAGTGAATTGTCTTAGGTTGTGGAATTCATTTGCTCTTTTTTGGTTCAATTCCTCTGGTAGGAATCACTCACAGAAATTTTCTACAAATAACTCCCATGTGACATTGTTCATGTTTATACCTAGTTTCTTCTCTTTGATAGTCCACCATGTGGCTCCAAGGAGTTCTAGGTTGGTGATAACAAACCTCGCTTTGACATTAGTGTCAAAGTCCTAAATAGTAAAAACCCTATCAAGAGCAATAAGCCACTAAATAGCTACATAACCTAACCCCAAACCATTAAAGGGTTTAACCTTGGACCTCTTAATGTCCTTCATCTTAGTAGCTACAATTGATCTCTGTTGGTCCCTCTAAGGGCTCCTAGACCTAAGTCTATGCTCATTCCCAGCCTAGTGTGCTCCATCCTAACCAACCCCTTGAAGAGGAGGTAGGTCAACCTCCTCTGAGTCATCCTATTTCTCTCTATGGCACTCTTCCTAATGCTCACTAACATGCTCTTCCCTACCCTATTCCTAATTAAGGCCTTCATGGATAGACTCATGTACACTGATGTTTATGCCTTGTCCATGACCTCTACCATGGCCTAGGCTACAACCTCTAACAGAAGATCTCATCCCAGAGACCATCCTACAATAATATCCAAGATACAAGATGCTATAATAACCATAAAACATACTATAAGGCATACATAAAAGATGCATGTTTTGAAAACAATATAAGTTCAATTTTTAGTTTTGCCTATTTTAGGTTTAAGTATAGTTCAATTTTGAAGTTTAAGTGTTCAACTTTGAGAATATACAACTAATAGTTTAAGTTCTATTTTAGTTCAACTACTTCAAGTTTTTTTGTTTGTAATAGATATACATAATAGTTAAAATCTCATTTTAGTTCATCTAGTTGACAACTAGTGGTGTTCCAATATGCCCAGAGCTCCCAATGTAGAACTTGGGCTCTAATACCAGATGTAATGCCCTTCCAAGGGATCCAAAAGAATTAACCTAAAGTTATACTAAGTTTGCCAAACATTTTTTTCAATACATTACATTTTTAAAACACACAATTTAATTTTCATTAAAGGTTTTCAAGTTTATATTTTCATTATCAAACACAACATTCAATGTTCCAAACTAGGGTTTTCATTTCCATTTCCCAAGTATTATAAATGTTAAAGTTTTCAAATTAATTCAAGTTTTTTAGAGAAAGGAGTTTGTTCTAAGTATCACCCTATACCAACTAGACCAAAAGAATTCCAAGTTTAATTAAAATGATCGATTTCTCCTAATAAAGTTAGAATCATCAAATTACTTCATTTAAAATTTTACAAATAAAGTATTTGATAAAATATTTATTAAATAAATAAATACTTATCCCATTATTATCAAATTTTAATAAATATTATTAATTATCAATTTCTATATTTATTATCTTATTAATAAAATAATAACTTAATATTACATCATTAATAATAACAAATCTTAAATCTCATAATATTATAACTAAATATTAAAAACTAATAATAACAATTTTATTAAATTAATCATTATCAATTTAAACTAATTATAAAAACTTAATTCTAATAACATTTAATAATAATAATTTAAAAAACTATATTAAAATTTTATTGAATTAAAATTAATTTTCTAAAAAAATTATTAAAAAACTACGTTTATTATTAATTAAACTTAATTCAACTAATTTTAATTAAATTAATTATTAATTACTAAAAAATATATATTAATATTCATTAATCATTAATTAAATTAATAAATAATAATAAAAACTATTAATAATATTATTAATAAATAATAATTAAAATTTAATTTAATAAAAATTATAAATAATTTTTTTAAATAAAATTGCATATGATAATGTGTTTAGGGCCTGTTAGGCAGCCTTCACAAGCTATCATGTGAACATTAAAAGCTCTTGGTCACAAGCTACTATGGCCACAATAGTAGTACAAGGTATTGTTGCTTTTGTCATAGTATTCACTATGGGGAGCCATGGCTTAAATTGTTGCTAGGAGGGGGAGATGGGGAATGAAACCCACCTCCCTCCTAAAATTTATTTAATAATTCTTTTTAAAAAAATTAATATAACTTATTTTTAAAACAATCCCCCTCTTTTATATACTTTTAACATACATACATACATACATACATACATACATACATACATACATACATACATACATACATACATACATACATACATATATATATATATATATATATATATATATATATATATATATATATATATATATATATATATATTTATATATATATATATATATATATATTTATAAACATTGCAAGGGAGACCTAGATAAACTAGTCAAATTTTCAATCTAAAATTGATTTCTTTTCAAAACTAACTCTAATTAAATAACAACTATTAAATTCATGGAACGAGGGTTCCTTAATTTTCAATCCTCATATATAGAAGAATTTGATATGAATACTAGTAATTTCAAAATGAAAGATTGAAAGATTTATCACAAATAAAATTTGGAAAAATAATTCAACAAGCATGATGAAGATAAGAAATTTTGAAGAAACATAATTCATTGGGTGAATAAAACACAAGGCTCTACCTGGTTGTGATGCTAATTTGCAACCACCCAAAGATTGTGAGAGAATTCTCCTTTCTCTCAAAACCTTCTCTACGAAATGAACTCTCAATCTCTGATATGGAGTTCTCCCCTAAATTTGGGGCACTAATTGTGTGATCACATGAGGGAACTCCTTGATCACAATCTTTTAACTCTTTATTTACTTATCTTTTATGTTTTCATGCACACTTTTTGCAATATAAAATATCTTTATTAAATTTATTTTCTTTCATTTTTTAATTAATTTATTATATTTTAATTTCATGCATAAGGTTTATGCAATTTTAATTAAAATAAACTTTATCAAACAATTTCTCGCTCTCTCTTATTAATTTTCAAATCGTTTTAAATATAATATTTATTAACTTAAGTGATAACAATATTTAGCATTTATTTAAAAATGATCACCTAAATATATTATTATTGCATTAAATAAATATTACTATGGTCTCAAATTAGAACTATACTTTTCTCTTTCTGTTTAATTCTTTTTATTTATTTAATTTCCTAATTAATTAAATATAATTAAATATTAAAATTATCTTAATAAATTTCCATTAAATTAAATCATTAATTAATCTTTTAATTTGATTTAACAGAAAAATCACTAAAGACCTACAAGATGAAATATGAAAACCCATCATAAAATACCACATACAAGATCAAAGTTAATGGTTTTAATCACAAATTTATGTCATAGGACAAATTCAAAAGGGTAATCATCTGATATACTTGTCCTAATTTTTGAGACAATTGGTTTTGAGGTTAGGATTTGGACTCAAGAATTTATCTCCCCTCTCTTACCATTGAGATATTGCGATAGGGTACACTCATTCTAGCAATCCAAGAAAGTTGATACCCGGTACCTACAATCTGCATAAAATCCATGCATGTACAAACACATATATTTTAAACTAAATAGGCAATGTTAGGAAGTGGTATATAATCAATTGAGGATTAAAACAATATCCAATTATCTAGAAAATAATGCTACTGATCATGAAGCATAAACATAGACTAGCCTAAAAGAGTTTGGCAATAAAATCAGGAAAGTTAACCAAGGGTAGGCACTATATCTTTCTTATCCATGAAACCAATCTTCCTCTTAGAAAGAATGCACCACCACTAGTGTTCTTCCTTTCATCCATATTACCTACCCAGTATGCATCAGTTTATGCATAAAGAGTGAAATCATTGAATCAATCATACCCTAACCCATAATCTAATGTACCCTTTGTTGGTTCTAAAAATTATTAGTTGAATTTCTATGAGCCTTGCCTACTTGTTGTCAAGAATTTCAAGACAATTTATGCCAATGAAGAAGAATAGATCATAATTATTCAATCTCCACACTTTAGGCTCTATAAACCCTAGGTGGTTGTCCATAATCAACATTTCCTAAAGCATGCTTAAAGATCCATAATGAAGATTTGTAACTGATACTCTTTAATTGACAAGTATCTTCTCAAGGAGAAATCAAGTGTATGAATGATTTAAATAGAAATAAAATATTGAAATTCCTTGAATGTAAATGAAATATTGAAAATGAACTTATGTGATACTTGTGGATATAACTTTACTGAACTACTATATATATATATCAACTTAAAAGAAGTATGAAAAGATCATTCATTAATCCAATTGGGTAATATAGAGTCAACCCACACATAATCTTATCATCAAACCTCAAGATATTGTTGGAAATGGAAAGGAGTAATTGAGAGAGGAGGGGCAAATTAGTTACTACAAAAACAAATTCAAAATTCCCTTTAAGATGTCAACACAATATAAAACTAATAACATTATATAACTTAGTTAACACTAAATATTATGTTGTAACTTGGTTAACACTAAATATATTACTATCACTCAATTAGCACAGAGATCTTAAGATATTAACGTGATTAACCTTTATTAACTTAATTGCTAAAACATAAAGGAAATAAAATGAACACAAGAGGCACCAAGATTTAACATGGAAACCCAATTCACAAAAACTGCCAATTGCAACTAGTTACTATTTTTCACTCTTTTGAAGTGAACCCTATTAGGAGCTAACCCTATTAAATGTTACAAATCACACTATTAGGTGTGACACTATTAAAGTATTTAATTCACCCTATTAGGAGTGACCTTGTCAGAGGTCTTCAAACACTTAAATCTATAAATGCGACCTTGTTAGAGGATTTACCAAAATAGTTATTAGGCTAACTCTGTTAGGATATTTGATTCACTACTACAATTATTAGAGAGTAAAAATAACTTGATCTAATTGTTGATGCAACTATCTTTTCTAATTTTAGATCTTCTTTCTAGCT